>OX418216.1:136451585-137051585 GCA_948455865.1 Conomelus anceps | reverse complement strand
TTGGCTGGTGCAGAATAAAGGTGTCGTCCATTTTGATTTAGAGTCTGTTTTTCCAAGCTACCACCATTCCACTATTCCACCAAGTAGTATTACTGGGGATCATTCGACTTTGAGACACACAGACAGTACACACACACACAGACACAGACACGCTTCTACTTCTGCTCTGTTCGATCTTGCCCTTGCTTTTAGTTGTAATAAATCATTTAATTATTGTACATTAATTTCATTATATGTATAATATTAATTATCTTTTCAATATATTTATAGTTTGAGTTCGTTAGTAGTGTATTTTTGAGGTCAATTTTCAAGAACTGTTGTTCTGGCAGTGTGATGTGAGAAATTAGTTTGTTCTGTTCTTCAGAGTTCAAACTAAGGACAATTAATTATTCGTTCAAGGTAAGTGTGGAAAACGTATTATTTTGTATTTATTCATAATGTATAAAAAGAAACTGAATTTTATGTCACTATTGGCTTTGAAAGGATCCAAGAAACTTATAAAAACGTATTTTTTAGGTTAGGTTTCTGTATGTTAGGCCTACTGTTAAGCCCCAAATACAAAAATCCAAACACTTAAGTTCAAGCTTCATATCAATTGCAGGGTTGAATAAACTTATTGATGTTAGATAATCAAAACTAAAACTAAATAGGGTTAGGGCCTATTGGTTGATCAACATATAAACTTCTAGGTAACTTATCCCAACTGACAGTTTCCACTGAAATCTGTTTTCAGTCTCTGCTGTGGGTGGAGTATTGTACTTGTACCACACTTAACTTATCTGATTGGAAATATTGAGCTTACCAATATCAATAGCTTACATCGAAATTAATAATATAAGTTGGCTATTGAATCATTTGTTCTGGTGGTTTGAACATTAAATTAAATTTAAAATGGAATTGGCTTCACTTATCTATTTTTACAGCACTGTGGAGATAGGTTAGGTGAGTATGATGTATAATATTGTAAAATCATTTGTTTTGATGATGAATTTCAATGTCTTTACATTATGATAAGTAACCAAAACCTTACTCCACAGAGCATTGTAAAAGTAGCCTAAGTTATAAGTTATATTTCATTTTATAGCCTATATTTACTGTTATATGTCAACATTATGTACCTTATATAAATGATGTAAGGGGTACAGTTATGCTGACATCCTACAATATATAATCAAATGAAAATATTACAAACTAGCCAGTATTAGGCCTGCAAATTTCAATGTCCATCTTCTTAGTAATAGAAACCAATGGGGGCGTATTAGGCCAAGGTTTAAGGAGGTACATACAGTGGCGTACCGAGGTTTCAAGCGCCTTGGAGCGGAAGGGACTTTTGATGCCCCCCCCCCCCCCCCCCCCAAGAAATCAGTCTTTACACTCAACCACCCGATTGGGCTGATATTAATATAGTGGTCAGCATTTAATGAATCAGCGGCTTTTTCCCGCCTCTTACTACACCTTATTTGTCAGAGATGCGAATCTCCAATGAATGATTTTTTGCCAGGCCCGATTCTGCTTTTATCAATTTCCAAACAGCTTGCTTTGGATTTTTTCTCTTTTCTATAAATTCATTTGCAGTTATTTTTTTATCATTTTGTCGTTCTTACAAAAATTTTCTTATATTTTGGAAAAGGATTCAAAAGTGGTGTATTTCAGTCCTGTTCTTGTTAATATAAAAACCAGTTAACTTCTGGTGGATTTTTTTTTCCAGAATAAGTTCAAAGTCTCCATTCAATTACTTGAAATTGTTATACCTTTATTTGTCACCCAATTTAAATTGTTTTGGCTTGGTACTTTCGACTATTTGCTTCTTTTGACTCGACCGTTTTGCATTCTGTCTGTTTGTAACGCATTTACGGCTGAACGCGTGAACCGATTTCTTTTAAATTTGACATGAATGTTCCCTTTAGTAATGCACAGCAATGTATACATACGATTTTTTAAAAATTGTGTTGCATTTTACTCTTTTGGCCTTCATTATATTAATACATATTTTGTAAGTAAAAAGCAATTTTCTCTAAAGAACGGGGCGCCCCTCACAGCCTTGCGCCCTGCAGCGACTGCTCCACTCGCTCCATTATCGGTACGCCACTGGGTACATAAATCAGAGAGTTCCTATGACTATTAAGTATGACTTATAACTTTGAAGTGGGTGAGTGCAGTGTTGGTGTATAAGGTGTTCTTGTGCAATTACAAATAAAGTTTCATTAAGTAGGCTAGTTCTACATTTTATGTATTAGGTTTATTAGGCTTTGGTCTAGGTGTTGTCTAGTTAAAATAAAGTTTCTTGGAGATAGTGGGCATACCTATTTGGTATTGAGTGTCCATCAAAAGTGTACTGACTTCAGGGCAAAGTATTCACTCAAGCTATAGAAAGGGTTCAGGGTTAACCAATTATAGGATCTCAACTTGAATGACTAAATTGTGTACATTATTAAATATTTTTGAACTAATAATTCCAAAACTGTTTTTACCTTTACTTAGACTACTGTGTTGCATATCTAATTGTATTGTGACAGTGTATATCATATCTCCCTACATATAACTCTGCAGTATAATTCTTTTTTACATCTAACACACATACACTAGAATATGTAAGTGTACTAAAATAATATGTAAACAAATAAAAGATTTGTAAAAAATACTAAAAATGTAGTGCTGACTAAAACAACTCCTAAGGATTTACTTCCCTAAAATACCCTCTGGAATAAAAAACTTTATACAAAACACTGAAAATTATATAAAACAAAAGATGGTCTGTGAGACTGTCTTCCATTTTAGACAATTTAGTGGGGCCTAATGCCTAAATGTATTTTTATTACTTTAAAGAACTGCCAACCTCTCAAAATAAACCAGCTTAACTTGTACTGCCGTAATTTATGTGTAATTTTTATTTTTACAATATACTTTTTGTTTTCCAGGTTGAGTTCCTCATGAAAATTGGAGGGAATTCTGTAGAGGATTCTGTAACAAGAAGACTGGTGAGACTGCTCACCAATGAAGTTGCAGTTAATTTAAGCTGGGAGGGGCGGAAAGGCAAGAGAGCCTTGAACAAGCTTTCAATCATTCTGATTTTCTGATTTTAGAAAGTAAGTATATTCTACTATCAAATTACAGATTATTTTCCAGAATAAATTTAAAAAAATTTAAACCCTAAACTGAATTTTACTTCCTGTCAAAACCAGTGTAATGTAAGATGTTCTTGGATGTATTATTTTGTTAAAGCAAGTTTCCTAAATATTTCTTTTAAGCCTTATTATGAAAAATAATTTGATTTAATTATAACAGCCAAGCTGCATGCATACTGTCTGCCGAAAATTATTGGACAGCTGGACTGCATTGTGGAGGGTAAATGCACCAACCAGAAGTTGTTATTGACTAAAATAAGCAAAATGGCAGATTAACATAATTTTATGGCCAAAAACAATGAATCACCACATTTTATAGTCCAGATTTGACAACTGCAATGTGTGTTATTATTAGCCAAAAAGGTTTTTTGACCAAAGCCACATATGCAAAAAATGGAAATTGAACTTGAATTAATCATAAAAATTAATTAATTTTACAATGGCAATCGGGCCACATTTTTTTGGCAATTAATTGTTGCATTCAATAATCAAACAAATTGCTGGAAAGTGTTTTATCAGGTAAAATTGGTGATTCAATTGTGTATTATCAATCAAAAACTGGCAAATTGGCTGCATCTTATTGGTCATAAATGGAAATTTAATCAAAACTCCCTTGACTACCACTCCTGGGACCACCCTTGAACACTTTCAATAATTGGGGAAGAGCAAGACACCATGCAGTGCCGGTCGTGGTGATGGAAGTGTGATGGACTGTCAGACATGGTCACTTTATTTTGAGCAGTTTGTTTTCCCAAGGTCATATTAAAGGGTTCTACAGTAATAATAATAAAAACAATAATAATACTACAGAACTTGATGTATTTAAATTGGAATACAGTACTGCATGAATAAAAATTGGGGGTAATTAAATTTGTGTTTTATTTGCAAACAGATGATTTCTCCCAAAAAATCTCATGATGTCATTGGTGTGACTATCCCTGCTGGGTGTCAGCTTATAAATATATTTACTGTTGTGTATTTTACATATTAATTTAACAATGCAGGAAATTTCTCTTATCACAGCTTTTATTCAAGAAATACAAACATGTTCTTGAAAAATAATGTCTGAAGACATCAGAATTACAACTTTTTTGTTGAAATAGATGTTGAGTTTTGAAAAATGTTGACAGGTTTGCTAGTGAAGTTCAGAAACTTCTTGTGACTCATCTTCCACTACAGCGTTCTTTTTATTTTATTTTTTTCAAAGTAATAAAGTATTCACTAAAGATATATTTGTCCTGGATTTCTTGTTCCATGACGAACTGCGTTGTTAATATTAACTTTTCATGTGAAATTTAATGACTTGCAGTCAAATATTTGTTAAGAATGAGTATAACTCACTTAATCTGGCCGAGCGCTTTCGAATCTATGAGATCCATCTTCAGAGGCGTGGGTTCCTAGATCATCATGTCAGTTTTTTGGTTAGAAGTGTTGTGGTTTTTGTAAAATGTGATCAAAAAGTTTGTGAGATTTAAAATACGATCTCCCAGGGATCTACAAACTGAACTGCTCTGATTGTAACAAATTCTACATAGGACAAACAGGCCGCACATTCAAACAACGTTACAAGGAACATTTTCAAGCCCTGACATCAAAAGCTGAATCGAATTTTGCTGACCATATCATTCAAACTGGACACACTTTTACTGACATCAGTACCAACCTACACATTCCACATATAAAATCTAAAGGACACGAACTCAACACCTTGGAACAATTTGAAATATACAAACACACCACACACAATAAACAAAACATTCTCAATGAACAACTAAATTTTAAATCTCACAAACTTTTTGATCACATTTTAAAAAAACCACAACACTTCTAACCAAAAAACTGACATGATGATCTAGGAACCCACGCCTCTGAAGATGGATCTCATAGATTCGAAAGCGCTCGGCCAGATTAAGTGAGTTATACTTATTCTTAACAAATATTTGACTGCAAGTCGTTAAATTTCACATGAAAAGTTAATATATTTGTCATTAATATAAAAAAATTATTGTTTCAGGGGTTATTAGTGCAACACACTGCACTATATTCACCAGCAAGATTTTTGAAAATCGCCTGTGGGAATGGTTTAGGCAGGCAGGAACCAGAATTTGGAATAAGACAAAAAAATATAATGTTTAATGTACTGTACCTAAGTCCAACAAAAATTGTTTATTTTTAATAAAACCCAATCTATTTCATCTATATTGCTGGCTGTTCATTTAATATCCATTTGTATGACAAGCTCTATGATTTACATTAAATTTATTTTGAAAAGGATATATTTATACTGACATCAAGTTTACATATATTATATGTATTAACATAAATTATATGTAAATTTGTTGCACTAGGGATGTTTTTAATATGTATCTTATATGTCTATGGTGTACGTATTGTTTACATATACTGTTGACATATTATTTATGCAAATGAATGTATAGATTGACCTTGATATACGTATTATTTGATATTATACAATCAAAAGTGGGACATTTGGATGTATTATTTACGTATATTATACAAATGCAATATGTATTATATACCATCTATGGACCTTGGCTGAAGATAAATAATACGTATAATTTACATAGTTGTGCTGACTGCTGACTGGGGTGGGAGTAAAAGTAGCCACTCACTCAAAGGGTTACTTTTTCACTTAGGACTTGCACTCGAAACTCTAAGCCAGGACAACATTGTCCGTTTTGCTGTATCTTTGTTGAGTGTAAATTTTAGTCTTTAAATCCAGATAATATATTTCTGCAAGATTGAAATTTTAAGTAGACCAGTCTGCATTCAAAGTTTTAAAATTAAATTTCAAAAAGAGTGCAAAAAATCGCGAAAAGCAGCACACAGTAACATAAACGTGTGAGAGAGAGAGGCAACCCGACCATGACGAGAGGACCCAGTGTTCAAGTGAATCGTAATTATTAGAGGTAATTATTAATCATAATTATTACAAAAAGTGTGTGCATGAAATTATTCAAAGAAAGGAAATTTGAATCATAGGCCATGTCGAGAGTACAAAATTCGAGTCTTGCTTTTTCCGCTAAGCCGAATCCATGCCACGTGCACTATAAACTTACATTTTTTAAGCCTGTATTTCTCAAAAAGAACTATTCAAATTATAAATATTTTCAACTTAATTGTTTTATTAACTTTAATACTCTTTAATAATATTTCATTATTGAATTTTCAAAACTTTTGTCTTATCAGTTTCCACTCAATAAATGTCAAATTTTAGTTTAATAAAGTAGATTTTATTGACCCTTTCTGCTTGGTGAGCTCTGTCAGTTTAAGCCATTGTACTGTGTTTAGACGGAACTTCCATCTAACATTATTTTGTCTTATATTAAAACGGCTTGTCCAATTTTTTGAGCAGACGAGCTAGAATATTTCAGAGAGTGGTTTTTGCAGCCTGGATGGCAGTCCACCTGCAATTATTCTGTTCAGGTCACCAACAGGGGAAAATTGTAGGAATCTTGGACAATCAGGGAAAAATTGTAGGAATCTTGGACAATCAGTTGTCAGGGAGATTTGGGTGTATCAACTCGGTGTCCGGTGTGGTCCAATAAGACTTAGCTGCACCGAGTGATACGTCCATCCCCCCTATCTGACAATATTATTGTGGAAGGTTCCGTGAAATCCTCAGGCCATAGATGAGTAAGCCTTCACTTACAGGATCCTCACCACCTCTCCACAGTAGCGTGTGACTGCAGGGTACTCAGCTGAGCAGACGAACCCGAGACTTGCGATCAGTAAGTCGATGAGGATCCAAGATCTTGAAGGGGAAATAACTTTACTTATATTTTTCCCAGGTGTCCCTCAGAAAGCACGTTACAATACTTATGAAAAAACTAAATGAAAAAGTGTCAAAATTCAAAATTTGTCAAGCATTAAAATCGCAATTGATGTATCAATAGACTTTTTGGATGAGCCAAAATGGATTGTGAGTTTAAATCTTGTAATGCAATTTTGGGGGGAATAATGTAATCGTAATATTTGTAATACTTCTAGAATTTTTTACTTTTTTAACTTATGAAAAAAAAGATTATAATTATTTTCAAGTAGTTGTTTTTTTAACTGGTGCTTAATTTGCCTATATAACCTGTTCCTTGTGTGTTCATATTAATAGGTATTTGATATTTTCTGGTATACAAAGAAGTAGAAAGGAGATTCTTCCTGTTCTCCTGATTTCATCTTCTAAATTTATTTGTCTTCAAAATTTTTTCAAAAACTATAGACACAACAAGTTAGTTCAACTACTCATTTTAGTCCAACTACTCATGTCATTCCTGAAATGAATAAAATGTTGCCTTTAGGCTACATTTCTTACATATTTTTTAAAAATGTGTTGTATAAAATTTTGTATGCCTCCAGAATAGATAAATAGGAATGCAAAATGGAAATTCTCAGGCAAATTGCTTTTTTTTAAAACTCTAATGCTGTATTGTGTTTAATTCTCAATGGGCTTCATTTTTCCGTAAAAACCGGTCATCTAAATTTGCCTTCGCTACGCATGGCTAGTAACAATAAAAATAACCCATTTAGTGGCCTGTATATTTCAATAACTAAAATAACATGAGTCTGGCGCGCCAGAGAAATGACTGTCAGAGAAATTAAATGGAAATCTGAATCAACGTGGTCCTTGCCCTCTTTGTTGGGGTTGTGTCGCAGCATTAAGAGGCCTTAATACCTTTGGCAAAACTCGGTGGTGGAGTCCGATTCTTGTAATCGTCCTCAGTAGAGTCAGAGTCATAGTCGGTAGGCGAGAGGTGGAGAACGGGACAGCAACCGTGCAGTTCTGAAAACTACAGTCTTTCCCCCACCACTCCACCTTGCCATACTACACTCCTCTCCTACAGTCTCAACTCTTCTCACTTACTCACAGCTTCGGTCTCCCTTCTTCATTTTCGCCTTTACGTAGAGAATAAAATAAGTTGTGTTTATGATTCCCAACCGGTGGGTCGTGATCACTAGTATCAGTACCATCACTTACAATTCCAAGATAGACTTGAATAAATTACGCTTGCAGTTATAATATTTGAATGGTGAAAAGTGCTATAATACTCAACAATAATGAAAAATGAGCGTGAATTATTTTCTTCAAAATAGATTAATTCATGATATGATAATAAAAAATTGTATCGGAATATTATAAACAGACAAGAGACTTAGAATCGCCCAATCTAAATAAGATTTAGTTTGTTTATAGTAAAATAATGGAACAGCTGAAAAAATAGAATAATCAAGTAAAATGAAGAACGGTACTAGTTCAAAATGAATTTCATTTCTTGGATACCAAGACTCTAATCTCTCAGTGGCGTAGCCAGGATTGGATTTCGTGGGTGGGGGGGGGGGGGGGGGCGGCTCACCACGGAGGGGGGGGGTCTGGGTTATAGGAGGGTCCGGATTTTTTAAAATTTAGTGGTGTAAAAAGCTAATCTAGACAACTTGTTGGGCTCTAAAGTTCAAAGGAAATTTTTGAAAAATTACTACCCAAGAACCTAGGTGGCCAGGTTTGAAATGATAAAGCTTGATATACCGATATCTGTGACTATTTTGAGTCAAAACCCTTGAATTGGAACTAACCATACTTAACTTATGTACTGAATCTCAAAATTAATACTAATTATTATAAGTTTCATATAATTTATGTCATTAGCCTAAAACGCACCCAACCCAAAGTTCATGAAATCGGAATTTTTTTATCATAGCATACTGATTTTACACGCTTGCATAGAACTTGCATTTATTTGTGTGTTTTCATTTATAAAAACCCAATTTTATGAACTTTGGGTGTGTTCAGGCTAGTGGTTTATACTGCATTTCAACTTCAAAACTAAATTTTCTACAAGATGAGTTTATTCAAAAAGGTGATTTATCAATAATTAACTAGGTTACTGTAATCCATTTCAAACTTGAAAAATTGCGTTTTATTCAATGTAATAAATAATTATGTTAGTCACAATTTTCTAACATGTTTTATTCGATTTCGTAGCTCATTTTAAATCAAAATTATCCATTTGAGCACCTAACAAGTTTCTATATGAGTAAATATTGAGGATAAATTTTTAAAATGCATTAATCTGACTATAACTGTAGCTATATTCTATTACACAAACAGGGTTTCTGTATTCTGTTCGTTATAATAATACAAAACAGATAGAACCCTTCGGCTTTAACAAGTCGTTATCTATTATTTATTTGAGAATTTTTTATTTCTGAAATTTCGGGGGGGGGGGCCTGGGCCCCATGCCCCCCCTGGCTACGTCGTTGCTCTCAATGGAAGCAAGCTAAAAGTAATTTAATTATATTAATGATTTAATATAATGATGTGGTGTATTTTTTTCTTGTTTCCTTTTTGGAGTGCATTCACTATATAATCAGGATCCCTTATTTCCATATAGTCTCAATTATGATGCCGTGAGGTGTCCATAAAGCAAACAAACATTTATCTCTCTTTGTTATGTGTAACTGTCACTGAACTTGATAGAAGAAGTTGTGGTTTTTATTACAAGACTCTGGACATTTCACTTCAATTATAGAGTTGTCCCCAATAAGGCCATCTGGAATTGCACCTAGGTATGAAATTACCTATCAATAGATAAGCCACATTTTTTTATAGATTCTTCCAGAACCTCATCCATCTTTATGATGGCATTTATTTAAAAAGTAAGTACAGAAATGTCCTTGTTGATGTTGGAGACGATTTAAGGTTGTACCAAACAAAACTTGAGCTGAACATTGAGGAACTATGTAAAAGAAGCAAGCTCATTCTTCTCATTAATTTTTTGTAATGCGTTTCAAATAATATATTTCCAAATATATATCGTGTTTTTGATGGAAATAGCTATTTGTGTAACTAGAGCGAAAAGTGAGAGATTTCTGCACCGAGAGAAACAGTTTTTTTCACATTATGCAAAGCATTAGGGTATGTCAAAATTGTAAACTTTTTGTTTCCTTTTATCTAGGCCATCCACTCAACAAATTTGTTGTAATTATTTTCCACCATCAGCAACACTGTCACCTTCGAGGATAGAAAATGTAATTTATTGATAATAAAGTTTTTCAATATAATTTTAGAGCTCCATATTTTGGTCAAATCACAGTTTTGCCTGTCCCTCTCCAAAAGGGAGGACTTTGCAAACTGTGATCAACGTTTAAAAATTATTCAAGCTAGCCTGCTCCTATCCCATTTTTTTTTTTTTAGTTACAACTTTTGTCAAATAGAACTGTATCTTGCTTCTGATAGAAAGTCCTTGAAATTGCCACCAAAAACATTATTTTGACAAAAGTAAAAAATCCCATTTCCCCTGCCCTTTAGAGGCATTACTCCCAAAGAGGTAATTTTTTGGAAATTTGTAATAGATAATCATATACAATTCAAAAAGCTTTATCAATCAGAGAAGAGAATTTCTCAAAGATGTCAACTACGTTGAACATTTTGAGTAACTCCTAAAACATAAAAAAATGGGTTGGTAAGCTTTTCTCCCAAGGACGTCTGCAGAATCACATCAACTACATCTCACAAAAAATATAATTTTGAATAAAATATTTCTAAGTAAGATTTCACTGTTCGGAAATGTAAGGGTACGTGCATGTTGAGGAGGTGTAGGTGAAGGTGTAGGTGAAGGTGTAGGTGAAGGTGTAGCTCGCCATCACCGCTAGGTAAAACAAGTGCATTATCTGTTACGGGTGCGCGCATAGTGAGCAGGTCGAGGTGGAGGTGTAGGTCGCCGCTTACAAGGAGGTCTTGCTGGATGCTTTTCAAGAACAAACTATTTTGATTTTACCTCGCCGCTTAGCGCGCTGCTTCTTCGTGATTGGTCCGTTCAAGGCCACACACTCCTCCCCCTCCTCCAAACAGTTCACTTCTACCCAGCGAGCACTCTACTACGAACTACGTACTGAGCTGTACCGTACGTATGTGGTTTGATAAAGTACTGTGCGTTTTTACGTGTTTGAAATGAAGGAAGAAGTTATCATTGCCGTGCTCTGTCGTGGGATGATCTAGCAAAAAAGGCAGAAAAACGTCAGCCTTGGAAAATTTTTAAAACCCATTGTGTATGGGTAGCCTACCAAATTTCAACTTTTTTGGGCTAGTAGTTCTTGAAAATTAGTGATGAATGAGTCAGTGGTATTTGGCTTTCATATATAGGCTATTAGGCTATATAGATTTGGCTTATAAAACTCGCGGTTTATTAGTTATAATGAATAATAAGACGAAATTGTCACAACCACATTTATAAAAAAATAGTGATACTAGTTTCGGTTGTTATACCATTATCAATCTTAAACAAACGAATTTGTGTGAGATTGATAATGGCATAACAACCGAAACTAGTATCTCATTATTTTTTATAAATGTGGTTGTGACAACTTCGTCTAATTATTCATTATGGATATCTTCCACAATATCACCTTCGCCACTACAAAGAAGTTATTAGTTATAACTTATATGAGTGATAATAAGATTGTAGTAGACATGGCCTTTGTAGGCCTATAATCATTGGTTTTTTCATAAAAGGAATGGTAAACATAATTATTATAGTTTAATATTTCTGCTTTGTATTTGTGCTTGCAATGGGAAATTTTATATTTTTTAATAATTTGTGTCATTAAATAGCCTTATAAAGAAGTAATATATTGATAGAAGTTGTCATTCATACTCTTAAAAGGATGTGTCATTCGATAATGGGCAGTTCATTGAGGAATTGTTCTCAGAATAAATTGATGCTATTTTGTTAATCTGTATGTGCTTGCAATAACCATTGACTACTGTAGCGCCTAGCGTGTCCATATGATCACAGTCCATTTATCGAAACTCATTGAATGGAATGACGTGATTTTCCGTAAAAACTTCGGTGTTAAAGGGTTATGAACATTATTTATAAAAATTTAAACACATCTTGAACTAATAAAAGAGTAGGCAGTTGTAGTCACTACAACTTACCTTTGGCAAGTACCAGCTATTCTTCTGGACAGATTGGGTTTACATGTACGTTAAGGTCACTTTTACAATTCTCCAGCTCTGGTGGAATCTTTTCATGAATGTAGGAAAAGGTTTCAGGAGTCATTCTTAAGTAGGCCAGTAGTATAAAAGTGTTGATTCTGGTCCAAGCCCAGATCCAAGTTGCTGGTCCAGATCCAAGATGGCGGACTTGATCCAATATGGCGGACCTGATCCAAGATGGTGGACTTGATCCAAGATGGTGGACCTGATCCAATATGGCGGACCTGATCCAAGATTGTGGACCTGATCCAAGATGGTGGACCTGATCCAATATGGCGGACCTGATCCAAGATTGTGGACCTGATCCAAGATGGTGGACCTGATCCAATATGGCGGATCTGACCCGGCGGATCTGACCCGGTGTACTAGCATACTGACCCAATATGGCATACTGACCCAATATTGCATACTGACCCAATATTACGTACTGATCCGGCAGTCTGATCCGGCATACTGATCCGGTGTACTGACCCAGCATACTAATCCAATATGGTGTACTGACTCAGCATACTTATCCGGCATACTGATCCAGCGACCCAGCATACTTATCCAATATGGTGACCCTCCAGCTGGCGCATGCGCCCTCCCGATTCAGCTAATTAATTTACCAAGATGTCTGCATGTCTAATCAGTTGGCGGGAATATTCGAAATGTTCTGATGAATCTACAATTGACTGACTAAGAATAATAGACACAGGTGTCCACCTATACTACTTACCTTGAATAATCTTTTTTGATTTTCTGTTCCAATTCATTAATTGCCTCTTTAATGAGCAATTTAAGTTTGTTTTGCACATCATTCAATTGTGATAAACATACAGCATCTTTATCACTCTCACCAGGTAGAATGTTACATATCCGATGAGCAGGATGCAATACTAAATAATCAGGGAAGGTGGCAAATTGATTATAGATAAAATCTTCAAAATTCTGTACTTTCTTATCACAATCTGCAATGTATATATTCAGTGTGTTAAGATTTACACCATCACCTTTATCAATTGGATCACCTAAATTAACAATACGATTCTTGTTCATGTCAATTATTTTCTTTGCAGTCACCCGCTCCTCAGATGTTGATGGTGAGAGATGTTCAGTTGTTAATATTGTATCCTCTGCATTGGTTTGTTCTCTCTCTCCACGCCATATTGCAGTTGAAGAAAGTTTACCAACTAAACTATGCTGATAATAACGACCAAACTTGTCGACTGACATTTCTATACTGAATCTAAAATGTTGAATACACTCAACCTTCTAGGGGTTACAATCAGTCAGTTATGTTTGATACATTTCTTCCTAGCAATATCATCTATAACCTCAAACAATTTACTACAATCATCAACACACATCAAATTTGAAATCTTTACCACATTACAACCGTAATGAATATGTCCCTTGTCCTCTACAATTATTTTACCAAAATTATATATTTCTTGTATAATTTGTTGCATTAAACTATCATCCGCATGATGAAACTCTTTAGAGCATTTTAAACACCTAATCAGTTCTACAAAATCGGAATACTTCACATTCAATAATAACCTAGATATTTTATTGAAATGAGATGAGTTGTAGCATCGATTCATAGTGGAAAGAACCTCACTCACCCACACCCACCAACACAATGAGCTTTCAAAGAATAGTTGCAAACGTTTTATTGTATACAGAAGATATCAGTTCAACTTTTAGTACAATATTCTGAATGCTTCTCTATTTCATTGTGACAATGAGGAATAAGTACTCTGCAGAAAACACATTCTAGACAATTGATAGTCTTATTGAGAAAAAAACCACATTCAGCCAACTGTTTACAAGCGCTGTTAGTGTTTGAATTTAAAAATGATTTATAACGTTCCTCCTCAGAATACATTACATCCAGTTTCTCATCATCAAGAGATACATTGCATGTAGGTAGATTTCTCACAAACCTGCAATCAGGACTAGCACGTTTATGTTCAGTCATTGGGTCGTCAAACACTTGCCAATCTTCAATATAGATATGACAGAAAGCACAACACACAGTATCACTTTGCTGTGTATAAAAGAAACCAGCTGCAGCCATCCGCTCTGCAGATAGAAGAGGAGAGCAAACCTTCCATTTTCCATCTATAAATGTCCTTTGTCGTTGTAGCTCATAGTCGAATACGTGTGATTGATCCATAGTGCTTCAACAGACTACCATCACTACTTTGATGTGCAGTAAACCGGCAAGCCCTCCCACCCACAGGAAAGACAACCCACAGACATGTTAAAACAGGAAAGATCCTCCTACCCTGCAGGAAAGACAACTCTCTCTCTCAAGAAAATACCTGTTGTCATCTCTCTCAAAAAAATTATGCAGATAACAGGTTAGCAAATCTTCCTGATATTCAGTTTCCATGAGAAGATTTCTCTGAAATCTATGTGTGAACTCAGGTTGTTTTATATCAACATATTTTAATGTTTTTACATAGCTCAATACCTGTTGTCATCTCTCTCAAATTACTATTGTCTTGCTTTCCACTCAACAGTAAGATATCTACCATATGCGCAACAAATATCTAGGCTGTACAAGACTGTGAGCGCTTTTTTTATTGTGGTGTCGCCAGTAGCCATAATCCACATCAGTAAAATCAAATCATTAGTTCACTTTTTTCATCAAAATATCAACTTTTTTTCCTTAATGTTTTTAAATAGCACAAAACCTGTTGTCATCTCTCTCAAATTACTATTGTCTTGCTTTCCACTCAACAGTAAGATATCTACTATATGCGCAACAAATATCTAGGCTGTACAAGACTGTGAGCACTTTTTTTATTGTGGTGTCGCCAGTAGCCATAATCCACATCAGTAAAATCAAATCATTAGTTCACTTTTTTCATCAAAATATCAACATATTTTTCCTTAATGTTTTTAAATTGAATAGCATATTTCTGTTTATTGAAATAGTCCAAGTTTGATGAGTTTAGCACTGACAGGTAACGTTGTGGTAGAAAAACATCAATAAGTGTATGTTCACTTCCATTTTGCTCAGCTAATGTTAGTAGAACACGTTCACCATACTGTGTATTCACCAGTTGTGCACTTTCTATAGGATAGAAATGATTTTCAACCATGTTTTTTATTGGTACAACACGATATTTAGATGCACAGTTGAAATCATCAACAGAAAACTGCGACATTGTGCAACCTGCTCACTCAAAAGCTGAAGTTCTTCTGACCGTCAAACAGGTTCCTGCTGTCCCCACCACCACCACTTCAAACACCTGCACTAGTCAGCTTCCACAGACATGTTTCAACAGGTTCAAATCTCTCTCTCTCTGTCTATCATCCTCTTCTAAATACAGAACACTCACGATTGCATTTGAATTTCTTTATTGAGTTGCAAATAATAGAATCTTTGTGCATCTCATCTTTACACATGCAAATGTTGTATTGGTGAATACAACCATTACACTTTTCAATGTGAAATTGTTTTTTATGAATATCAATTTGTTGAAAAAAGCACTTGTTTCCTCCACAATTTCCAACAAACTGATGGGTTTCCTCCCATATATATGGATTTTTACACAATAGCCAGTGACCAAAGTCTTTTCCAAAACATACAAGCCTATGATACATAAGACTGTGTCTCTTTTGCGAATTACAATCATTATATTTCTCAGAGTATGAAAGGTCATAGTCAATTTCCATTGGTGTTAATTGACATCCACCACCTTAAAAAAATCAATATGATTGGATTACCTCCTCTTCAATTTGTAATAATTTTGCAATTGGTAGATTTATTGGACGATAAAATGACAAATATTCATTAATATCTGAAATATTCACTGTTTGTAGAAATATCGATTTCAGTTGCATAGCCATCATAATTGATTGCTCATTACCACTTTGCTTGGCATTGGAAATTGCAATATTACACTCATCAAACCAATCCAAGTAGTCCTTCAATTTTTCCTCCATTTCTGATGTTGCACTCAACCATTTTTGGGGATTCATAGTTGTTTCCATTGCTGAAAGATAAATTATTGTAATCAATGCTTCACACCTGCTGTGCATGCATTGACTGATGATCTAGATTAGTGGAATAAGAACATCAAAATTCACTGGTTTGCTATTGGTAGACAAACAGCAAACATGGGCTCTATGACATGAATAATCATACCCACACCACACACAAACAATATTCCCATTAATGTAATAAAAACCTTTTCTTGCATAGAATTTTTTCTGTTCATGTGTAATCGATTGATTCTGTTTAAAAGATCTCATCCGTTCACTCTCCTGTGTAAAATCAATCTTTTGCTGTAATTTGATTGTCATCTGCCCCCCATCTGCTGCTGTTCTCATTTCTTTCTCAATCAAGTTCAAATAATGGAATGCACTTGTTAGAGCACACCTCCCATAATTTGAATGTATTGGACAAAAATGACCAACAATCTTATTATAGTCAGGTCTAATGTAATCACTTGGTATCACTTCAACTCCATTGTGAAATTTTGACAAAAATTTTGCCTTTTCAATACCTTTTGTAAAAATGGTGTCATAACGACTACATAAATTTTGCAAAATTTCATCTTTATATTCCACTGTTCCATCCTCCCAACCAATATTATGATAATGCTTTTCCAACCAAGCTACTTCTCGAATCCTATTATTATTCAATTGATCCACTTTGTATGGTGATTTAAAGTGTAGCAGAGTGTATGCCTTTCCTGGTTGTACAATAGCCAATTCCTTTATTATAAACTTATTGTCATTGTCACGAAAAGCATGAAACTCAATCACTGCATATGATGTAGAAGACTCACCACTGGCTGTTGATTTGTCTCCCCCACTGTCAACGTTGTTGCTTCCTCTGACATTTGCCACTTTGTCTGCTGCATTCTCATCCATTTTCGATGTTCTATCTCGTTCACTATAAGCAATGCTATCAGTAGTACAAGAAGAACAAACAGAAGAAGAAGAACAAGTAGTAGATGTGTCTGAACTACACACACAACCTGCTGCATACTGCTGAATTGATGCACTCTGTCCAAGCATCTTGCACAGACTGATGCTTCAAACTCACCAACTATCCCCTCCACCACTGCTTGCAGCGACATCTAGCAGAAAGCTATTACACTGTTCGTCTCACCTCACCCGACAATGGTTTATATTCCATCACATTTTCATTAATTATCAAACAATAAGCTGATGTTTTGTCAGGCATATCCTTTGTACTTTCCCATTCTAGTCGTATGTCAACACTTCCTGATTTTATCAAATCATTCTGTCTACTACAATCGATGACAATCAATGGTGCAGATTGTGTAAAATCATGTGAACTCATTTCTATAGCATAGTCTTCATCATATGCTAAATTGTAATAGCTTTGTCCAAAATCCAAAAACATTTTATACATTAATTTTATACTTCCTTGCAGATTGTCATAGGGGTAATAATGTGAATTCAGATATAATTTTACATTATACAAATCACACCAATCAAACTTTTCCATTGTTTTATTTAGTTGATTTTTCCTATCTGTTTGAAATGCAAGTATAACATATCTTGGCTTATCCAATTGTGATGATGTTTTAACTGTCCAACTGTGCTGCTTTGATTTAGGAAGCAGTGGATACTCATGTAATTGCCATGAACGAAATGCTAATTTCAATGGTCTATCTGCATCAATTATTTTCAATAATTTCATACGCACATGATCTGCCACCTGTACATATGGAACCTTCCATTGCAACTTTGTCAAAGTAATTTTAGCTTTTTTAGCATCATTTGATAAAATTGCATTATCATCCGTTGCTGATCTCAAAAACACAAGTTCCTGCCTCACATTGAGTAAAATATGGGGGTAATCCTCAAAAAAACCCATTAGAAACTTTAAAGGTATACAGAATGAGAATTTTGGTGAGGTATTTGAAATAGTCCATCCATTTCTGTTTATTCCACCAAGATGATAGAGGTTTGAATCTTGCGATCTTCTACACAGTAGGTTTTTTATTGTTGATGTTAAACCCACATTTAATGATTTATCAATTTCCTGTCCTGCAATTTCAAACCGTATTTGATCGAATAGGAATGCTACTGCATTACTTATCATTGTGTAAGCAGCATCAGTATCATCTTGTTTTTTACATTCCGCATTACCCTCTATATAGATAAATGATCGAGAAGGTAGTGTGTAGACATCCTGTTGATTTAATGGTATTCTAATCTCATCTGAATGATTCAGAGTCTGTGATGCATAAGGTCCATGAGTATGGAATTCCATACCCACAATAGATTCATCAAAATCAATTTTGCTTTCCACATTTAAAATATTATTCAACGACATGTTTCCTATTAACCAAAAATCCTAGTCTTTTTAAAATCCTTGCACTGTTTGGTGTTATCACTGCAAACTCACGCTGAATACTGAATGTTTTTTTATGTCTCACTCTGCCTGCATACTTTTTGAATAATTTACCATTCAACAATGGTTTGGACTTGTTGAAAAAAACTATTCCCATTTCATCAATTGATTTTACCACTGCTGCTGCTGCTCTTAGCGTTTGCGTTGACGTATGTGTAAGCAAACTGTTATGCTATCACCTCTAAAGTTGATCAACCTACCTGCTCTATCAACTAATTTCACATTAATGAGCTGAACTTTATGTGTATTCATAGGTACATAAATTATTGGATTTGGTCTCTCAAGTATAAGATACCCAGGCGGTACTTGTGGTAGAAACTCATATAAAATATGTGCTTCAACTCCATCAGTATAAGATCCTCTTGCTAAATTACAAACTACAAAAATAGTGCTTTGATGTGCTATTGAAACGGGATGATGAGAATAGTGCCACTTATTCGCTTCCAAAACTACCCTATCAAAACCCAATACTGGAGCAATACTGTCTTGAGCTTGTAAATCTATTGTTTTATCTGAAAAAATCTCACATTTCATTGTACTATTGTTGCCCTGAATAATTAGCAAATTGTCCTTTCCAATTGACAACTTCCCTTTCAGTGTTGAAATGATTGAATCTATTTCATAACACCCTGTGTCAATTTCTACTTGTGTGTCACCATATTTAAATGTATTATTAACACCTGACTCTATATTTGGAATTGAATTGAATGTCCATAGACTAGTAAGTCCAATCTCCCATTCATCATTACTATCCAAATCTAACACGCTCGGTAGAGTTTCATACAAATCACTCTCATATGAAAACAAGCTGATTGTACACATTATGTATTTTTGTTAATCCGTCACCTTCAATCACCACTTAACAACTGACTAATAGAGCAATTGTTTGAATGTAGTAATAGAGCACACTCGATCAGCTCTCTCTCTCTCTCACACACATATAGACAGTCACACTAGTGAAAGAAGGTTGAGTGAAGGAAGAATAAAGAAGCGTAAAGACCTTACATCTAGAACCGACGACGAATATCTATACGAAAGGAACGAGCCGTGTATGAATAGAAGGAAGGTAGAGAAGAAGAGAACCAGCATTTTGATCGTAGCATACTAATGAAGCAACACCCTTGTCCTCACTAGAATGAAAGAATCGTGCAGTCAAGGTGGACACACACACACACACACACACACACACACACACACACACACACTTACATCTTGCTAGCAGTCTGCCCCCTTCATAATTCATTCTGATCATGATTTTGTTGCATTGATGCCCCCTTCATCATTCGTTCTGATCAACGATTCTGATTGCGATTTTGTTACATTGATAAATGTGTTAACAGCAACTAATTTAAACTTGCAATGGGTATGAACTACATTCAACCAGCAATATTGCATAAATGTAAACCCAAATTTCATACTCCTTTCACCACATGACTAGCAAATTTAGCACTATAAAAAGTGCACCACGCTGGAGACAAATTATCATTCACCAGCTGGTGCACTGCACTGCATCTTGTGACTACTACCTACAGCTCTCTCTCTCTGGTAAGATTCATACTTTTTTGAAATTATGAAATCTATCACCTACATTGGCTTAACACTATCTTTATCCTCTTCTTCTACCTATAATAATACCAGCTTCTGTCAATTCTTCAATAATTGATGAAATTTCGAGATCATGTGAAGTGTGTCCACTCTGTTTTGAAGCATATAATAATGCTAAGCGTTCACACAGTTCATCTGCATTATTCCAATACACATAGTTTCTAGCTTGCGTGTTACTTTGAATCATATCAATTAGTCCATGACCAATATGTGATTTTAAACCTATCTTTTTCTTCTTCTTTTTCTCAGATGGGAATAAATATTTAATTATAACTGCATATTTAAAACCATTATTCCGCTTGACATATCCAAATTTATTCAAATGTGCTCCAGTCTGTTCCAATATTTTTTTATAAGTTCGTAGATCCCTCAACTTATAAATATTGAAATCAGGTTTTTCTGTAAAAAGCAACTCCAACAATCCTTCTGAAAGTCTGTAGCTGTGTGAATCAATGTTAATATAACCACTATCAATTACAAACGCAGAAGATCCTAGTGTGTAGACTCCTAATTTTTCATCAAAATTTACTCCATATGGAATTTTTAGATTTTTTCTCTTATGATAACTAGTTATATATTTCTGTATTGTTTTCTCAAGCTTGGACGGCGGTGCTGTCAAAGATTGAGATAAGCTTTTATTTGTATCAAAGTCATCCTCTTCTTCCTCCTCCTCCTCCCCCTCCTCCACCATCAATCTACTCTTCATATCAGCATCTTCATCCTGTTCACTCTTTGCATCACTTTCACCTTCGTCAATTGGTTCTTTTTTTATTTCATTTTTAAACGATTTCAAAACATCAACGTGTTGAAGTGATGATGCTTTAAGTTGTTGTAATGGTTGTATCAGTGGTCTAAATGCACGTTCAACATCCTTCTGATTCTCAATATCATATCCAGTTAATTGATTGTGTTTTCTCAATATAGATTTGCGTAGTTTATTGATTGCATTTATAGTGTTCTCCTGCTGTGATCTAGCATTCTTGCCTTCTATCCTCACATCCTTTCTCCTCCTCCTCCTCCTCCTACTCCTCCTCCTCTCAAGACCTACGTTTTTCAATACCTTACCCATTGAAGTCTTACTAACAAGTGATTCATGATAAGAACTGACATTAGCCTACTCTAAGAACATCAGCTTGCTAGTCGTGTTGGATACACTTTGTTAAAAGAATATCAATGCTCAATTATTGTGTTGGATAAATGTATCAAAACCACTTCGATATTTCCCACAATTGATTGGAAATTCAGTGAAAATTGTTACAAAACTATGATTACTCTGATTCCATACATTGGCACACATACTCTTGAATTTATTAAACTGCATATCACTGTTGACAAAATCACGATGAATAAGTTTCAAATTACAATCATCTTGTCTAAACAATACAATAAGATTACAATTATCTCTCACATGATGTTTAGGAGCTGTGGCATAAGTTTGCAATAAATAGCATGAATCAATCCTCCGATGTCGTCCCATTGTGAAATAATTACGTATCTGACTTTGTCCATCACACGTGAGATCATCAAACACTACCAGTGAATTGCATGCAATCTCATTTGGATGTGGAATACAGTCAGTTTGATCAAACATTTGAAAATCAATAGATGGTATTTTACTGAAAACTTTTTTGAGAAACTTATATTTGCTCTGATAGAGTGATTTGCTGAAAATATATAGATTGTTGAACTTTAAACCATTTTCAGACAGAATAAGATTAAAAAGTGCATTTGTTTTACCGCAAGCAGATGGTCCACACAGTAGGCATCTTACATTGTCTGAAAATAGTTTTCCATGCTTATTGCTTGTGTGTTTATCAGCTAAACTTGTGCTGACAATGATTTTATCATAATTTATAATAGGTAAGCTATCATCAGCATGATGTTTCTTCACAGACATCTTGAATGTAAATGAAGAGGGAATAAAAATAACATGGTAGTTTATCAAATTACATTTATTTACTTCAATTTTGCTACCACTCCACACTTATAGAGTATTTGTTGTAAATGTATGGGCTTTACCAGTTCTGCTTGACCAAATGCAAATTGGATTGGTTGATGAAAATCCCCATTGTTGTACAGTTCTTGGCGAATTTTATGTTTGCCATATGCAATTGTGCTGCATACACAACTATTAGGAGCGTCCATGCTGATTTTTGAAGGACATATGGACAAATGACTCTCACCAAGGTTTCCACTCAGATATTCGTCCAATGACAACACTCCACTGTATTTTTTCAACACATTAATATGATGTACAATTAGTGTATCCATGATGAAGTTGATAAATTAGTGTTGCTATTGTTGTCCTGCTTGTTGTTCTGCTTGCTGTTGGTGGAGTGAAACCTGGGAGCTCACGTTGCTGTGTGAAGCTGATGCTCTGATGCAAAGTTGATGGTGGGTGTGGAGTGGAGCTCTGGAGCTCACAAAATTTTATTATTACTGTTTTAGAAACACACACTAGTTACACAACTATAACCATCTAACAATCATCATTGTCAACATCATCATTGGGATTCAAATCAGTAGCTACTAATTAAGAAGATCATGCTTGTCAATCCAACTGTTATATTTTTTATCAAAGCCCAACCATTTAACAAATACTTTTGACTTGGTGTGTTTGAGAACTTTCTCAACTAAAAACACATTTTGCTCTTTTTTATTTAGTCTTGTCTTGTTTAATTCTTGTTCATAGAATGAACCTAAAATTACTTCACCATTGAAATCTTGTATTTTATATACAGTTGGAATTGTAGCTAGAACACTATGAACAATGAATAGTTCAGGTGACCAATTCATTTGATAGCCCTTGTCAAAGATATGTTTATATTTGCTTACACGAACAACATCACCAATTTGAAATTTTGCTTTAATCTTTGTTTTAACTCCCCCCTTTCTTCCCACACTAGTGTTTAATTTTTCAAGTACATACATTTCATTCAACTTGTTCACTTTGCTAGGTTGCATTCCTATTGATCTATGCATAGAATTATTATACTGATAAATAATGTGTGGTAGTAGTTTGAGCCATTTGTATGAACCCTGAGCAGTGAAAACTCTCCACAGACGTTCCTTCAATGTTCTATTGAATCTTTCAACAATAGCAGCCTTTTTACTAGTATAAACATAATAATGATTAATATTGAATTTTTTCATCAATGTTTGCACATGTTTGTTGAAAAATTCACTTCCCTGATCAGTTTGAAAATTTTTCATTGGATTCATTTCAAATATTGGTTGTAAAGCTTTTGCTAGGTCTTCTCCATGTTTTGATTTCAATGGTATTGCATATGCAAATTTACTAAAACAATTTATTATAGTTAAAATATATTTATAACCATTATTCACACATGAATATGGAAGCATTTCAATCAAATCAGCTTGATATAGGTCATAGAGCCCTTTCAAAACAGTTTTACGAGTTGGAAAATTTCTCCTAGCAGGCTGATGGAGTTCATATGCAATTTTTGATTTAATTGAATTCATTCTAGCTAATCAAGTGCAATTTTGCTATGTCTCATACAAACATTGGATTGCAAGTGACTGGTTTCTATCAGTGCAATGTGCTTAGGTTCCTTCAAAATTCTGTTATCTGATTAAAGTTGCATTGATGAGGAGGAGGTGCTAGCAGCAGCAGCAGCAGCATAGCTATGACCTGAAGATGTGCTAGCAGTGGGAGCAGCATAGTCATGATCTAACTTGATACGTTTATTATTTGTTTGAATTTTATTTTCAATTAATTCCAACTCATGTTTTATACGATAATGTCCCCATGCTAGTGTTGATATCCCACCAGGTAGAATGAAACGTTTGTCATCGAATGGTGTTAATGCTAATTTACCTATGCTCATTGTGTATATTGTATGCAAATAGCTGCGTATGGAATAGGCTGACATGAAGGATAGAGTGCGATCAAAGAGACACTTCTTATATAGATCAAATGTTAGGTTGTTTTTTATTATTGAACGTGGTACTCCTTTTGCTACATTTTTAGTATACACATCATCTGAACCCTTTGTAATGTACTGAAATGAATACATTTTAGGTCTCAAACCAACAAAAGAGTGGATTTGAGATGAATTTAGTTCATCCTTGAAGCAGCCCAGTCGTCGTGCATTCAGTGAACTATAGCATGGATGAGTTTTGGGATAGTTGGATGTGTCAAAAAGATGAAGGATTGGTTTGATATCAGTGAAAATGTCATCAGTATAAATATTGTAGAGAAATGAATCTGTGTCTGTCATCATGAGTTTGACATTTTTGTAGTTGTACATTTGAAGAATGGTATTATAGTGAAAACTGTACATGATATGCTTACTAATTTCCAAAACTGACATTCCAACATAAGTGGGCTTATTCAAATATATCTCTGTTTTTCTCAATGAAACACCAATAACTTCAGGATTGTAAATATACCAGGATTTCAAATTCAATTTGCTT
Source organism: Conomelus anceps (assembly GCA_948455865.1). Taxonomy (NCBI): domain Eukaryota; kingdom Metazoa; phylum Arthropoda; class Insecta; order Hemiptera; family Delphacidae; genus Conomelus; species Conomelus anceps. The sequence goes on along the minus strand of OX418216.1, from coordinate 137,027,017 downwards.
GTCAGTCTATCCAACTTGCTTTCATTTGTCACAATGTGAAAATCAATATGTTTTCTTACATTTTCTAGAGTTTTCCCATATATTGCATTGTTTGCTAACTTGTATAGATCCTTTTCAAAATCGTTCTGTGCTTGCTTGCGTAGCTCTGTGTTGAAGTCAATGTACGGTTTCAACCATGCTGACTGTTTGAAGCTGATAACACGATGAATTTTTTCCAGTTTCATCCCTAACCTAACATACAGTTTCAAATTTCTGTAATGGATAATATAATTTTTTCGATTTGAAAGGGTTGTTAGAAGTTTTTGATTTATATTTTGTTTTGGATTTGATTGATAGGGAGAAAATAAATGCTTTGATGGATATTCCTTGATGGGGGCTAATGGAAAGTCATTGTGCATATCGTGTAATGTTTCAGGATATTCCAAATCCACTTCTAGAAAATATCCAGTGTCACAGTCATCGGCAACATTGAATATATCCAAATTATCTATTTCTTCACTAGTTAGCCATTTAAAATTAGCATATGGTAATGACTCTGACATTGATGTACCATACAGATTGTTGCAATCAATATAAAATAAATATGATTTTTCTACATCATCATTGTAGTATTCACCCATGTAGGGGTTGTTTGCTTGTGCATAACGATTTGAAATCATAGAGATACCACCTCGTAAACCTTTCTCAATGAAAAGATGTTGGTCTGGATCTGTTAGGAGTTGAAGCTTTACTTTTGTCATATATAGCATAGCATTCCAACTAAAGTGTGGAAGGGAGTAAAAATGACATGGATCAAGTTGGTATTTTTGAATGAATGTATTTCGAAAGCTTTCAAAAGTGTCAGCAAGAAGAAGAACATCACTGGTTAGATATAAATCGTGATATTGACCCATATTCTCAATTCCAAATGTATTCCACACTTGACATGCATGACTATAATCTTGTTCAGTGATTGATGACTTTGTCAGTCTATTGTAGAATGCATCAATCAGAGGAAGTTTAGTTTCACTGAATCTTTCAACACCACTCATATAATCATAGGGAAATACACCTTTCCTAATGAGTAGTTTTCTCTGTTGTTCATCATTAAAGTGAGCACACATTATTTTAAATTTACTTTCAATATCTTGATGTGTTGTACAATCTGCTGATAAGTTTGTAACTAATTTGTCAAGAGAAGAATTTAAAAATTGAAGGGAATCAAGGAAACGAAGTGGACCTACAGTTAAACTGAGAATTTTCTCACTTGAATTTGCAATACACTTTAAATCTTGATATTTTCCTATTGCTTGAACTATATGGTGAGAATCATATCCTTTGAAATTATGGAATAAAACAGGAATGAAATCTGCTCGCTTAGCATTCAGATTACATTTGTTATGTGCTGCACCAACAAATTTCCCACTACTATGTAAATGATGATGTACACGTGGCTCATTTGGTGTGAATAAATCATTGCACAGTACACAATTTGATGAGTTTCTAAATTCATGCTGTTGTTCTGCTGAAAGCTCTTCCATGGGGATTTCTGTAGTTATTTCTGTCTTTAAAATTGTACAATGATGAACAAGTTCATCTAGAAACTTTTCAATAATCTTTTCATGCATATTTTGTGCATGATATGTTATGGGGCCATAATGAATTCCACCCAACTCATTCAAAATTACATAACTATAGCCAGATGGCTGATGTTTTAATACTTTTTTTGTAAAACTCTTTGTCAATTCTCCCCCATCTTCTTCCTCCAGCTGTATGTCTTCTTCTTGCATCTCTTCATCTCTGTCATATGGTGTAATAAAAGATTCAAAATCGGCATACACTATATAGGGTATTTTAATGGTTGATGAGAAATTTCTAAATTTCAATATTTCCTCTCTCTCAACACCTGCATGTGGGAGTTTAGTACGTTGTGCACCATGACTGCTACACAAGTCTAAATGTTTTTCTAAATTTGTTTTGCCATCTCTAGTTACAGCTTTGTTTGTTGTGAACCTATGAAAACAATAGGGACAGATATGTGTTTGATTTTTATGCTTTGTTGTGCCAGACAACAATCGTGACAGTCCATTTTTGCCAGCTTTTGTGTTCACAAGTGTATAATGAAATTTCCCCTTTTCATTATTTGCAGTCAACAAAAGTAGTGTTATTAAATGTTCGCGATTCTTGTATTCACTAACACGATATGGATACACCCTGTTCTCATCATTGTCATAAGCCAGTACATTGATTGCAATTGATTGATTCAATTTTTCAAACAATTTTATATCTTTATTCCCAACAGGGAATTCTATACCATTGATATTGACTGAATTAATTAGTGGACGTAAATCACTAATACGATTATGTTTTTTTGGATTAAAATAAGCTAGTACACACCATAAAAAACACATTTCATCGTCAAAATTACCTATATTAATTATTGCTTTTTTCAGTGCAAGTTCATAGGGTGTTGGAATGAAGGATGAATTTGCACCATGAATTGGTCTGTATCGCACTATGTTTGTATCTAAATGTTTAATGTTATGTACAAACCAGCCACTTCCATGTTTAACATATTTGTCAAGAGAATTCAAAATTTTTTCTTTAGCAGACATGTATTGGTGCTCAAGTTCATCTATATTGTTTGGAAGGTTAACAATGTTTTTCGAGGTGCTGTGAAATGTTACAGTTGTTGAAATATTCTCTTGCTCTTGATTAGCTAGAATTATGGTCTTCTCCAATTTGACTGCAATAGCAATATACCATCTAATATTTCCATTGAATTGTACACTTTCCTGATCAAGGAAGTCAATTATCTGAGATTTCAATAAATTTAAAACAGCATTAACATCCACTTGTGTAGACATGAAAAGCCATCGTGCTCTGACAACATTGTTATTTATAGCCCTTGTAAAATTTGTTTGAATTTCCATTTTTTTTTTTTTTTTACTAATTAAGATGATGGTTCAAGTTAGCTGGGTTATAGCTGAGACTGGTGTGTGTGTGTGTTTCTCAATAATAATATATAGTGAGCTCACCTGGTGGAGTGATAGCAGTCAAAGATGTTGTTGATGAGTTGCTAGTTTGAAGACTGATGCTGTAGACACTTTGAATCCCAATGATGATGTTGACAATGATGATGATGATGATTAGAGTTCTGTTTGGAAAAGAAGTAGTTTCAGTACTAGAGCTTGGTATCACTTGGTTGAAGTGGATAGTCCTTCCACACTCAACTGTTGAATGTGACTTACAGTGGCTGATGCTTGGCTATTTATACAATTGTCAAATGTACTCAATATGGTGTGGTTTGGGTGGGAATTGAAGTGAATGGAGGTGAATGAAGGTGAGAGGTGAAAGTAGGTTATTTGAAAGTGGATACATTGACCTACTGCTGCTATGGAAAGTTGATTGCTACCTTTCCCACCAGTATTTTTTTGTATAAAAAGGGGAGTGAAATAAGCAGCTAGCATCAGTCAGCAGCTGAAGTCAACAGCAGCATGGAGTTCAGTGTGAAACAGTTCAACTCTACCAAGACGAAACATGTAGCAGTGGCACCAATTAGGACATTAGTGGAAGGCTATTTGTATACAGTTTTACTGGCAAGGATAGTGAAGACACAATATGGGAAACGTGTAGTGCTGCGACTGAGAATTGAAGGAGGTGGGGTTCCTGATGGTGGTGCTGAATCTTCAGCAGCAGGCAGTATGGGTGAGTTGTGAGATATATTTCTCCCAGCAAGATTCTCCTCTGTAATTACAGAGGAGAATATTGAATCTTTTAACAACAGTAAGCAGTTTCTTGTGAAATTTACAAATGTTTCCACCCGCTTTGTTGATGTGGAGTTGGTAGAAGTGAAAGAATAAATTCCCACAATCATGGATTAGGGCTCCTGGCGACACCATGTAAAAATAAAACGACCTGAGTTCATACGACACATAGATTTCAGATAAATCTTCTTGTGGGTATGGAAACTGAATATCTCTAATAGGAAGATTTACTAACCTGTTATCTGCAAATGAATTGATGCATGTGATCCAACTGTATTCCACCTTGACTGTGCTAGGACTAGTGATTTTCATCCTGTCTGTTACACCGGCTTCTCAGCTGTGGGACTCCTGTTCAAACATGTCTGTGACCTAGGTGGTTGAGAAGGAGGAGGAGGAGGAGGAGTCTGTTGCAGGTGTGAGACTTGTTCAAACATGTCTGTGTGGGGAGGGTGGCAACTCCTGGGTGGGAGGTTGCTGCTAGTGAGCTTGTTCCAGTTTCCTTTTTATGCTTGAACAGGTTAGACGTGTCAAGACATGGTTCGCAGGTCATCAAGGTCAACTAATATATCACCAAGTGTGTGTAGATATCAAATAGTTGACTATTCAAAATTTGGTCTCAATGAAACACTCAATTTAGCACTAAGTTTTGCAATTTTATTTGCTACTATAATCATTTTAGCTTTTATGCTTATATCATGTTATGAGATTAAGCTATATGCTAAACTGGCAGGGGGGAACACAACTGAGCTCAAGGATGAATCTGGAGTTGAGAATTGTACATCACACTTGAATCAAAGTAAAGAAGAGGTTATTGATGATGATGTAGATTCTCACCTTTTTTCTAATAGAATAACACAATTGGCAAGTGTGCGAACAGATACACTAGCTTATATTGGTGGATGTTTAAAGTCAGAAAGAGGTTATAATGTTTCAGCTGAATTTGATGAACAGTTGAAGGAGTGGTTTGACATGTTGTTTTTGCGTTATAAAGTTATATGCTCATTCCATGAAAAGCACAAGTCATTAGCTTCATGTCTTACACACTCATCTATAGACACAATTAATGATGTGATAAATAGATCTCTTCTGCTGTGTAGAACAAATGAATAGATATACTGTTGACACAGTGAAACAGTGTTCAGTTTACATTTGGATGTCATTGTGAAAGGATGGTAATTGTTCTCAACAAAAGAAAATACGGAAAAGGTTTATTGTCATCTGTTGGAAATTTTGTTGGACGTGTTGTAAATAAAGCTATAGATTTAAATCCTGTTGAACTTCATTATTTAAATTATCAATTCTGTGGACCAGGCACAAAATTAGAGAAACGACTCAAGAGGGGGGATAAGGGGATAAATAGACTTGATCAGGCGTGCAGAGAACACGATATTGCATATTCAAAATACACAGACAATAAGAATAGAGCTGTTGCAGACAGAAAGCTTGCAGATTCAGCTTGGCAAGCATTCAAGGATCCAAATTCTTCTCTCAGTGAGAAGGCATTGGCTTATCTTACCACAAATTTGATGAAAGCTAAATCGAAATTTTTTGGTGGGAAGCATATGATGGTGCAGCAGGCAAAGAGGAAAAAGAATAGACCAAACAGTATTCGACAGTTGGCAATCCGTCATTTGGCTAAACAGATTGGTGGTAGGGGCTATTATCTGAGACCTTACACTCCATGTATGAGAGGGGGAAGTCGAGGTCGATTGTTACCTTCACCTGCAACAGAAGGGAGAAAGCAGAAGAGGAGAAGGAGGAGGAGGAAGAAAGCAGGCAAAAAAAAAGTTAAAGATACATAATGAATAAGGCACTTTCTAATATTGATTTGGAGAATTGGGCTATTCTGCTAGGTATTCCATTGAGAGGGATATATATGTTGGATGTGCTACCTAGAAGAGTTTTAAAAAATGAAATGTGCATTGTCAACTTGGACAAAACAAATAATGGTAGAGGGACACATTGGGTTTGTTATAACAAAAGGGGGAATCAGGTTTTCTATTTCGATCCCATAGGCAACTTGCAACCTCCAACTGAATTACTTGTATATTGGCATTCCAACAGTTGTCAAATCTATTACAATTACAATGCTGTTCAGCAGCCGAATACAAGTGTATGTGGACACCTGTGTCTATTATTCTTAGTCAGTCAATTGTAGATTCATCAGAACATTTCGAATATTCACAATATTGAATCATAGCAAATTTCCCTTCGAATATTCACAATATTGAATCATAGCAAATTTCCCGCCAACTGATTAGGCATGCATCTTGGTAAATTAATTAGCTGAATCGGGAGGGCGCATGCGCCAGCTGGAGGGTCACCATATTGGATAAGTATGCTGGGTCGCTGGATCAGTATGCCGGATAAGTATGCTGAGTCAGTACACCATATTGGATTAGTATGCTGGGTCAGTACACCGGATCAGTATGCCGGATCAGACTGCTGGATCAGTACGTAATATTGGGTCAGTATGCAATATTGGGTCAGTATGCCATATTGGGTCAGTATGCTAGTACACTGGGTCAGATCCGCCGGGTCAGATCCGCCATATTGGATCAGGTCCACCATCTTGGATCAGGTCCACAATCTTGGATCAGGTCCGCCATATTGGATCAGGTCCACCATCTTGGATCAAGTCCACCATCTTGGATCAGGTCCGCCATATTGGATCAGGTCCACCATCTTGGATCAAGTCCACCATCTTGGATCAGGTCCGCCATATTGGATCAAGTCCGCCATCTTGGATCTGGACCAGCAACTTGGATCTGGGCTTGGACCAGAATCAACACTTTTATACTACTTAGGCCTACTGTTGAAATTTCTCTGGGTACGATTTAAGTTGAAACAAGTGATAATATTCGCCCATTTTCTGCCATACTTGGTTAATGGGATGAGCACTAAACTCTCAATTGCTTAATGTACTAGTAAACCACCACTTACTTGCCGAAGACATCTTATCACTATCATCACTACTGTCTGTAATCATTATTACAGAAAAATTATGCACGAGACAATGAGAACGTACTATTGCCCCACATAGTTGGAGACAGACGACACACTGTCTGTGGACTGGAGTGGTGGGAGAAAAGCAGCTCGGTAAACCTCCTGAACATACGATACCTACCTCCACCTACACCTCCAGCTACACCTACACCTTCACCTCCTCAACATGCGCTTACCCTAAAAGCCTACTCTACCTCAACCGAACGAACCTAAACATTGCAGCTGTAGAGTGAATATCCAACTAATATTTCTGTCTCACTGTTATTATAATCACAATAAGGAAATCATTGCCGAGATAACATTGTCTGGCGCCTAAATGCGTGCATGCGCTTGTGTGTGTTTATGCAACGGCCGGCAAGGCAGTGTGTGAGTGCAATATTCGGTTTTCGATGGAATGGTTAGTAGCAGCATTAGGTCTTGCAATGAAGAGTCTCCTCTAGAGTCAAAAACAGCACTTCATAGTTTTCTGTTTCGGTCGCTATTTTCAATCCAATAAAGATGAAAATGGTACCAAATTGTGCAGAAAGATCTAAAGAATGGTCGTATAACCTCCGAATTTAGAATTTTCAACTCTATTTCAGCCCTATGAGCCGTTAAACTTTTATGAACTTTGACATGTAGGCCTAATTATAAAAAAATGGTAAGTGATATTCAAATTCCGAGGTTATACGACCATTCTAGCAATATTTATCTACAATTTGACACCATTCACGTATCTCTAGCTTCAAAAATAGCGTCCGAAACAGAAAACTACGAAGTGCTTATTTTAGTGTTTTTTCCAAAGGTAGCCTATTAAGGCCTCTTAATGGTAATGAAGACGACTCAAGTTGCTGGTAATGAGGCAACAAGCGGCATTACTCCATAAACAACAACAATCGGTTTGCAACTGAGTACCGGCAGTTAATGTTGCGCAACCAGAATGAGCCCATACCATAATCAATGCCACATAAAGAAGTGAAATAGATGGACGAGAATGAAATTGTATTAAAACAATAAAAAAACGAAATACTGTACATCCAAACATTACTGAATACCAAGTAAAAAGTATATGAATCCGTATGTAAATTTGAGTAACTTAGTTGAATGAAACAGGAGTGCAATGGCAGACAAGATGAGAAACAACTGGCAATCCACCAGAGAGCAGTAGGCTACTGTCCACCATCATATCCACTCAACTGTCACTGAATGTTCCTTTTATTGAATAGCCCCTTAGATTGAGTATTTTACAATATATGTAGTTCTATTACATTATCAATTATAAAGCTTCGAATACAATAAGCTGTATAAGACTTTGTCTACAATTTAAAAGGGAACGATGAATCGTCATTTGTGTGATAAGAATTATTTAATAAAATGTTGCCATTAGGCTACATTTCGTAACTAGGTGGTTTCCTAGACGCGTAATAGATGCGCTGCGGTTTAGATACACTGTGTATTTAAAACGCAGCCGTCCTTCAGTGGTATCCAAGAAAGCATAGAATGCACACATGGTTGTGCGTGCTGGTGTCGTGCTGACATGAATAAAGTTTAATTATAGAAACACAACAAACAAACACAAGGGAACATATTATTATTCAAATAACACATTTTTTGAGGGCAATTTAATTGTAGGGGACATGTAACAAGGGAATTAAATATCAACACATTATGGGGAATTATTCGTGATTATGGTTTATGGGGACACACAACGAGGGTCAATTCGTTGAATTGATGAATATATTCAAATAAATAGTATAAATATAAAAACATCTTATGGTGAAATTAACACTAAATGAATAAAAATGAAAGAATTCATCTATTATTTATTTGTACTCAATAATGAATGATATGAAGGGTAATACTATAAAAGTTATAATTATATGAACAACATATGATTTATTCAGCGAAGCTCCTATTCTCTACCACATGGCATCCTTCTTCATAATTAATTATTGTTCTTATAATCAGGATGGCTTAACTTTTATAATAATTAAGTCATTGGAAGAGAGAAATTCAATCAATTCTTCATCGTCTTTGTTTGAGAATTCTGCCTTCTGGGCAACATTGCCTTCCAACTCCAATGCACTCGACATGTCTTTTATGCAGCGTATCTCAAATTCGACTAGTCTGAAAGCAGTCAGTGTAAAACGCGGCTACAAGTGCGCACGCATTAGGTATGCGCGCACTTGATACGCAGCCTAGGAAACCACTTATACAAAACTCCGTTAAACAAGTGTGTTGTGGCTTAGATACGCTTACGCAGCGCATCTTTTACGCATCTGGGAAACCACAGCCTTAAGGATACATTCCTGCTGAATGAATAAAAAATTGATACTCTCCCCACACAGCACATAAGCTTAAACTAAGTTTGTATTTTACTTGGTTTTAACACTGTCAAGCAAGTTTGGCGATCCAAGTTATTTCCAAGCTCAAATCAAGCTGTTTAATACAAGCTGGTATTCCCTAGCTTATTAATAACTTGGGTTTCACGGCATAATAATGGAGGTGCGTTTGGTGCGCGCGCAACTCATAAAGTTTCTTTTTTGTGCGCTAGTTTTGCTAGTAGCGCATAGCGTGATCTCGTCAACATCGTTGTTATTTCATAGGTCCGCCATTGATTGCTCCATTACCGGATCACCGCCTCACGCAGCAATTTGCAATCTTTCAGCAATCTATTCAAGTTATTTAATTTTAATATTTCAATTGTTTGCTCACTCGAGCAGAGTTTTAGTTGAACATCAAGATCCAAAAGGTAAGTGATTACTGAGCACTATTCATGTATTTTGCAAGTATATGTGCATATGCACATAATATTAATTTTAGGTAAGGATAAACCATTGTGCATCATGTATTAACGGTGAAAATAAAGAGTCTTACTGACTCTTATAATTCCATATTATCAGCATCCTTAGACTATGATTCAATACGATTTTTGATGCCATTTAAACAATACAGAAAAAAGCACAAGTCAATGATTAGATTCCTGGATGTCTTGTTCCATGACGAACTGCGTTGTTAATATTAACTTGTTATGTGAATTTAACGACTTGCAGTCAAATATTCATTAAGAATAAGTAAAATTTACTTACTCTGTAGGCTTTCGAATCTTTGAGATCCGTTTTCAGAGGCGTGTTCCTAGATCATCAATGTCAGTTTTTTTTTTCAATGATTAGTCTACAATAAGGTGTTACCTATCCTACTTTATTTTATTTTATTTCAGAAACCTAACTTTCTCCCATTGTTTTGTGTAGTAGTGAAGTCATCACTTTCTAGGCTTTAAGATAAAGCAGTGTAAACTTCTAGGTAGGCAAAGGTCTCGATCTATTATTTATTTAGCATATTATTAGCTTTGCCAGAAGTCTAGGAGATCAAGCTTAAATTTATTGCCTGCAGACTAAGTTTGGCACTGTGCAACAGCAAGAATGAACATTTTTGGATCTGATAGATAGAATTTCTTGTTTTGACTGAATGAGAATTTGACTTAATGAAACGAATTCGTTTTTTGTGCAAGCATATTTTTAAAATAGCATCTATGGCCACTGCTGTTTTAGTGACAGTAGGCCTACGCCGTACTGGTACCTTTGGGACAAAAAACAAAAAAAATATATATATTTTGTAACTTTAGGTGAGCCATTATGCGATTGACGCAATGTAGAACTAGCAACTGTGTCTACTTGGTGCGAGACTGTACCTAAGTTTATCAAATTTATAGATTTTTTTGTAAAATCTAGCTATCTAAAAACACACTGATTACCTTACTTTCCATTTTTGTAACAAACTGTTATTTGAAAAATTATGCAATAATACATGTAAACTAGGTTTTTGTGCGCTTTTTATAATATGCCCTTGAAATCTGTACAAGATTAAATTTCTACAGTAGGCCAGTTAGTTAGCAAATACAGTTTTTTTCCAGTAAAAGCAGACATAACTTTTAAGGAACCACAAGTTTGATATGCATAAAAAATTTCAAACTGTCTCAGACAAATAATCTTTGTATTCTTATCTTATCAATTTAAAAAGTTTTCCTGGGGGCGGACCCCTTCTGAATAACCCCCAGACCCCCTGGAACATTGCGTACCTGAACCTTTATTGTTACAAAAGCAGCACTATCTATGCCTATATTAATAACTTGATATTTGCTGAATTAAATAATTTATTTGTAATAATCAAATGCTACTATACTGTTTTGCTGTAATATCGTAGATTACAAATTTAACATCTATATTTTATATGCAAATTACAATTTTTTGTCACATAAAGTATTTATTTTTCAGCTGAAAGTACTCATGTCGGTGGGAGGGAGAGATGCTAAGGCAATGACTTATAATTGCTTGAGATGGTGTCTAAGCTACGCAGTCGCAAACAAATTGTCTTATTCAGGTGTGGCAGCTAAGGACAGGGCAAAGACCAAGAAAATAGCCTTTAAGACCACGCAGCTCTGCAAAGTTATTAATGGTAGGTTTTTTTAAATGTTCTGTCTAAAATATTTGGAATCTACATTCCAACCTACCTATCATCACTGACAGTGCCACTGCTGATAGAAAGATTGTTAAAGATTGAATAAATATATCAGGAAGCTTGTTTGAAGGTTAGGACATTGGCCTCACACATTAACAAAACTTGCTTCAAACTAAACCTTATACGTACTTATGCTAGAATGCAAATAAAACTACCTAACAAACCCTATAGAAACCTACAATTCAATGCAGAATATGAATTAGACTACACGTTAAACTTCTTAGACCTCACTATCACAAAACTAAATAACATGCACAAATTCAAAATCTACAGGAAACCAATTCTCACAGACACACTTATTCACAACTCATCCAACCATCCAAACCAACACAAACTTGCTGCTTTTAACTCCATGATCTGTAGACTCTTAAATGATCCACTATCACAAGCTGACCGACCACCAAGAAAAAATTAATATGATCAAATACTTAGCTCAACAAAACGGATACAACACAAATATGATAGACAGAATCCTAAATAAAATGAAAACCAAAACAGATTTGTCATATACATATTTCAATAAAAAAACACATATTCAAAATCTACAGGACTTTTGACTTTATGCAACACAAAGTAGCACATATTTTTCAAGAATCTGTATTTAACACAGCATTCAGAACAACAATTAGCCTGAGACACCAGCTCCAACAAAAAAACATCTTACCCAACAAACAGCAAAATATGTTTTTCATAACCCATTAAAGTTTGTCATGTAACTAACTACATTAACATTTATTTTGTCTTTCTAATTCAAAATTCAGAGTCAGATTAATATAAGGCAATGCAAAGATCAACCTTCCGTACATTTTTAATATGCACTATGCCTGATTTTCAGATTCAGTTATCTTAAAATGCATATGTCCATCAATTAATGATCCTGACATGCATATGTCCAGCAATTAATGATCCTGACGTATGAATCAGCTGGCCTTTGTCAGTATCAAAGCTACACAAGGCATCACCCATCCTTCACTCATACTTGGGTTGAGATACACCTGTTTGGAGTTCCCATTTCAAAGTTAACTTGACCACGTGGATTCATTGATTTCATCAATTTTAATTGATGGTACTCCCTGACTTGTTGAGGCGTTTAAACAACGTTTCCTAAAGTGATCTATTGTCAGTAGTTTCATGTTACTGAAATGACAAAAACACTATTATTTTACAGTTGCTGTGAAGAAAATTCACCCTTCATCTACTGACCAAGATTTGAAGGTCTACATGTGTCACTGGTTGCAGCAAGCCAACTCAAGGATCCCCAAATGTAAGAATACTTATTTAAGTTATTTTAACTATTTATCCTCCAAATTGTGTCATAGTTCTTTCCTTTCAGAAATACATTTTTTTCATAAGTGTCCATGATAATGAATTAAAGTGTATATGATGTTGAAGATCCATCTTGTTTCCACTAATATATAATAAAAACTTAGAAAACACTTGAGTGGAAATTATGACTCATGTTATGGCATGACAGCTATTTCACTCTGATGTTAAAAGCATCGTCAGATGACCCACAGTACACTCTGAGTATACTGTGAGTCATCTGACAATGCTCTTAACATCAGAGTGAAACGGCTGTTACATCATAATGTATCATAATTTCCACTTGGTGTTTTTCAAGTTTTTATTATAAAATGTATAGATTACAATACATAGGTTTAGTATATAATAATAATATTGTGTGACCTGGCTGGCTCAGGTCTGGTGTCAGAGTTATCAGGTCGCACCTGAATAAGTTCAGGGCCTCTGACGTGACTTAACGACTGTTTTTTTAGGCAGCTGGGACCGACAGCTTAATGTGTCCTCCGAAACACGGGAGTGGCCTGAGGTAAATAGTATATTAGTTTTAGTATAATAGGTTTAGTATATTACATAACATGGGTGGTGAGATGGTGTTTACTGTATGAGTATGATAGTTTATGCACAAGATGAAGTTGAGTGGGCAATAATGATCTTAGATCAGCTGATCTAGCTTTTGGTCAAATGTTTTATCAGTGAATTATTAGCAAGTAGCCACCCATAAGTGTACGGTAATAATCATTTGATGATCTTTACCACACAGTGTGCGGTAATAATCATCAAGTGACATCAGCTGACAAAAAAAGATAGTATATTACACTACAAGTGTGGGAAATGGAGTTTACCATACAAGTATGATAAGTTAATGCATGGGATGAAGTCAAGTGCAGTATATTATCATACAAGTATGGTAAACATCTTCTCAGACAAGTTACAAATGATATTTTTTGTCATACTAGTCTGAAATATAAAAATAATAAAATTTGAGCAAGTACAAGAAACATCATTAAACATAACCTTAAAATCCACCACAGAAGTAAAATACTAAAAATTTATCTGAGATCAGCTGTTTTTCCAAATTCTGAATCAGCTGGAATGTGGTAATATCCATTAACACACTGAAAAAGGATGCAGTAATGAAAATCTGCTGTTCTTTCTGTAAACAGTTGTTTACTGGCTCGATTCAATGCTTGGTAAAGTGGTGAATGTGTATGAGTATGACAAAAATATTATTACCATATTGAGAAATGGGTAAACAGCCAGCACATATTTTTGTATTTGTGCTACACATCTAGAGTGAGTTACTTCAGCCATATTATGATTGCCACCTATCACTGATTTAAGTGACAATTTGGTTTAAATTAAGCTGTAGCATTTGGATGATCTCTGTTGATTAAAATATATAATGGCTCTAAATGCCATTACATGTTTGCATTCATGACATTTGCCCTATCAACCTACTTCCTCCATTTTAATTGTGATTCTTTTTTTCAGGGCCTTTGTAGAAGAAAACCCTCAAGCAGCTACTTCAGAATAAACACTGCTGTGTGTGTTGTATACATTAAAATTATTTTATGAAGATTCCTTCTTTGTACATATAATTTATCCCCAACCCCTACTAACTATGAAAACTATATGCATTGTTTTATGAGTGATTTGGTAATCAAACCTGTTAATTTTATCATATAATACCTATATACTTTATTTAAAAAAATTTAAAATACTATAGTTTTGTCCAGGAAATTATAGTGTTTTTTTAAATGTTGCTCTCCAATTTCAATATTGTTGTTATTCAACAGCAGTGTTTCAACTATAGTTATTTTGCAGATTTTTGTTGATAAAGTTCAATCAGCTACCTAAAAGCCTGTTAATAACTTGGGAATGTAAGTTTACTTTAAGCTTACTTTAGACTAGTTGTAATAAGCTTGTTTTTAGCCTGGTATTGTAAGTCAGTTAATAACTTGATAATGCAAGTTTACTTTAAACTTACTTTAGCCTAGCTTAAACAAGCTTGTTATTAGCCTGGTATTGTAAGTTAGTTTTAAGCTTGTAACCTCAAACTTAGAACAAGTTGAGAAAGTGGTAACTTCGAAGCTTAAAACAAGCTATTTTTAAGCTTAAAAGCTTGTTTACCCAAGCTAAAGTTAAGCTTGTAAGCTTGTTCTTTTAGGCTTGAAACAAGGTTGGAACAGGTTTATTGTGCTGTGTGGGTCAAGGTTATCTCTCTCATTAAAAACGTCATAATCTTATAATAAAACATAGGTCTAGAAACGGTTTGTATAAAAATAATGGAATGTTGCAGTTATCCCTCTTTATCAATAAATAACATTTAGAAACCTCATCTAGAGCCTCTATTCAGATGATGATAAATTTAGTTGATTCCATGTGAAGTGAGTTGAAGCGATGTTACAAGTTTGAATCTACCATAATTTATTATCAAAATATTGCACAAGTATGCAGAGATGGTTATAGAAATGGGAGTTTTTGAGTAAGAACTTAATTATTTTTCAAGGAACCAGCAAATTTTCCCAGATGAAATTTAATTCTGGGATAGAATGTTGCATCACCCAATAGTAAAAACATACACCTGAAGTTTATAGAACTGTGTTTTATTGGTGGAAACATTCTGAATCTGTGTGGTTGCTCCCAACTTGTTATTCTTGTGTGTTTTGATCCACAAAGCCCCTGAAATTTCTCAATCAATAAGAATAACTGTCCAATAAACATAATAATAAACAATGCACTCACCCCACACAAGTCTAAACAAGTTCTGTTATCATCAAAATCTTATCACAAATACAGGAAGTCAAATCCAATATTTATATATTGAGTATAAATATATTCAATATTTATCATATTTAAAACAAAACATAGAATATGTGAAATTTAAGTCTCACCGCTATATCATAGTGATAACAGTGCCATAGTGTTCTTTCAACTAATATGAATGACTCTTCAAACTCTTTATCACTGATTTTACCATAGATCTCAAGTTTCTCTTTCAACGTATGGACTCGGAAAACTTCTGGTCTGAATAGTTCTGGATTGATCTCATAATGCCAGTTGCACCTTTTGAAGAGCAAGAGATAAAAAAATATATTATTGTTCTGAATATGGAATGAGCATCGTTTTTTTCTTGCTGATCAAGCACACGCGACATGCGTCTGATATGGTATGATAGGGTAAGGTTGTGAATTTGTAGTTGGGGTCTTGTTTGGGTCTAAAATCTTTTAATTTGAGCATCAATGAAGCTGGTCTCTGAATGCTGCTGTGTATCCATTAGCTATCGCTTTTGGTTTTCGAAGGTATCTTGTTCAGTCTGATATTCAGCCTTGTCTAATTGTGGTTTTATTCCAGTAGGCAGTGAATCACACCCTCATAGCATAAAATATTTATTTAACATCAAATAAACTTATTGTTGTGGATATCCATTTTTTGTGAACTGCAGTAGAAATATTCATATGTATTATCTTGCTGTGCAGAACTGACTTTTTTTGAGTCGCGGCGGACGCGTTTCGAACTATGTCGTTCTTCTTCGGCACTTGGTTGCAGACTGAGTAGTTCTCCAGTATGTAAGGTCTGGTGGTCGTAGAAAAGTAGTGGGAGGAGTGGATGTGGTGGTGGAGGTGTTTTTAGGAGGGGTTTGTGATGATGTTGAAGAGGGTATGAGATTTGAAATGAAGTTGGTCACAATTTACACTTAGTTAAAAAAATAATAGATATTTACATTCCACACAACTCAACACTCGCCTCATTTGACATAAAAATTCTCTACACAATCATACCTATTGATGAAACACTCCTCTACCTCAAAAACATGCTAATTGACAAGAACACACCTCCTGCTCACATAATTGAAATGATGTCACTCACCAACACCATCACAAAACAAAACTATTTCACCCACAATAATAAATTCTACACACAGCCCACAGGTCTCCCAATGGGATCTCCCATCTCTCCCATCCTAGCCGAAAATTTCATCCACAACATTGAAAAAACCCACATCCTCATTAACAATCCACATTCAGAAAAAATCATTTATTGGCACAGATATGTAGATGACATCATTTTACTGTACAAAGGTAACACCAGACAAGTTCACACATTTCTCACCTACATAAAAAAAAATCCACCCCAATCTCACATTCACCTTGGAAACTGAAATTAATAATTCTCTCAACTTTCTTGACCTCACAATCACTAAAACAAATCATCACCATACATTCAAAATTTACAGGAAACCCACTTCTACAGACATGATAATTCATAATCACTCCAATCACCCAACCCAACACAAACATGCAGCTCTCAACTCCATGATTCACAGACTCATCAAAATACCCATGAACTCCACTAACTACCAAACTGAACTCAATACCATCAAATACATAGCCTCAAAAAACGGATACAACCCATCCATCATTGATAAAAAAACTCCATAGAATCATTCACAAACAACAAAAATCCACACAACCCCCACCAGACTCCAAATAAATCATATTAACATACATCAATCATACAACACAAACAATAGAAAATACCTTCAGAAAGCTCAACTACACAGTTGCATTCAAAACCAACAACACCTTAAGAAAACTCACCACCAATTACACCACCACCACCTCCAACATTCATAATCATTCTGGCACTTACAAACTGACATGCAACGAATGTGACAGCTTCTATATTGGACAAACTGGCAGATCTTTCACAACCAGATTCAAAGAACACATAAAAGCCCTAACCCAACCACAGACAAAATCAAATTATGCTGAACATCTACTCACAAAAAATCATTCATTCACCAACATTGATCAAAACCTCCACATCCTTCACATTGCCCTCAAAAGTCAAAAACTCAATACTCTTGAACAATTCGAAATTTACAAACATTCCATTTCACATCCTCAATTCATACTCAATGACCAACTTAATTTCAAATCTCATACCCTCTTCAACATCATCACAACCCCCTCCTAAAAACACCTCCATCACACCCATTTCCCCCACCACATCCACTCCTCCCACTACCTTCCTACGACCAACAGACCTAGAAAACTACTCAGTCTGCAACCAAGCGTCGAAGAAGAACGACATAGTTCGAAACGCGTCCGCCGCGACTCAAAAAAAGTCAGTTCTGCACAGCAAGATAATACATATGAATAATCAAATAAACGTTCATTACATCAAATTAAATATTTTATTTATTTGAATATAATTAAATATTTATTTGTTATCATGATTGTCAATGTCGAACATTGAATATTTATTGTATGTTCAATATGTCAAAGTCAAATAATGTAAAATTTCGAATATTCATTATAATGTATGCTGAATGGGTGAGGTACGAATAAAAGCTAGTAGTATTTGCTAAAACTTACCTGTTTCCAAGTATATTCTAGGTTTTAGTTGAATAAAAATGTTAGAAAATATTACCCCTAGTAGATTCTAATTATTTCTGGATGGCTTGTATTATTTCACTAAGCAGAACAGGTGAATAAACAGGCTAGTTTGAACTGGAGGCAATTAGAATATTCTTAATCTTTATCTAGCATGTGGAAAGGATGCTAGTTTTATACTAGCTGCTAGTTCATACTATAGTTGCTGTTGTATTACGCTCACAGAGAAAAAGTGAAAAAGTATTAACTGAATTTAAATTAAAAATTGAATAAAGTGTGAGACGCAAATCAACATGAGTTTTAAAGGTTGTGAATCATTGTGCACAAACTTCATGTCTGTGCAAAGCGATAAACACCCAACCTCTGGTAGAGTATGATGAATAAAATGAATGGAATGACGGTGACACCAGGTGGTTTAAATTGAAAAGAATAATTATATAATGAATCAAGAGGAATATGTGATAATAATTTCAAATAACAATAATGTCAAGTGTGCCACAAAATGTATGCAAATGCTTATTGCATAGAAACAAAAATCAGTAGTAGATTCAGGCCAGATCTTGGTTGCCCAAAAAATGATAAGTACATACAAAGTAAGTCAATAATTATATGAATAATTGACATAATTGAATAAATAATATTGAATGAATGCAAAATGCTTATTGACAGCTCTAAAATTACAATGCAGTAAAAACAGAATGCAGTATGCATAGTAGACTGATAGTAAAGCTACAAAAATACAAAATAATGAAAGTGTAATGCATGAGGTAAGTTGACATACAACTACAAAAATGTAAATTAGTGTGAGCGCAGTGTGCTCGGTAAGTTGATAGACAACTACAAAAATATAAACGTGGAAACGCAGTGTGTGTGGTAGATAAGGCCGCTATTAGCCGTGAACAACTGGCTCGGCAACTGGGCAAGCAATCGATTGCCCGTCGAGTAGCGGGGCATTGAATCAAATGGGAGCCATTAGCCGTGAGCAACTAGTTGCTGAAGTCAAAAAAGTTGTCCATGCAGTTGCCGGGCGAGTCGAGCCCCGGCAACTACGTGAGCAACTATTTCAGTCTCCCTGTCGACGGGGGGCATTGGAGTATAATGGCGCCTATTAGCCGTAGGTAACTAGTTCTGGGCAACTGACTGCGTGCGCATGCGCATCACCGATCTGTCTACCCCAACGAACCCATAAGACCAATGGTCTTATGTGTTCACTGGTCTACCCAAAGCAAACCCACTCAGTCTCATCTGTCATTTGTGTCTGATGCAGGTGAAGTGTTGTGTAACATTGAATTGTTTAACATTGTTTACTATTGTTTTTACTATTACTTAACATTGTTTACTATTTAAGTTTTTATTACAAGTGTAGGTAGTTATTATTAGTGAACATGGAAAAAATTAAGAACTTGACACAGTTAGTTGAGAACAAAATCAACACTGAAGACCTAATTTATGAGATCAAGAAAAAGCCATGCATTTGGGACAGCAGAGTTGAAGGTTATTCAAACAAAATAGAAAAACTCAATGCTTGGAATGATATATTGCTATACTTCATCAGCGATTTTGAAAGCAAGCCAATTGACGAAAAGAACATATTAAGTGAGTAATTAAATAAGTAGTATAAAGCTGGTATAAAAGTCTCTAGTGTGTAAATACAAAACGAATTAAGTTATCTTATTATTATTATTACATTATTATTATTATTATTATTATTATTGCAGTCCACGTGTAGCGCGAAGAAATCTGCAGTTGCCGAGTGAGTTGCTCAGCTCAGTTGCTCAAATGGGCAACTGGCCCGGCAATCAGTTGCTTCAATCAGTTGCCGGGCTAGTTGCTCACGGCTAATAGCGGCCTAAGTGTTGCCGCATTCGGCAATGCAGTTCTGTTATTGACAGATAGATCGCATGAGATTCCCATCAGTATGTAATCAGTATAACGTTTTCTCCCTTCTCCAGTTTATTCCTTGTGATGGGGCATTAGGGTTCTGTATTAACCATCGATCTCTATAGGCGATCTGGAGATCGACCGACAGTGCTCCGAGCGGAGGATCTTGCACTAACTTAGTGAGTCAAAATCTGATTGCCATTAATTTGTGTGCTAAATTTTCTCACTTCAAATACGTTTTTTCAAAAAAATATTTCTCTAGACAAACATACAAAAAATGCCCAAGAGCCGTATTATGTCTTCTGTATATGGGAGCAGTAATACCTATGAGAATACAGAAGGAAAAGGTGTTTCATTTTCTTCATTTCCTGGTCGACCTTACGAAAAGGATAGACAGGAGAAATGGATCTCTAATGTTTGAAGGACTAAGTGAGTTATATTATATTTACAAATTATTTCATGTGATTGCTGATTGATGAAAATTAGACGCTTTCTATGCACTTGTGTGATTGATATTTGTAATTAAAGAAATCAATCCTAATAACAGCTTTGAGGTTATGTTTATGTTATTGTTGCATAATATTAATTTATTGTAAGCAGAGGCGGATTTATGCAGTTGCTATCTCTAGGCAGTTGACTTTTGATAAACAAAGTGGAAATTTTTTGACAAAAGATTGTAAAACAGGATTGATGCTAGTTTGTCTCATCAATTTCCATACCTTTGCACTCCTCCACATGAAAAACATGATTACTCTCTACAAGGTTCTTCCTTTTTTCTAGATTAGATTTCATTAAAAAATCGCAATGGACTTCTTAATCCTGTTTTAATAAGTTTCCCAATGTTAGCCATTATAAACAATGCAACTAACTCACTACACTGCTGCCGATTTATGCCGCCCAGAGTTCACGACGATCGATCTTTCGGCCAACTTCTGATCGCCTATACTACAACGTTTTGTAGTGTAGTATAATATCGATGGTATTAACTAGTGGCCTTGACAGTCGTTCTTTTTTGGTTCTCTTCGCGTCATGCTATTTTTCCGGTTCAACTCATTTCCTTTTACCTTCATCCTCACGTTTTCCTCTCACGCTTTTCCACTGAGTTATTTTACAACCTACAGACAGTTTTAAGTGCAGCAGTTCAATATACGAACGTCATGTTCCGTTTTAAAGTTCATGAACGATATACCAATTACAGAGACCTCAACATTCATCAAGCATTGTGGACTGTATAATCAAACCGAAGGTAAATTATTCAATTATAGAACCAGTAAATCCTACAAGTGGTCCACCGCAGCCGGATTAAAGTTTTAGTCAAGTCAGTTTTTGTCTCCTAACTTCCTCTACTATTCTACTATTCTTTGAAGAAATATTTAGTTGATAAAGCTTTTTATAGTGTACAAGAGTTCCTTTCACATCAAAATTAAGCCTCACCTCAACTAATTGAAGTAATTATGGACCATAGGCGCCGACTAGTGGGGGCTAGAGGGGCTCCAGCCCCCCAATGTTGTTATGGTGGGGGCTCAGCCCCCCCAAAAAATCCTCAAACTTGCATTTCTCCAAAACAGGCTCACAAACGTTTATTGAAATAATGAATTCCAAGACTAAGAACAGTAGGTGCGACAATTCTCTGGCGCCAGCAGGCAGTGAGTGAGTCATCGAGGAATGCTTTTCAGCAGACAAAGAAAGGAGATAGTTGCGCTAGAGAAGCTTTGTGGTTGGGGAGGGGGTTTGGGATTGAGACTTCACGATGTCGTAGACAAGTGGTGGAGAATAATCGATAGTCAGCACCATCGATAGTTATCGTTAGTCAACACCTTTACTATCAATAGTTATCGATAGTTCACTTTATACAACAAAATGCAAATTTTTCTGTTAGTAAACCAATATTCACAGCTTCAAAGTGTGATAAATCTGAAAAGCTTTATCAAATTGTAAAAACCGGCAGAAAATATAATCCCGACTGCAGACTCCCTTCCACACACAGGCTTAGCGCTTAGGCCTTCGTGCAAGTCCCATGTAATAATGTATTAATAATTGCATTATAAAGTTAAGATTTATTTGATTTTATGGTATATGCTGAATTTCTGTGATATTATTTTTTGTATTCTGTTTCTTTTTCATGCAAATAAAAACGACTAAGAAGCTAGATAATCATAACTAAGCACAATCTGCACAATAGGTACAGTACTGAACGTTATAAAAAACACTATTGATTGCACACTGCAAACTATCGATTTTTACTGATAGCTTTAACTATCAATAGTTATCGATAGTACTATCAATTATTCTCCACCACTATCGTTGACCTTGCCATTCAGTTGTCTAGCAAACCATGCGGCACGCGCTACACTGTTTGTTTTGATGTATAAATTGTGTTCTGTTATATTCATAATCTACCTAATTTGTGCGTGAATATGATTTTGTGACTAGTATTTTATGAAATAGTATCTATCAGCTAGGTCATAACAACTAGGATTCATGGCATAGAACGATAGAACATTAGAACTGTGAAATGGATAAGTTTGTTGTGAAAAAACCGCGGCTAGACTCCAGTAGTGGGAGCAGCACGTCATCAGCCAACCTCATATCTACTGGTAGCTGATCATCAGCCTCAGCCACCCTCGCTACACTTACTACGCTTTTGCCATCACTCATTTCTTCCTGTACTAGTGAGAAAACAATAAGAAAAGGTAAGGGGAGAACTTTCCAAATTTCTTGGGTGAATACTTTCAAGTGGATTGAATATGACGCTCCTACAGATAGAGTATTCTGTAAAATTTGTAAAGAAGCTCATTCTAAGGGGTTATTAATTTTTAGTACAAAAAAGGAGGATAACTTTATCCATGTTGGATTTTGTAATTGGAAAAAAGCACTTGAAAAGTTCAAAGCCCATGAAAATTCTGAAACTCACAAAGAAGGTATCTCTAAACTGAACTCAATCTCTAGTCCTAATGTAGTGGTTCAGTTGAATGACCAAATGAATAGTGGCATGAAGAAGGCACGTACTTGTCTTATGGCTATTTTTACATCTTTAAAATTCTTATGCCGCCAAGGTCTGGCTATCCGTGGACATGAAGAGATAAGTTCTAACTTTAAGCAACTACTTGAATTGAGACAGAATGACATTCCTGAGCTCAAGGAATGGATGGGGCGCACAAGTTATAAATGGCTATCTCATGATATCCAAAATGAGATAATTCAATTATTGGCAAGTACTGTTTTACAAAATATTGTAAATGAAATTAAAAAGTGCAAATTCTTTGCAATTTTGTTGGATGAGACATGTGACATATCAATTAAAGAGCAAGTTTCAGTTTGCATTCGTACTGTAATCAATGATCTTGATATAAATGAAGATTTTATTGGGTTATATGAAACCTCAAACACAAAAGCTGTAACATTGTTTGAAATATTAAAAGATATTCTTCTGCGACTTGGACTTCAAATTGATAACTTACGAGGTCAGTGCTATGATGGGGCCTAATATGAGTGGTGGGTTCAATGGGTTACAGAAGTTGGTAACTGATTTGCAGCCTCAAGCTACTTTCATCCACTGTGCTGCACACTCGCTGAACTTGGCTGTTGAAGATAGTTTAAGAAACCTTCCTGTCATGAGGGACATAATGAGTCTTGCAAAAGATGTAATAAATACAATTAGGGCATCACCAAAAAGACTTGATATATTAAAATCAATAAACTATTGTGACAAAAGTGATTCAACAAATTTGCATCCACTTTGTCCCACAAGGTGGACGATGAGGTCAAGCAGTATTTGTAGACTAATTACCCACTACAGCAACATTTTGATCTTTTTAGAGAAGTTTTCCCAGGAAGAAAATTCAGATGCTGCGGCAAAATGTTCTGGGTTTCTGGACAATTTGCTCCACTTCAAGACGTTTTTCTTCATTTCACTGTTCTGCCATGTGATGGATCCTGTAGAGGAAATCAACACCAATATTCAAAGTCCCAAGGTTGGTGCTACAGAGGTGGAATCAAGACTGAAATTCCTAATTCAAATTCTTGAAGAAAAGCGCACAGGGTTTGATCAATTGTGGAATGATTGTTTGAACAAAAAACCTGCCAGTGTTGAAGAGCCTACACTCCCACGCCAGTGTTTTGTACCAAAGAAACTTCAAGAACTTCACAGTTCAGAACCTCATGAATTCAAAACCCCAAAGGATTACTTCCAAAGGACTTACATTGAAATAATTGACACTGTCAAAAATTGTGTTGATAGGAGGTTTTGATCTACTGGACTACAGAAAGTATTGACTGTGGAGAAAGAATGTGTCTCAGCTGTCAACAATAAGGGTGAAACCATGAAACTGGAGAAAGCACTGGAGTTTTTTGCAAGTGATATAAATATTGACAGACTGCAGCTTCATCTATCAATGTTAGGGGACATTGCCAGTCAGAGGAAAGTATCATTGACTTCAATGGCAGATATTAGAAAGCTTATGGTCAGTGATGAAACAGTTTGTGAGCTTCTACCAGAAGTTTATGCAGCTTTGAAGCTTTTACGAGTTGTACCTGTGACAACTGCATCAGCTGAAAGGTCATTTAGCTCTCTTCGCAGACTTAAAACATACCTGAGATCAACTATGGGGCAGCAAAGGCTCAACAACATTGCACTTCTGAATGCCCATCAGACACTATTAGATGACTTGGATCTGAGGCCAATAGTGAATGAGTTTATTAAGACCAATTCTGTGCGATGTACAACATTTGCATTGGTTGAAGACTAAAAAATCTATTCAATAATCAATCATGTAAATAAGAAATATTCAACTTAATACATGTGACATTGCCATTCTCCCTACAACAAGTCATCCTATTAGAGGTGGCTGTACCACAACTTATAATTCATTAACCAATGATAGTGGTTATGATATGTGGATAAGACTGATTTCTGTGATGTTTTCCATGATGAAATACTTAATGAACAATCCAGTATTAAAACTGACACTGTATTTCACTTTTAAATAATGTTTTACTCACATATATTTGAGATGCTTGAGGAATGCATTTCACTTCTGAAAAGAAGCTTCGTCAGCCTGCTGCCAGGGGTTATGCTTTGTTGAGGTTAGGATGAGCAGCCATTATGTAGTTAAAAATTGCATTTGATTTGAATTGTATTTGGTCATTGAGTACGTTGGTTCTATCTTGTTTATGGTGTTTGAATATTTCATATTGCTCCAGTGTATTTAGTTTGTGGCTTTTTTGGAATGTGTGTAGAATTTCTAAGTCAGTTTGGATGTTATTGTGTGAGTGTCCAGTGTTGATTAAGTGATCTGCAAATGTTGAGTCAGTGGTGGAATGTAGTGCTTTGATGTGTTCTTTATATCTTGTGTTGAATGATCTGCCTGTTTGTCCTATGTAGTACTTGGGGCATGTGTTGCATTTGAGCTTATATATTCCTGGTTTGTTGAATGTGTGAATTGTGCTGTTTATAGGTAAACTGGATTTTGTTGGATCTGGTGTTTTCTGGTGTTGACACAGCATTCAGAACAACAAACAACCTAAAACACCAGATCCAACAAAATCCAGCTCACCTAACAAAAGCCACAAACTAAATACACTGGAGCAATATGAAATATTCAAACACCATAAACAAGATAGAACCAACGTACTCAATGACCAAATACAATTCAAATCAAACGCAATTTTTAACTACATAATGGCTGCTCATCCTAACCTCAACGAAGCATAACCCCTGGTGGCAGGCTGACGAAGCTTCTTTTCAGAAGTGAAATGCATTCCTCAAGCATCTCAAATATATGTGAGTAAAACATTATTTAAAAGTGAAATACAGTGTCAGTTTTAATACTGGAAGACTGATTTCTTTAAAAAAAAAAGTGTCGGCATCCAAAGTTTACTTGTTAATAACCTGGCCAGGTCAACCATACGTTTCTTAGTTATTGTTGACCGCGTGTTCGCGATCGCCCCCCCCCCCCCCGAAATTCCCTTGTGGTTTCGGGCTTCAGGAGTTCTTGAATCATCCACCATCAGAGCCCAAAGTTCTTCAAGAACTTCAACTGCACCAGCCTACGCCAATGACAGTTCTATGTTGGGACATTTCAAGGTAATTCCTAGAACTTTTAACTATTTAGAACTGTCGGCCTTACAACCCTCAGGGTTAAAAGTTGATACCAAATTACTAGCCCCGACAATCAGTATTCTATTTTAATTCAACTTTCACCCAAAATGGCATGAAAAAGTCATTTAGAGGTCTTTGTTTATTGAATTTTCCAAGAGAGGACCCCCAAATACCCTTTTCTTGGGGTATAGAATACCCCCAAAAACCCCGGAATGGGCCCCCCCAATAATTTGTCTAAGTCGGCGCCTATGATTATGGTATCTAGTGTATAATATTGTTGATATGAATTGTCTTATACTCCTTAACTGGAGTCTCCAAGACGTAATCTACAAAAACAAGAAAAAAAAAAACAATTCGTTACCATTCTCATTTCTCTCGCTCTAACTTCATTTCCACACACACACTCTCTCTCTCTCTCTCTCTCTCTCTCCTCACGTTCGATTTTGCTCACCCATCTCAGTCTACGATTCTAGCATCTGTTTATCTCTCTTGCATTCTGAAATTTTCTCCTTGTTTTTGCTCGTTCATATTATCTCGTCTCACTCAGGTCATCGCGCTGTTTCTGTTTTCTTTATTTTGATTAACTCAGATGTCACATCCAGACGTATCAACTAATTCTACTGATGATGACACCCAAAATCGTTTTGATAGCACTCAAAACAGTGATAATGACCTTTTCGTAATCCGAAAATATAATTTTATGCTGAAAACTTCAGAGAGACTGTATAAGTCTGTCAAAATAGTGCACAATCAGTTTAAAAGCGCCGATAAGTCTGAAGTAGCGAAACCTACGATTCACTTCTCACAAGTGGAAAAACGGCTAAAATGATAGGTGAATTTGAAAATAAAATAGAAGCAATTGAAATAAGCAACAATGCCAGCATCAATGATGAATCAAGTGGGACCAATGTGTCGAAAATTATCGCTGATTTCAAAGAAATCATTTATACATTTTTGTTGGAAAGAAGACGTTAAAAACCAGTGCTAAATCAGATCTCATGCCACAACAAAATGCGAGTTTACCTGCACTACAATTGACTTAATTTAGTGGTAATCAAGAAGCCTGGCCTTTATTTAAAAGCATGATTGACTCCACGGCGCACAAAAACAGTTTGATCTCAAACCTACATAAATTTCTACATTTGATTGGTCTACTGGAAGGAAATGCGCTAAAACTGATTCAAAATGTCACCTAATCCAACAAAAATAGTTAAGTAGTGTATCAAAATTTAACTCAATGTTTCAATAATACAAGATGCCTTGCTAATTTTTATTACACTCAACTACATGACTTTTCTTTTGGTTCTTTCGACAATCCAATCACCGCAGTGAGCAATTTTCTTTCTGTATCCATCTTCGCTCTGCAGGCATTAAAAAATTGTAAATTAGATATTGCCGATTTTTTCCACTTCAGTTAGTGCTTAGTAAATTGCCAAAGCATCTGTGCGCTAGTTTTGAGGGGGCATGTGAGATACTTAAGAATTCTCCACATTCGATCAGCTGATTTTTTTCATGCACAATAAAGCCAGGTACATTGAAGTGTTATCATCTGGAGTTTCTGAAGAAAATCTTCAGTCAACTTTGGCTAATTGACAAGCCTCTTACAACTTACAATTTACAATTGACAAGCCTCTGGTGGAAGTCTGCGTCTGCCTATTGTAGCATCATTGTTATCTACTTGTTCTTCCCCCTTAACCGTTATGTGTATCATTGCACTCATGCTCCATCCTCTGCTTCACTTGTTAATTATAATACCACCACTGACACTGATGAACCTCAATGTTTTTTCTGTCAAGGAGCTCACACAATTTATAAATGCACTGACTTTCAACAACTGTCCACTGACAAACGTTATGACGAGGTTGTAAAATAAGAAGGAAAGTGCTTTGGCTGTTTGGACAATCACACTTGTTGGCTTTGTGGATCACAAAAAAAACATGTCTACACTGCAATAGCCACACTCATCATTTGTTTTTGTGCTCTCAGGCTTTAAACTGTAGCAGTAACAAGTATGGCACAACATTGCCAGGTCAACCAACCATTCTCCATCACGCAGTCTGCACTGCTTCTCCCCTCAACAGTTTCAACAACGTGATTTGATTTCTCATGCTACAACTCCTCGCGGATCACCGCTGCCCAACCCAGCTTGTCCTGACATCATGCATTGACCTTTGCGCAATTCTCATTCACCTACAGCTTCTCCTCATCAATGACAATCAACTGAAGGTGTCTGTTTCACTGAACCACTGGATCATACAAAAACCTTCCACACATCCTCATTAATGCTTACTGTGATGACCTTACCATTCTCTCAGATGACATCTCCACTTCCAACCATTGCTCTATTTCTTCCATACCTTCTACAGTATTACCTGGCACCACTATCATTTTCATTCAGGAGTTGTTCGGACAATTACAGGCAGCTTACACTGTACTTGACTGGCAGTCAAATTACCATTGTTACTCAATGTTGTGTTGATTGTTTAGCACTCACCCCCCATGTAGTGAACAACAAATTGTCTGGTGTCAGCTCTTGTCAAACCTTAGTGAAACACACCATCAATCTTCGCCTAGTCCACTCTCAACCATACTCAACTTAAACTTTTGTACAAGCTTTTATATTACCTCAGATTGTCACTAACCTGCCTAGTAATTGTGTTGATCCACTCTTGCTTTCCACTGTAGCTCATCTTCAACATTCTGACCCCCAGTTCAATCACTCAGCACCCATTGATTGCCTGATTGTTGGCAATATTTTTGCTCAAATACTCGCTCCAGTTCCTGATGTACTCATTCCAGGAAATCCATGTTTCTTGCACACTGTGATTAGTGATGTTATTTTTGGACCCACCAACTCATTCTCAGATAATTCAAATTGTGTTGATGGTACTAATGATGTTTTACAATTTACTGATTTGACAAATGCCAATGAAACCACCACACTCTTGGACATTTATGGATTAAATGAAACATTGCAAGGTTTTTGGTGAGCTGAGGAAATTCCTCACACTCAGTTTCCTGATCCTAATGATGATTACTGTGAAACACTTTTCTGCAACACCACCTGATCAGACTACCTGTTGCCCCAGATGCTACATGACTTGGTGCAAATTTAGCATGTACTTATTGTACCCACATGCATCTTGGAAAGAAAATCAAGAACAACTCCAATATGGCGGCCAAGTATCAAGAGTTTGTGAAGGATTATTTGGATTGTGAACACATGTCCAAGGCAACTTTCCAATCTGACTACATCATACCTCATCATTGTGTCTTCAAACATGGTGATCAATCAAGGAAGATACATGTTGTATGCCAGCTCTCTAAATGAATCTAGAAAATCTCTCAACAATCGATTGTTGACATGCTCCAAGCTGCAAAATGACATTAACATCATGATCAATTCCTTTGGATTACACCACATTGTTGTTTCTGCAGACTGTTGTCAAATGTATTGCCAAATTCTAGTTCACCCTGATGACAGACACATGCAACACATTTTCTGGTGGCCTGATAATGATGCTTCAGTTGTGGAGTATGAGCTTAATACAGTGACTTATGGATTGAAGCTCAGTGCTTATCAAGCACAGCATGTTCTCAAACAATTGATAACAGATGAAGGCTCTAAGTTCCCTTTGGCCGCTTATGCATTATCTTATCACACATACATTGATGACTTGATCACAGGAGCTCCTGACGCTCCCACAGCACAAGTGTTGATCACTGAATTTACATCTCTGCTATCCCTTGCTAACTTTGAATTGCAAAAATGGTCATCAAATCAGCCTGACCTCCTATGTGACCTTCCTGATGATCATATGGAAGAATTAATATCTTTTCTTGATCATGACAACACCTTGAAAATTCTGGGTATCACTTATAGTCCCAGTGAGGATGTTTTTCTCAACAATGTCATACAGTTCAACTGACATTCCCACCAAATGCACCATCCTGGCATAGATCACTTGCATCTTTGATCCACTTGGATGGCTTACTGCTGTGACCTTTTGTATGAAGACTCTCATGCATCAATTGTGGATTGTGGCTCTGGATTGGGTCTCACCCTCCCATTATCTTTGAAAAATGAATGGGACCACTTTAATGATAAATTTCTTCAGATTAAGACACTTATTATTAACTTTCATGTGAAATTTAACGACTTGCAGTCAAATATTTGTTAAGAATAAGTATAACTCACTCAATCTGGCCGAGCGCTTTCGAATCTGCTGTGAGGAGATTTGAAAGCACTCGGCCAGATTAAGTGAGTTATACTTATTCTTAACAAATATTTGACTGCAAGTCGTTAAATTTCACATGAAAAGTTAATATTAACAATGCAGTTCATCATGGAACAAGAAATCCAGGAACACTTATTATACCATGCATTCTTGGCCCCCCTCATGGTCATGCCCAACTCATTGGATTTTGCAATGCCTCTTCCAAGGGTTATGCTGCTGCTCTTTACTTTCACACTGACATAGATGACCCTTGCACAGCTTCTGTCGATTTTATTGCCACCAAGTCTCAAGCAGCACCTCTCAAGAAGTTCAAAATTCCCTGACTTGAATTGAATGCTGCTTTGCTTCTTGCCCATTTGGTTCAACTGCTTCTACCCAGTATGCCTCATCACTCTTTGGGTGATGTTTTTCTATATTCAGATGCATGTCCTTGACTGGATGCATACACCTCTACACACACTACAAACTTATGTCACCAATCACATCAACCTTATTCTTGATCTCACTCCTCTTCAATGATGGACCCATGTCAGCTCTGAGAATAGTGCTGCTGATGTTGCATCTTGTGGTTTGGCAGAAGATCTTGTTGATCATAGCACTTGGCGGCATGGCCTAGCCTTTGTCCAATAGCACTCATCATTGTTGCCCACCACATATGCTCTGGCCATGAGCTCCCAGAAACTGATGGGCATCTTTCTCTGGTTGTCAAGACTCCTGACACTGAACTTTTCCCAGTGTGCTCCAAATTTTCCTCATTCCACACTGCTCAACTAGTTACAGCCTATGTGCTCAGATTCATCAGCTCCATGCTCAAACGCCATGCTCCACATCCCATCATCCACAAAGCACAGACTTCATCTCAGTCACTGTTGTTCTGATAAATGCAGAAGAACTTCATATTGCTGTTACTTTCCTTACCAGCCAAGTTCAATCCCATCACTTTCTGAAAGAGCTCCAATTACTTCACAACAACCAAGAGCCTCAATGGTGGAGAATGCTCACGCCCTACATTGATGAGTTTTCTCTCATTTGTGTTGGTGGATGGTTACACCACTCTGATTTACCAGAAGATGCCAAGCATCCCATTTTGTTGCCAAAAGAAGCTCATCTCAGTTCTATCATTGTGGATCACTATCACTCTACAAATAACCATCCTGGACCATAGACTTCACAGGCTCTTGTCACATCCCAATTCTGGCTTCTTTCTGCAAGAACACTAGTTTTATGCAAAGTTTGATGATGCCTCATATGCACAAGATTTTGTGCTGCCACCATTCAATCCATTATGGGGTCACTTCCCAACCCCCAAGTGGCTTACCAGCTTCCTTTCCTTACCACTAGCTTGGACTACACAGGACCATTTGATTTGAAAGTCTCTTCTCTGTGCTCAGCCTGTATCATCAAGGGATATCTGTGCTTGTTTGTGTGTATGAGTACTAAAGCAATTCAACTTGAATTTGCCCCTGATCTGTCTACACAGACCTTTTTAGCTTGTCTTGTCTACTTCATCTCCAGATGAAGATGACCACATGAGGTACACTCAGACAATGGCAGTAATTCCCATGGCACAGCTCAAAAACTCGAGGAAATCTATAACCTTTTTGCAAACTCCAATGACAAGATCACCAATTATTCCACTCACAAGCAAATTGAGTGGCATTTTCAACCTGTATATGCTCAATACTTTGGTGGTTTACATGAAAGTGCTGTTCACTCTGTGAAAAAACAAATTGTATTGCACTATAGGTGATTCTCATCTTACATTTGAAGAATACATGACTTTATTCTGCCACATCAAAGCAATGCTCAACAGTTGCCTTCTATGTGAAAAGTTAAAAGTACATGAATATACCAGAGTCACAAGAACATCACAAACAATAATTGATAACATGCTTACTAATATAGATTCCTTTAAAACAAGATTAGGTGGCTCAGAACTATCTGATCATGACTATAAAATCTTAGAGGTGGGGTTGCAAGGTCATAAATCAATTGAAAAAAGTAAAGTAATGAAAGAAATTCAACAATGTGAACAGGGGAATATCGATTGTTTGAAGCAGAATCTGCTACAAGAAAACTGGAGAAGGGTTTACAATAGCAATAGTTTAAATAACAAATATGATAGTTTCATTAATATTTTAAGGTTTCATAATACTATGAGTTATTCAGTTGAAAAAGTCCCTGTATAAAACAAATTAGACAAAAATGAAGAATGGATAACTGATGATATCCTTGCAGAAAAAATAGGGTTCAAAAATGCATATGATGAATTAAAACTATCTAGAAAAATGTTGAGTGAAGATAATTACAAAGCTTTAAAGAAAAACTATACAAAAGAAGTAAAAAGAGCAAAATGTAAGGGAACAGCTGAAATTTCGAATAATAGTGTGTACTTTAACACAGCAGTGTGGGATGTAATAAACGAAAATAGGCAAGTAGCTCATGTAGATGCTTATACTAGTGTCCCCAGAATAATTAACGAAAATAACAAATATATTGATGATAGTGTAGACATTTGTAATTTCTTTAACAGATATTATCAACTGGTTGCTAAGAATCTTCAAGAATCTCTTAATACAGGTATTAATGATGCAAACATGTGGAATACTAAAGAATATAATGACATTTATGCCGGGGGTCCACCTAAAACCGAAAATCATGGCAAGGGGTCCATATGAGGTAAAATAGTTAAGGAACTACTGGCCTAGCGCATAGATCAAAGCCTCGATTCAAACACATGATATGGTAATGTAGTTGAACATAGTGGAGCAGTGCGTCAAGGTCACACGAGGAAGTCTTGAAAGAGCAGAGCTGCAAATCAAAATAAGTTTTATTTCTCGACTTTGCTCACTCATCAACGCTAGCTGGCCCTGCCAAAATGAATGTTGATTTGCTGATGAGTGGAGTGTTCAAGAGGCAACCTTTGTGGGACCAGAAGAATAGGAATCACCTAAATCGCTTCATTCAAATCGCTTCATCATCAAAATGTGGGATTCATTGGCCGCTGAATTGAACACAACAAGTAAGTAATAACAAGCAACAATATTCAAGCAACAATCAGTACTTCAATTTTTGGCGTTTTTATTGATGAATTCTATAGAATATTTATTTTCGTTAGTCCATAAATGATATAACACTGTATAGCCTACTAGAAATGATAAATTAATTTCTTGGATTTCTTGGTCCAAAACGATCTGTGTTGTTAATATTAACTTTTTATTGTAAATTCATTACATGACTTGCAGACATTTTTAATTGTGAATAAATAATGAATGTACTCGCATTTGCACAAATGTTTTCAAGTTTTTGAATCTCATTTTCAAGGCCTTGATTATATATTCACAATTTACAACTGAGTGCAAGTCATTAACTTTAACAACAAATAGTTAAGATAAATTAATATTAACTTCTTATTGTAGTCTAAATCTAACGGCTTTGAGTCAATTTTAATTGTGAATAAACAATATTAATAATATTTGTACCCACTGGTTTATTGATTTTATTATTCACAAATCTATTATTTATTCAATATTTATTGGTTGATTTATTATTTAATTGTTATTAGTTAATTTATTATTCATTCACAATTGAAATTGACTGCAAGTCATGAAATTACAATAAAAAGTTAATATCAACAATGTTGATCGTTATGGAACAAAAAATCCAAGATAAATTAATTAAAAAAATATTATCAATGCCCATAAATGTATCAGGAACAAAAACCATCTGAGCTATTGATAAATTGATTAATTAACTGTCTGTATCGTTAATAAATTTGTCATTCGAAATATTTTTTCTATTTATTTATCAGATAAATATAACGATTGTAATGCAGAGGATATTCTCAATAATCAATAATACCTCCATATGAGGTATTACCTCCATATGAGGTATTACCTCCATATGAGGTTTTACCTCCATATGAGGTAAAATAGTTAAGGAACTACTGGCCTAGCGCATAGATCAAAGCCTCGATTCAAACACATGATATGGTAATGTAGTTGAACATAGTGGAGCAGTGCGTCAAGGTCACACGAGGAAGTCTTGAAAGAGCAGAGCTGCAAATCAAAATAAGTTTTATTTCTCGACTTTGCTCGCTCATCAACGCTAGCTGGCCCTGCCAAAATGAATGTTGATTTGCTGATAAGTGGAGTGTTCGAGAGGCAACCTTTGTGGGACCAGAAGAATAGGAATCACCTAAATCGCTTCATTCAAATCGCTTCATCGTCAAAATGTGGGATTCATTGGCCGCTGAATTGAACACAACAAGTAAGTAATAACAAGCAACAATATTCAAGCAACAATCAGTACTTCAATTTTTGGCGTTTTTATTGATGAATTCTATAGAATATTTATTTTCGTTAGTCCATAAATGATATAACACTGTATAGCCTACTAGAAATGATAAATTAATTTCTTGGATTTCTTGGTCCAAAACGATCTGCGTTGTTAATATTAACTTTTTATTGTAAATTCATTACATGACTTGCAGACATTTTTAATTGTGAATAAATAATGAATGTACTCGCATTTGCACAAATGTTTTCAAGTTTTTGAATCTCATTTTCAAGGCCTTGATTATATATTCACAATTTACAACTGAGTGCAAGTCATTAACTTTAACAACAAATAGTTAAGATAAATTAATATTAACTTCTTATTGTAGTCTAAATCTAACGGCTTTGAGTCAATTTTAATTGTGAATAAACAATATTAATAATATTTGTACCCACTGGTTTATTGATTTTATTATTCACAAATCTATTATTTATTCAATATTTATTGGTTGATTTATTATTTAATTGTTATTAGTTAATTTATTATTCATTCACAATTGAAATTGACTGCAAGTCGTGAAATTACAATAAAAAGTTAATATCAACAATGTTGATCGTTATGGAACAAAAAATCCAAGATAAATTAATTAAAAAAATATTATCAATGCCCATAAATGTATCAGGAACAAAAACCATCTGAGCTATTGATAAATTGATTAATTAACTGTCTGTATCGTTAATAAATTTGTCATTCGAAATATTTTTTCTATTTATTTATCAGATAAATATAACGATTGTAATGCAGAGGATATTCTCAATAATCAATAATATAGGCTTTTCATGAATGCATTTCACGATACACTTCGGCAGGTAGTTATATGAGCGAAATGGACAGTGGGGAGATGAACGGCCTTGAACTTGATGCTCGCTCCTTCAACTACCCACTATGGACACAGTAGTTCTTTGCTCTTTTATCGCGGACTCTAGGCTCTTTACGCTTTGATTTCAGCTCCACTATGCACGTAGCCTATGCAAGGATCTTCAGTTGATCATAGTAGTGCGTTATGTGTTCGTCACGTTGCAGATTGTAAATGTAGCGCACACAATAATTTTCAGCACGCTGCATCCTCTGTGTAAGTTGTTCAGTCATGTCGATTGTAACAAAGTCGCAGAAGAATAATAAGGGGAAAATAAGCATTTCAACCAACATGATCTTTGTGGACAAAGGTATTATAGATTCCCTATCCTCTTCAGTGAATTAATGCCACCTATTGCTTTATTGCAAGTCGAGTTGACATATTCAGTCCAGTCAAAGGTGTTTGTGAAAGATAATCCAAGATTTTTTACATGAGTTCTATAGTCTAGCTGCATGTCATTGATTCGTATGAAAGGTCCGTTGGTAAGGTCCAGTCTACATAAAAGGCGCGAATAACCAACAACTAGAACCTGAGTCTTGTTCTCATTTATTTTTAAACCGTTTTCCTCTCAGTCCATTCAAACACATAGGGGTGTCCATTAACAAATATTAACCATATCAACAAATATTACCATACCATTAACAAATATTACCATAAATAACATTATTTATTCAAGCATTCATTTCTATCTGAATAATTCATTAATTTCTACATCTATAAAAAAGTTTTCCCCCCTTTTTTTTGTCAGGAATGATCAAATCTATACTCATGATTTTTTACAATATTGCAGCTGCGCAATTAGCGTGAATGTGAGTGTGAATGTGTATCAATTTTTTTTATCTTTCTCTTAGTATTGTTGAACTTTACCATTATTATTTTTATTATTATCTTTTGTTTTGGTTTGTATTACAGTATAATTATATTAATTGTAAATCATGGACGTGGTAGACTTTTCAGTCTAAACTTTGCCTCGTCAAGGAAAAATAAATAAACTGTTCTATTCTATTCTAAACAAATGAGAGAGATCATTTGTTCAAATGAAGAGAGAGCTAGTGAAAGAAAATCATACTATAGAAAGCCTAATTTTGTAGCCTATTGTAATATAACACCATGCTCCATCACAATAATGGACAAGAAACATAAAAATATGAATATGCGCGAAATTAAAATGTAATGGAAGATAAATCTAGACAAGAAAGAAAGCAAAAACTCTGAAATCACAGTCAGTCGGAAAATCGCGCATCAAGTAAACATGCAATCTTCTCTTGAAAAGGGAGATAGGGATGGTGTGAATAGCCCACTACATTAACTCTGATCATAAACTCTTGACTAACAAAAGTAGCCAATCTGTGAATTTTATGGAGGTGAAGATATTTTTTTCAGGTGATGTCTCAAACGAACAGGTAATGTCTGAACCTCCCAAAATTTTCTTCGCTTACAAATGCTCCACATTTATGAAATTGACTTAGCGTAATATTATTGTTAATTTTACGGAGATAAATCACGGATTTATTTTTAATAATAATGAAGACATGAACCTAAAAGATGACTTAAACGGAAAGTCCATGTTAAGACACAATAAACCTACATCACCACTTGACCTAGTGTTTTCAAATCGAATAAATCTTCATTTTTTCTTTCACAAGAAAGAATAGATGGAATAAATAATTTATCAAATTTAGGAAAATAAAACGCATCCTGTGTCCATGAGTTTCGGTGTGAATAAAAACAGCATGTACCATGATAGATATAGAAACTGTGTGTAAATGATGATTTTTGTAATCAGATGTAGAAAAAGGAAATAGGCTAATATTTTTAGAAAAAGCACTCATCACCACTATCACCACAGAACACACTGTTTTCTTATGTTTACTTTTTGAATTCTTATTCTTGAATTTATGATAGGCCTACACAGAAACTCTGACTTATTTTAAGTATTTTTAAGGACCCGTCTGTCCTTATTGAAATTGAGCCATTGTCTGTCTGTGCCAGCGAACACATAAGACCAATACAAGGGGCTTCTTGTCGCTGGGGTGAAGCCACTTGTTACACGCTCGGCCTCTACAGAGATGGCGGCACACGGATGACTCACCCAAGTGGCGAGTGCTTGAGATGCTGGTTTTTGCTATTTATGCCAAATTTACATAATATATATTTTCATAATTTAAATAAAATAGATGGTAGCACTGAAATCCAAGTACGCTAATCAGATCATCAACTATCAGTCTCATATTCTATTTTGATTTTATTGTCCAAATAGCCTATATTGAAATAAATTATTTTCAGATATTATCCTATGTGTTTTTAAGTAGGCTACTATGTTTTCATATAATTTTAGAGTCATCATTGTTAAACTATTATCAAGATGCAACTTTAATTCCAAATTTGATTGAATTGGGGCTTACTCTTTGATTCAATACTAATTGAGAGAATCAACTCTCGCATCATTAGTTAGGCCAATAATTTGTTGAATCAAGCTGGTTTTCTTTGAATTTACTTATATAATAATATGAAATCAAAAGTCTATGATTTCATTAGCCTACTTGGGTTTCAGTGCTACCATTTTATTTGTTAGATATTAGAGAGAATGCGGATTCAGATGATTTAAGGATCATAGGATATTATGCAGTTATGTTTATAGATAGGCGATCATCTTAGTTATTTTAGTATATTTAGTCAATCTTCTTCTAATGCAATGTCTCTAAGTTTTAAATTGAAATGTAGGTCCACAAATTGAATACACTGTTCAGTAATCATGTTCTATGTAAAATCTATCATTTTAAATCAGGATCCTGATTGAACTCATTGTATATTGTTTAGCCTATCCCTTGTCATGATTGATCTTGTTTCATGTAATTATTAATTCCTAGGTTGATCTAACTATAATTTATTAGGAAACTTGCTTTCATCTTAGAGTACTCTGTTAAATATGTATTGCCTTATTGAGCATTAGTCCTTCAAATTGTAAATGTTAATCTAATTTTAAGAATAATTGAGTCATGTTCTAGACATTTCAATAGGCCTATCTTGAATGTAACAT
Source organism: Conomelus anceps (assembly GCA_948455865.1). Classification (NCBI taxonomy): domain Eukaryota; kingdom Metazoa; phylum Arthropoda; class Insecta; order Hemiptera; family Delphacidae; genus Conomelus; species Conomelus anceps. The sequence goes on along the minus strand of OX418216.1, from coordinate 136,988,614 downwards.
TAATTCTTGATATGCCTTATGCATATCAATTATTGTGTATAATGAATTAGTTCTATCAAATTGATAGCTGATTCAATTGTGCTTTAATAGTGCTATTTTGAGTGATATTTTGTGCTCAGTGTCTTCGTGAGTGCTTGAAGAATACTGTTTTTTTATCAACCCAAAGTTGGTTTAGTTGGTGCCCATATAGAAATAATTATTTCATCCTGGATAGCGAAAGTAGGGTATTTACAAAAGGCTATTTCCCCATTAGACAAATTGAGTAAACGTTCTAGTAAACGTTTAGTAATTTACTAAAAAAATCTAACTATAATATTATTACATTACATTAATATGCCTTCATGGAAGTATTGAATCCAACACAAGAATAAGTGAAGAATTGGCTTTGTGGTCCTGGATGCACAAGCCGGCTGATGACAGAATGCCATCTAGAGATGGCTCGTACTAGGTTTTTCTGATACTAAGTATTCCGAGTGCTAGTACCATAGACGAACCATCTTACTATCCCTGATCAATGCTAGTACGTTCTAATACCTATTCCAAATACCTGTTCCAAAATACTAGGTAGTATTTTATATTAGCCAGTTCGCCAGAGTAATAATTTATAGTACACGTACAAGAGAGTATTGTACTGCGGTACTGGTACTACAACTACTACTGTTTCTCGCGTTAAATACAGCACCAATATTTATTACTCGTGTTAAATACAGCACGAATATAATTATTGAGTTGCTCTCAAATGTGCTGTAGCGAGATCCATTCCAAGAAAAGCTTTTATTTATACAGCGAATTTCTACACTGTAGAGACGCGGACGGCAAGACGCGAGTCTTGAGACGCTTTAGTAACAAACGACTCGTACTCAAGAAGTATTTGTACTGGAAAAGTACGCGCGTACGCCATACGCAACCAAAGGCAAACGAAAGTAATTATTCTATTGTCTTTGACGCAACTAAGCATGCACCTATAATCGAGTATAGTGAATAGAGAGAGAGAGAGATTGATTGATTGATTGATTAAATGCCTTTATTAGGGCGGAGTTAGGACTCCTGGTCCTCTCTTCCACTCAACCCATTAAGAGAGAGAGAGAGAGAGAGAGACTGAGTGAGCGAGAAAGAATGAGTGAGTAGTTGAATAGTTCTATAATGAGAAATGAGCTATTAATAGCTACTGTGCAACTGCAAATTACAAAGCTCCACTCCCACTCTGTAAATTGGAGTGGGGACTTGAAGTCACTGGCCGTACTGAAGTCGCGTAGTTTACTAGTTTCTAGAAATTCTCACAGATATGGTTATCTGAGTATTTTGTTCTTCGAATACTAGGTGCTAGTCCGTACGTTCAAATACTCAGTAAAAATACCTGTTCCAGTTTTTTCCGCCTCATCTCTATGCCATCCCAATTGCGTTTCAACGTTGCACTTGAACCTAACATTGTATCCAAAGTATAAGTTGTAAATTAAAATAAAAATCATGAAAAAATCGTTCCATCATTTCTGTACAACTTTCTTGCTTTGATGACATCTCTACCCAAAAGATGAAAATTTTGGTAGCCGACTCACTTTTTTATGTCATGGACGGAAACTCGGACAAAGCATATAACTTTAAACAACTAATTAAAATAATATATAGAGGAAACCATTAACTTTTATAATACCACTGTTATCGTCGAAAACTAATTGTTTATACCCACGCCAAGTTTGAAAGTATATCTTAATCCTAAGTGTGTGAAACTGCAGTTTATTTGGAGAGCGCGCATTGAAATTTTCTGCTCTCAAAAACACGATTTTGTCTCTATCCACTAAGAGGATGGCGTACTTAGCTTCATCCACTGTAATGCTATGCTAGTGCATATGCCCTTTCTATTGGTCTTATGTGTTCGCTGGTCTGTGCTCTACCTCTTGGAAGGAAGATTATAGACTCTTGGAACTTGACTCAAGGAAACTGGACTTTCTGATAGTCCAGGTGAGGTCCATATTGAATTTTGACTCTGTGGGTCAATCGTTATGCAGAGATGTAGGATGTCATTATAGCATATAGTATTTACTTTATTCATTTTTAGAATTTTCATTACAAGAATCATTTTTTTTTTAATCATTGCCGAACATGCTACACAAAACTATACATTTATTTTTGAAAAGATAAGTACAATTTTCATTGAACAAGTTTCCTCAAGTTTAAATGCTATCAAACTTCATTGTTTATAAAATATCCTGTATTTTGATGAGAGGAGATAACAATGTATCAAGTTTTTTTTAAATATGCCCACTTCCTCCCATTGAACGCTGAATAACTCCAAAACCTACTCATCGATTCAGAGCTCTACAGCTATTGAGATGAAAATTTCGCACAAAATTTATTTATTCTATTCCCAAACAATAACAGTTAAGCATTTTCATTATTGTTCAAAATTCAAAAAGTTGATTTTGAAATTTGTTATAGAATTTCTGACAGCTTTTTCTCAAATATTTCTCTTGATTGCATAGCTAAAATAATATTTCAATAAATCTGAAGCTTCTCTATTCATAGTAAATCGATTCTTACATCTATTATTTGTAAAAGGTTTATCTAATGAAATTGATAAATTTATATTTCTTCAAAGCGAGTTTCAGAATTCAGGGTGATAATCTTTCTATGTCCACTCTAATTTGACTATAATTATTTGACATAGCATCATTGAACGTAACATTCAACAGAGTTTGACATCGTGATTGTGGAGATAAGCTTGGAAAATTCATGAATAGGTTGAGTTATTGCACTGAAATTTGATAATAGGAACGAAATTTCTCAAGTTGTTCCATTAATGACCTTTTGCTGTTATTATAAATGCTTCCTGGGTATAAAATGTTGTGTCTTTATTGTTACAGAATGACATCCTTTTCATGAGAACAAATTGATAAGCAACTGAGATTTTATAATATAACTTTCATTTTTATAGCTGTTAATGATAACTAGTGTGGCTTGTAGGGGCAAAAATCCCTAAATAAAAACACTAATACATGAAACAAACCAAATCAAACGAACTAGCAATCAAATTATCTATGTGACAGAATTTCCCTGTATACTATATTTTTTGTGTGAGAATAGTCTTTTTGCTTGCTTTGGTTGTTGTTATTTTCAATGAAAAATTTGATTCCTTCCAGAAATCTAACTCTGCTAAATGCAACATATAATATTGTCCATACTGGTTTACATAGGTATATCCCACCTTTGGCCTTGGGACATATTGATGGTAATACAAAAAGCTAGTCTGATTGGAAATTGTTTTCTTGACATATTAAAAGGCATATTAGGGTTGGTTGAGATGAGCCTAATTCCAGATAAAAATATTACATTACCTTTCCCAGACCCAGTTATTATTTTTAACTTTATGTTCCTTTTGTAAATGCTCAACACAATTAGTCATACGCCATTGACCAAATCAAACCCAAAATTCATATTCCTCATCAACATCACAATAGCGCCAATTTTAAGTGTAAGTTTATGTGGTGGCATTCCTGATGGTGTGATTGAGTTTAGATATTGTATTGGAATAGTTTTCCTTATAAGATTCTTTCCACAAATATATCGGAGTTGAAAATCATGATCGAGGTCTTAGAATCTGATAACAATTTCCTTAGAAGTAAACAAAAAGCATTAGAGTTGGAAGTAGATGATCTTAGGAACTTTAACTCGCCAGGCGACACACACATTCATACTCTGGGTAGTATAAATACATTTGAAAGAAAAAGTTCCTTTGATGTCTTGACCGAACCTGAAGTTTCTAATGATCACACGAATAGGAATATCGTCAACTTAAGTAATAAACATTATTACCAATATATAAGTAAATTATAAGTAATTATTAAGTGGTAAATTATTACCATAGTAATAACTATGGGCAAGATTTTTTATAGGTTTTAAACTATTTCAACTCTCAAGGCCTACCAAATTCTAAATTAGACTTGGAAATTTCCCTTTCAAAATAAAGTTTAGATATTAATGTACTGTGTTTTAGTAATATAAATACATTTGAAAGAAAAAATTCCTTTGATGTCTTGACCGAACCTGAAGTTTCTAATGATCACACGAATAGGAATATCGTCGACTCAAGTGATAAAAATTATTCTAAAGTAAAAAAATTAAGAAGGAAGGCTAGAAAAACGGATATTATTGGTTTTGTCTGACAGTCATCGGAGAAATATTGGATGGGATCTAAACCAAGAGATGAGTGCGGCTGGATTTGAGGTAACTGTTATCACTCGAACCGGGTTGCTCTTTCAATACTGTGACTAATGAAATAGCTGATTTCACTTGTGACTTTAATAGCCAAGACCAAGTTATCATCATAGCTGGAGCAAACAATGTTGTTACTTACTTACTTACTGTAGTGGCCACTCGTACCCCAGTCGGTACTTGGCCTCATCAATACAGCCTCTCCAATGATTCCAGTCACCAGCGTCTTCCTCATTTAGCCCCATCTTTCTCATGTCTTTCCGGGCCTGGTCCCACCATCTTGTTTTAGGTCTTCCAGCTGGTCTCCTTCCTATAGGATTGTTCCTCAGTACACTGTTTGTTAGTGAGTCCCCTTCCCTCCTCAAAACATGTCCCATCCACCGTAACCTTCTGCTTTTAATCTCACCCACTATGTCTGGTTCCTTGAATAGCTGGCGTATTTCACAGTTGTGTTTTATCCTCCAAACTCCGTTCTCTAGTGTTGGACCAAAGATTTTTCTAAGTACCTTGTTTTCAAAAACAAGGATCTTTTTTTCTTCTTTTTTATTCAAGTAAACAATGTTGTTGAACAATTTAATTAACCTACTGCTATTTATCTGGACCCTATCATAGAAACGGCTATCATACAAATGTAGCTATCTCTTCGTCTATTCCTTTCAGGTATGTCAAACAAATGATGAACATAAATTTTGGAAATCTGAACTCATGGTTGTTTAGTAGAGTTACTGAATTGGAGAACATAGATATGCTACATTTAGATAATCTTGAAATAATAACTGATTACACCAGACATGGTTTGCCTTTTAACAGTCACAGAGGAAAGCCTAAACTTAGAAAAATTATAAGGAACTACTAAGTAAAAAACAGTGATGGAAATAAAGATACTCCCACACTGGAATTAGGAGGTGTAGTAAATGCCTCAAATAAGAGTATTCCTGTTCTAAATAACTATGGGCAAGATTTTTTATAGGTTTCAAACCATTCCATCAGAACTCTCAAGACCTACCAAATTCTAAATTAGACTTGGAAATTTTCCTTTCAAAAGAAGGTTTGGATATTGATGTATTGTGTTTTACTGAACATTGGATGAGCGAAAACGAGATGAAGGTTTTCTCTTTACCCAAATACACTTTGTCTGCTAAATACAGTAGAGTAAATGTACCTTGTGGTGGATACTGTATTTTTGCCAGGTCGAATTCTATGACTGCTTTTCGTGAAAGAAATGATTTGTGTATTATAGCTGTTGATGGCCATTTTGAAATTTCAACAGTAGAATTGAGGTTGATGAAAGTTCCCAAAAAATAACAGTTCTATGCATTTACCAGTGTCCTAGCTCTGATTTTGAATGCTTTGTTGAGCTTCTAAGACAGGTTTTGACAAAGGCATTATGTGATAAGGGAAAAATCGTTTCTCTTTGTGGGGATTTCAATGTTAATCACCTGTCTGATATCAATGATAAAGGAATATTTGATAACCTATTACTATCCTTCAAAATTACCAAAATAACTGCAGGTCCCACACGTATCACCCAAAACTCTAATACAGAGATAGACTACATCATTAGTAACTATCCTCCAGAACTTTGTAAATATGAGATCATTCCATGTTTATTTTCTGACCATGAAGGTAGCTCCGTTGTTTTTAGAATACAAAAGTTATGTCCTATAGAATATTCTGAGGCTCACCCTATAAACGGCAAGAGGAGAATTTGTAGAGTCACAGATGCTTTAAGTATGAATAATTTAAACCAGAATCTGGCATGTGAAACTTGGAGCTTGGTTTATTCTGCTGAAAACATAGATGAAATGGTTAAAAACTTTCTCACAATCTATGTTAATCATTGCAATTCTACTTTATACCCAAAAAGCGTGTTCATTCAGAAAAAACACAGCTATCTTGGATAACTACTGGTCTGCAGGTATCTAGTCATAGACTGAAAACTCTCAATTTATTGAAGAAGACTCCAAGATTTAGAGAATATACTGTATATATTTGAACTGATAAACAAATTATTCACCTTACTTTAGATTCATATGTGAAGATATACAATAGAACATTTAGAAAACTAATATAGTAATAGCAAAGCGACTGGCGGCCAAAGAGTTCATCAACAAATCCAATAATTGAGCCCAGGCTGTATAGAAGTTAGTTAGATTTGAGTCAGGTAGGGAGATTGGCTCACAACCTAATATACATATTGTTGATGAGGATGGTTCTATTAAAGAGGGAAAGGAAGCTGCTAATGCACTCAATCACTACTATGTGAATATTCTATCCAATGTTCTAAGAAACACTTTGCAGAGATGTTCAACACCAAGCTCACATATTGACTTAATGAAGAATTCTAGAATAACAAATCTAAATGCAAATTGCTCAAAAATGGAAAAATTTGATCCTTCAAGTTTCAGAGAACTCCTTAATATTACTAAAAAATTAAGAATAAGAAGACAGATGGCCCCTTGAATATATCTAACTATTTAATAAAACAAACAGCTCAGGCAATTATTAAACCTGTATAATTTATTTTCAATATGTCCATGCAGAATTGAGTGTTTCCCTCTCAGTTCAAATTCTCTAAAATAATTCCAATTTTCAAGAAGGGTTCTAGATTGTTGTCCAGTAATTTCAGGCTAATAGCCAATGGTTTTATTTTTTCCAAGATATTTGAGTATGCAGTATGGAAAGATTGATGAGGCACCTCAATCAATTCAATATTTTGTCAGAGGCTCAATTTGGTTTTAGAGCTGGGCATTCTACTAGTGATGCTCTTTTTTCTTTCATAGATGAAGCACTATCCAGTCTAGATAGAGGTGATAGTGAATGTGGGATTTTTGCTGACCTCTCCAAAGCATTTGACCTTGTAAATATAGACATTTTAATCTCAAAGTTGTGATTCTATGGTGTGGGAGGCTCAGTGATAAACTGGTTTGAATCCTATTTTGAAGACAGATACCAGCAAGTAGAAATCAAAACTGATCAGCATGCATTTAATTCACAATGGTTGAAAGTAAGGTTTGGAGTGCCTCAGGGATCTGTCCTAGGTCCAATCCTCTTTCTGCTATACATAAATGATCTGCCTTCTTATTTGAGTCCAACACATAGTGTTATGTATGCAGATGATGTGAGTCTTCTACTACAAAGCTGTACCCAATCTTGTTTGGAGCTAAAGTATACTGAATCTCTTGAGAAATTGGAAAAATGGCTACAGGCAAATTGTTGATTCTAAACACAGATAAAACAAAGAATCTGCCTTTTAGAGCAACGGATGGCTTTGGTGTCAAAATGCAAGATCACTTGATTGAATGTGTACATCAGATTAAAGTGCTAGGTATCAATTTGGATGATAAGCTATCCTGCAAGCTTCACCTTCAGTGTTTAAAGAATAAATTAAGTTCGGTGGTGTTTGTTCTGATGTCATTGAAACGCTTTCTTGATTTAGGTTCTCTCAGGGATGTTTATTTTGGTCTTCTCCACTCCCTGTTGTCTTATGGAATAGTTTTCTGGGGGAGTTCTTGTGACTCTCTTGAAGTCTTTAGAGTTCAAAAATGGGCAATTAGAGTGATGATGGGAGAGTCAATCAGGAATAATTGCCGACCTCATTTTAGGAGTTTGAAAATTTTACCTCTCTCAAGTTTATATGTGTTTGAGACACTATGTTTTGCGAAGAAAACTGAGTCAATTTTTAGGAATAGGCATTTACTGAGGGATGAGGTTCATCACTCTGCATTCTATAAGCAAGGTGTCAGGAGTTTGGGAGTCCGCTTATTTAATGTTTTACCTGATTCCATAAAAAAATTAGGTGAAAGAGAGTTTAGAGCCAAGTCGAAAAAGGATTTTATATGTATAGTATTTTATTCCATAGAAGAGTACAGAGATCACTATTCAAACGTTTTAATTTGGTAATACCCTGGTTTTGGGTGGACAATTTTGTCTTCTCCAATGTGAAAAAATGTAAACCAAACAAAAAATGTTTAGAACATTCTCATAATATGTCTTTCTGAATTTAGATTATACTAGCTATTGTGCCCATCCTTCGTATGGATTATGTTCAGAAATAAGACTAAATATGTTTTGGTTTTTTTGATAGCAACGATCATGAAGTTGTTAGCAGCTTAGTAAACAACTTAGAACGTAAACAATTCAGTGACAGTGTTATCAGAGAGAATATTTGAGAACAGCTGATTGATATATCATGACAAATTAAGTGATTTTTTCTTATGTGGTGATGAAACTTAGAAGAAATGTATAAAAAATCGCAAAATACTTGGTTTTTAAACGTTTATTATTCTGTTAAAAAAAAGTTAATTTAGTCTTTTATAGCTAAAGATATTGTGAAAAAGGTTTTCAATACTGATAAATAACTTAAATCCTGATCGATGCTCTCGTTCTTCAGAAGAAGGCCACATAAAATGCCTTTGGGGACATGATACAGACAGACAGACAGAAATTGAGATAAGACTTGTTTTGGCTTCTTTAATGTATAAAACAAAAAAATTACCAAAAAATATATAATTCTGATAAATGAACAGACAAAACTCCAATTTTATTTATATAGACTACTCCAAGTAACTCACATGTTAATATTGAGCACTGACTTGAAGATAAAGCACGATCACATGTATTGATGTAAACAAATCAGACGTTTTTGACTTTCAATTCTATTCTTATGGAGAACATTTTACGTTATATCTAATTTTATGTTAGCATTTTGGAAACTCAAATAATTTTCTCACCATCACGGAATAGAGACCTTTAATTTGAGCCTTCTCTCATCTTTCTACAACTTGCCAGACGCCCACAATTTTGACGCAAAAAATCACCTTGCAAAATTAAATATGATGATGGAAACCAGTTTAGGTTGTTCTTGTTTGTTCACTTAGTTATCCGCCCACTTTGGCATTGTCCAAGTTCGAAGCAGTGGTAGAGTGGGGGTTCCACATATAGCGACGTCCCAATACAACTAGTTCCCGAGGAGTACACATATAGGCAGTCCCACTTGTATAGGCCTATACAAGACTCATATAGAGAACTAGCTGGCCCGATGCGCGTTGCTGCGTTCTCATGAAAAATTCTTGATTTTATTATTTGCCACCTCCCACTGAGGTTACATTTCAAATTTCAACCTTCTAGGACTTGTTGGGAAGAAGTTAGTCCTAGGGCTCTTCCAGATGATCAGAGAGGCCTCCTTCGTTGTTTTCTTACACAGTAAGACCTTACTCACCACCTCTCAATGAACATTTCAAATTTAAACCTCCTACTACTATCAGGGTAGAAGTAGGTTTTTGATTTCATTATTCGCCACATCCTACTGGGACTACATTTCAAATTTCTAGCTGCATTGGTTTACAGATGTCATCAACCTGGCATAATTACATCTCATCATACTCAGTCATATGTTTCCTACATACTGCAAGGCTCCGACTGCAAGGTAGCCTATATGAAAAGTCTTTGTGTTCCAGACAGCGTAAATAATGCCGCTATGGGACCTGCCATATGATTAAAAACTCTTAATAATAATTATTAGCCCCCCTATTAAAATTTATGGTCAGACACCATCCCCAATATTCACACAACATATTCCCAAAGTTTCATGCCGATCTGTCAAGTAGTTTTGAAGTCTATATGGAACATACATACAGACAGACATTCATTTATATATATATATATATATATATAGATTTCAGATACAGCCATTTCACCCAACCCGGCCAGACTACTTTTCCCCTATTTTCCGCTGTTGGCAAAAATGCCAAATAGTCTCAAAAATCAAATTAACCTACTCTGTATACTATAGAAAGTGTTTTAATGCAATGATCAAAAGTCACAATATGGATTTAAGGCTAACTACTGCATCTAATATTGATAAACTCACCTCAATTTATTTCTAAGATCTCTTCTAAATTCATCATATTTTTCGTTTCCCTTCCAAGTGGAACCTATTTTAAATGAATTTCCTGAAGCAGATATATCCAAGCTCATTGACTCCTTAAAATCGTCCAATAATGGAAATGCTCCTGATAGGCTGTAAACAATGAAATACAAACTAAATTATACTCAACTCATGATAAATTTTCACTTCAGTTTAATAAAAATGTTATGAAAAGATCAAATATTGTGATATGAGGTTCTAGCATAACTCAGTGAGTAAGTAAGGTTTCATAATTCAATAGAGAAAATAGCAAGCCCAATAAAGGAATTCAATAATTGAAAACTAATAAATAATTGACATTAAAACTGACTTCAAACAATCACAATTGGGATGTTAGTTTAGAAATAAGTGAAGTGGGTTTCTGAAGACCTTACAAGTGGCTTGGAGGCAAAATACCATTAATGCATAGAATGCTTCAACCTTTTAGTACTCGCACTCATTTGCATAACGTGAATAATCTTGCTGCCTCTAGGAAAATTGGGGGTCCTGATTCTTTCACAAGAAAATTGAAATTTAAAAAAGAACAATTTCATGGAAATTAATATTTTTATTTGGAAAATTTATAGTTTGCAAACATATGAGGAGCTCAAAATCATAATGCAATGTAAACCAAGTGAATATAACATTTCCTAACTCAACCTAACATAACTTACTGCCACAAATGCACTGCACACTCCATTTTAAACCAAACCTTCCCAGGGTGACTAAAAAGCTAGATGTCACTGGACCACCTCATACAATAAAAGACCTAACCATGCGCCTAACCTTTGCAAGCTGACTATGAATTAATTTCACTGTTACATGCATCATGCATATATAAAAGAACAACACTCATCAACCTTGTGGTCAATCCCTCTCAATGTGAGGGGGCATATAACTCTGCAGCTGCCTCAAAGAAGTAGTGTGGGCGTTCCTGGCGTTTATAGTGGTGCTTGAATTGGAATTCTGCCAGGTAGCCAGCAAAATGGATCTCTTCAACACCAAACTTTGGAATTGTCCTTCATACTTCACACCATAGGCTCTCTCAATGGTGTTTGTATGAGCCTGACTTTGTGGGTCAACTAAGTTCATTGAGTGGTTGACCATGAAGTGGTCATATAGGTCCTTGTTAATGAATTGATATGCTTTCCAAAAATCTCTTATTATGGTTGAGCCAGAGGCAGGATCCACTCTCAAATCAGATTCAAGAGAGTTTCACTGTTCCTGGCTTTAGTTGGCACAAAAAACCCTCCAAATACCCACTGACCTTTCACATATCATCCACAATTGCCTCTCTGAATTTCACTTTATCAATTTCAACTTTCTTCCCTGGACCACCTAGATTTTCTGAGACTTTCTCACTGGAGAACAAGAATACCTCCCAACAATAATATGAATATGGTACCAATCAACTACTATATTGGGGGAAATACTCACTTCTTTGGTGATGAAAGTCTGCCCAGGTGGTTTCAGGTTTGAAGTCAGGTTTGAAATTGAAATCAGAGTGAAGTAATTGTTAAGGGACATTCTTTACTAAATTATTTCCAACTACTGTTGTTTGCTCATCACATTTTTTTCTCCCAATAAGATTTATAAATCCAACCATTTCAGTACAACTCCATTCACGCCTACATCAATAGATCTAAGTAGATTGCAGTAGCTTTATCACCTGAATCTATTACATCTATTAATTTTTCATCAAGAATAACTATGGCTGTCTTTGTTGATCTTCCTTCCTGGAAGCAATGCTCTCCATCACAGATGAGGTTCGCTTCTTAAAGGTGCAGAAGTAACCTATCTAGAACAACTCTTTCAAAAATTGCACTAATTACATTTAAAATACTAATTGGCTTATAGTTTTCCACCTTCTTTCTATCACCATTTTCGAAGATTGGCAAGATTTTCCCCTCTTTCAAATGCTCTGGTGAAACACTTTGTTCTAATGAATTATTGATCAGATAAATCGATGGGTCCAACATATGATTTTCACATTATTTTAAAATTTCACTGGATACCCTATCCATTCCTACAGTTTTTTTATTATTCAAACTATCAATGATATTCGACAACTTGTCTTGAGATACTGGATGGAATTTTAATTTATTCATAATCACCTGATTCACCTCAGTATTCCACATATTTGGATTACTCACAGCCATAGTTTCTCCAGTTGAAAAGCTAACAGATATGATCGATTTAGGTTATAAAGCCACTGCAATCTTCTTAGATCTATCTATTGTGTTAATCATAGAACTGCAAAATAGAATACTTCAAAATATAGGCATGAATGGAGTTAGCAACTCAGGAACCTTGGTGTATAAACGGTTATCTCTGAAATATTCTCGATGCAGCGTACTCGAATCCTTAATTCACATGACTGCAGTGGCAATAAAAACAAGCCTAGAGAGCTCGTGGCACCTGAGGTCTATAGAATCTGTTAGGTTTCAAAGGTGCCTCCAATAGAGGCCTAAACTGTAGCAATAAAGAGTCCTGGAGGCCCTGCTGGGCAATTTGAGGCCTCTTATTTGATTTTTGTTTTTTCACTTGCTTGCATTTGCCAAATGATATGGCCCCTTAATATTGAGGACTGTGAAACCTTGTCCTGCTTTTTTGTAGATTACGTCTTGGAGACTACAGTTAAGGAGTATAAGACAACTCAGATCAATAATAATTATACACTAGATACCAGTACCATAGTTACTATATCAATTAGTTGAGGTGAGGCTTAATTTTGGTGTGAAAGGAGCTCTTGTATGCTATAAAAAGGTTCATCACTAAATTTTTTTTCAATTGTTTTTAAACATTTCTATATTTTCAAGACTCTTTAAAAACTGTGGTAGCTTGTTGTAGAGTTTCCTACCAATATAACTATTTTTTTAATAAGCTACTATTGTGACTCACCAAGTGGCAATCTCCTCGGCTTCTTGTATTATAATCGTGTATGTCAAGATTTTGGTTAATATCATACGTTCTTACATATAAAGTAGCTTCTTGCACATATATGCAGGGTACAGTTAGGAGACCAAGTCTATTGAGCAACGGCCTACATGAATCTAATCTATTTACTCTTTCTATACACTAAACCGCTTTCTTTTGGATTTTAAACACCCTATCAAGGTTTCATTTTGATGAATTACTCCATACTAAGAAAGCATACCTGATATGTGACAGTAAGAGCCCATGATAAGCTGTAAAAAGTAACTTTTTGTCATTCAATCTAGCGAGCTGTCGCAGGACAAATACCCCAGATGAAATTTTACAAAATATTTTCTCAATGTATGGAGCCCAGGTAAATCATCTATTCAACAAAACTCGTAGAAATGCAATGTCTTCTTCCTAGTCTAGTTGATTATCGTTTACAAACACATTTATAGCCAGCCCTACGGTCAAGTTTGAACTGAGACCCCACTAAATTCGGTCAAATATTTTTCAAAAATGTAATCTTGCTTGTGCCCAGCTCATGTTTTTAGCCATAGATGAAGTGTTACTGTATGCAATGTGTCCAATAATTTTCTTTCCAATTTTTTTTTCAGTTGATCTGTAGCTACTTCTTAGAAGCCTCAATAATGAAAAGCATGTGTAATTCAGTCCATAGATTATTTATATTGTCAGGATATAGTTATTTGATGAAAACAATGATGAATGTTACTCATGACTTACTTACCTAGGAATAGGACTTTTCTGATTCTCATCATGGAAAAGATAGTATTTCATTTTCTTTTGACCTGGAAAAGAAAATCAAATACTTTGATAAATATTCATCACTAAATTGATCTCAATAGATTGCTATTAGCTTATTTTCAATCTATTTTGCAATATGGATTACTGGCATGGGGTGGTGCAGCAAATTTCTATATCCATAAGTTATTTGTCATGCAGAAATATATCGTTATGGACACGGAAAGAAAGAAGGGCAGTGATAATCAGCGTTATCTGCCTGTGTCAATATTGATTCCTGGAAGCAATTAATTACTCTTCTCCTGTTCTCCCCTCACCTTGCAGTCCATCTAGAACTTTATGGAGCGATCTTATCTCATCAATTGAAGTAGCCTCGATGAATGGAGAATATCCTATCTGTTTATTTTAGAATTCAATAGAATTTCATAGAGAAATAATTAAGAGCCTTCTCATTCTTTGTAGATTATAAGAAATTTATAAGAGGCAGAAGATCTCGTATAAGTCAGCCAATTGTGATTCGATTTTAAATGCAATAAGTGGCAGATTGACAGTGACAGTTCCCGTTTCCGCTCATACAAACCGTATTACCAGTGTTGTACCATAATACAAACAGTGTTATATGAGCGTTTGTTGTTAAAGTGATAATCGCAGTATACTGTGACAGATTATTATTCAGGCTTCTTTAACAGTTTATACAGTGACTTGTAAGTGCTTGTAGTGTTTCAACTGTTATGTTTTAGACGCTTCTCCTTGAATCATTGAACAATTTAATAGACAGTTATTATTCAATATTTGATTGTCCTTTTAACAGTTACTGATTGATTTTTGTACAGTAAAATTGCAAATTATTTTTTAGCTAAACATTATCAATTTATCTGTTCCTGGTTGATTTCTTCTGTGTAATACATTACTGATTAGTGCCAGTTGTTGGTATTTGTGTTAATAAAGTGCGAGTGTTAATTTGAAGTGTTGCCAGCATATTATTTTAGAGATAGAAACTGTAACAATATTATAAGAGTGGCTTTGGGTAAACTGAGGCTCTATCCGAGAACCGAATTATTCAGAGTTTGGGGTTCTCACTCTGAAACAGAAAACATGAAGAGTGTAATTCAGCATGATAGGAATAAAATGTAACAAATATTTGTTTTGGAAATAAAATTAAAATTGATTGGAATTCAATTCAATAACTCTTTATTGGAATAAAGAGAAATGAAACTTGATTGAACTCTGATATTGAAATTGAGATGTTCCAATGAATTATTGATTGCATTGTTGTTGATTTCTATTGATGGTGTTGAATTATTAAGGCTTGTCCAGATAAATGTAACATTGCATTTTAATGTAATTCCGATGTGTAGCATCTTTCTATAACAAAATAGCATAACATCACATAACATCTTATAATAGTACTTATGGTGTCACGACTGCTCAAGACTTCGTTTGGATGGATGACCGTGCTCCAATGCCTTGATTTTATAAGCATTATTATCAATCACCTGGTTGTTCGAAACCCACCTAAAGTAGTAGGTCCACCATTTTCTCCACAACATGACTCAAACGGTGAGTTGAAACTGCCTGTAAATGTCTCTCCACCAATAAAAGTCATACGCTATTATTATTATTATTGTCCATAGAACTCCTAAGAGGAAGACGATAAGTATTCAATGACTCGTGGTGTATGGTATTTATTTTTTCTTCTTTGCCCAGTATTCCTTCATCCTTTGCGAGAACCGCTGCTTCCTTTCTTCACTCCATAGTGGTCTGTACTGTTTAGGGCGCAGCTCTGAGAGAATTTCCCACTTATCCACTTTTCTCCTGAATAACTCCCTGTTCAATATCTCCTGTTCATTTGTGTTGAGGGTGGTTAGATCTTTTCTAATATTTTCTTACGAGAGTCCTGGACTAGTTAGCGACAGTAGGTATCTTAGCACTCTGTTGGTTAACCTGTGTTCTGGAAGTCTGAGAATATGACCGTGAAACTTTAAACGCCGTTTCTTCATATATTTTTCTATGTTGGAAAATCTTTCTACAAGCTCATTCTTCTGTAGCCTAATCTAAATCCATTTTCTGTTTTTCTTGGACCAACAATTTCCCTGATGATTTTCTTTTCTTCATTTTTAATGTCCATTTCCATTTTTCGGCTCATAGAAAGTCTCACAAGCATATAGAGCTGCAGGCTTAAATTACTGTGTTATAGCGTCGAATTTTGGTTACACGAAAAAGTGATTTTTTATTGTCATGTTGAACAAGTCCCAACACTTTCCTAATCTTCTGCAGTCTCTCCAACTGAGAGAACCTTTGAGAACCATTAGATTCTATAATTTCTCCTAAATATTTAAAATGTGAAACTCTGTTTATTCCACCATATTAAGTATTCAATTTTTGAAGTTCAACTCTATTAGCTATGAGGACCGTTTTCTCAAAAGAAATCTGGAGACCTACTTTTGAGCAGATTCTTTAGGATTTCCACTTTTGTTGTTGCCTGTTCTTGTGTTTGCGCTATAATAGCCAAGTCATCAGCAAAGGCCAGATATGGAATTTCCAACTTCAACTTTTTGGGTCCCACACTAACAGGATTCCACAATTTTTGGACTTTCAATTCTTTTTCCTATTCTATCATAACCTTATCAAGGACTACATTGAAGAGAAGAAGAGAGAGTCCATCTCCTTGTCTGACCCCTTATTTTATTTCAAAAGGTGGATACTTTCCTCATGAATTTCACCTTAGAAAATGTATTTGTTAAAGTTTGCTTAATAATTTCTTCTGTTTCCTGATCCAATCCTCTTTCTTCCAGACTTTGAAATAAGGAAGGTCATAATTACACAGAGTCATTAGCCTTCTTAAAATCGACAAAGACACAAATTGTGGGTTTACCCATCATGGCTTAGACTTTTATTACTGACTTTGAGCAGATTATTTGTTCAGCACAGGATCTATTTGGTCTAAAACCAGCTTGAAATTCTGATATTTGTGGTTCCAATTGTTTTTGAGCTTGTTCCAGGAGACATGATGATAAAACCTTGTATGGTATTGGAGTAAGGCAATTCCTCTGTAATTATTATTATTATTATTATTATTATTAGCCATAGAGCTCCCGAAGTGGAAGACGCTGAGCTAAATTATGATCACTTATTGGACTTGGTGCTGGTGGTCCTCCTGTTCGCCCACCAGCTTTTCATTTTCTGAGGAAACGCAGCTTTTCTTTCTTCACTTTATCTTGTTCCGACTCTTGGAGTTTTAACCTCTGGAATAATTTCCCATTTATTAATTGTTGTTCTAAAGTTATTCCGATTGGAAATGTCATTGTCAGTTATTTTTGCCAGAACTAGATCTTTTTTAACATTTTGAATACATTATCCTCCATTGGCAAGCGAAGCTACATATTTTACCAATTTTTTTTGTTATTCTATGATCAGGAAGCCTCATGATATGACCATAAAATTTAAGGCGTCTTTTTCTCATGTCTGTTGCTATATTTGAATGTTCTTCAACTATGGTATTTTTCTGTTATCTATAACCGTTTTCAGTTAATCTTGGACCAAAAATTTTCCCAATTATTTTCCTTTCCTTCTTCTTCAAATTTTCTATATTGGCTTTCCTGTTGAGGTTCAGGGTTTCACTGGCATATAGCATTAAAGGTTTGATTACTGTATTATAGTGACTAATTTTTGTGTGAAGAGACAAGCATTTTTTATTATAAATAAATTGCTTCTCTTAAATATTTAAAAAACGGCACCCTTTTGATTGTTCCATATTTAGTTTGTAGTCTGGTAACTTCTAGGTTTGTAGTTGTGAACACTGTTTTTTCGAAGGATATTTTTTGTAAACCAACTTTTTCAGCACATTCTTTTGGAGTCTCTATCTGTTTTGTTGCCACTTCGCCTGAGTCTGCCATTATTGCAAGATCATCTGCAATAGCCAAGTAGGGTATTTGTAAATTCTTTTTCCTAGTCCCAAGTGAGATTGGCTTCCAGAGGTTTTGTTCTTTGAGTTTCTTCTCCCACTCTTTCATTACTCTATCCAGACCTATGTTGAATAGCAATGGCGACAATCCATCACCTTGTCTAACGCCAGTCTTTATCTCAAACGGTTTTGAAAGTTTTCCCATGAATTTTACTTTGGATATTGTATTTGTTAATGTTTATTCTATGATTTTCCGAGTCTTCTGATCTAGTCCCTTCTCTTCAAGAATTTTAAAAAGTGTGGGTCTGTGGATTGAGTTGTATGCCATTTCGAAATCAACAAAGACAAAGACTGTTGGTTTTCTACACATTTTCCTCAACTTTGTTATTAATTTCAAGTTTAGTATTTGCTCTGAGCATGATTTGTTTGGCCTGAAGCCAGCTTGGGAATCAGAGATTTAGGGTTCCAATTGCTTTTGCGTTCTTTCAAGAATACAAGCTGATAGAATCTTATATGTAACAGCAAGTAGGAAAATACCTCTGAAATTATTTACATTTGTTTTTCCACCTTTTTTATGCAATGGATGAATTGGAGCGCATTTCCAATCATCTGGAACTTCTTCAGTGACCCATATATTCTGTATAATATAGACTAGCTCTAGTCTTGACTTGGGGCCTAAGTGTTTCAGAAATTGTAGCACCCCGTTTCATGAAGGGCAGGGAGATAGAGACATCTACACATTTTCTGTCTCTTTCTCACCCACTTCATCAAAAGGTGTCAGCCCATTTAGTAAAGAATCCACAGGGAGCCTGTTGTTTTTAAAGAAAGACAACCAAATTTATTGAAATGTACACCCAGTCAGAGAGACAATACAAGAGCACAAGCTGAGTAGCTGAGATTGTCTTCAAGCAGCGGGGGAGGCACGGAGCCAATTCCCTCATCAACAAAAAGTCCCAAACTAAAGACTTCAGGGAAGAAAGATGTGACAGGCCAAGGGTTAAGAAAAAATGGACACACACTTAATCTCAATAACATCAAAAACAATAAGGGAGCATCGAGCATGACTTCCTCACTGGGGGGTCACGGCACCGAGGATTGGTACCAGCGCAGATGTATCAAACAAATCAAGTAGCTGACAGTTTCCCATGGGAAAAAAGTTGTGAACTTCTGGAAACTATCACCAAAAGGGAGGCCAATACACTGGACCGGTCATTCAAATTGGAGTACCAGAAAAAACACACACTATTAGAATGAAAGGAATCAGTGGAAATGAGAGGGAAGACTTTTCCAAGAATAAAAAGACCAAAAATACACCCCTAGGACAGGATTGGAGGAATGTCGGAGACCATGACAAAACACTCCAATAGCAGAGGAGGACGACTTCCAGGCTTTCCGCCAATGGGAGGGAAGAGGATGCTGGTCACCAGGAGTCAGTGAGAGAGGTTGACAAGACATTATTAGTTGAGAGGTGAACCAAACAGCATGTCTGGCTAAACACTCCCAAGTTCCCCTTACAGGGAGGAATCTATCTTAGAGTTAGGTGTAGTCCTTAGAAAAATCATCAATATCGTGTCAAGTTAGGTTTAAATCAGTTTAAGTTTATTAGAGTATTGGTTGAGGAACATCTGCAAGGCCATTTGTCAGTATTTAGTCACCAAGTTAGTTATAGATAGGCCCCAGGAAAATTCCGAGTTTCAGCACCTTCGAGACTGATGGCCGGATGAACTGTCACAGATCATCAATGGAGAGAAGGCCAGGAGCAGGCATCGGGTGCAACTATGGGGCCGCCACGAATGAGAGCGTGATAGCCGCTAAGAGGATGGAGCTCGGTGTACTGAAGGCAAAGTGAAGTACACACCTAAAGGACGCTTTCCAGGGTCGAGGGCGAGCAGACAAGGTTGATGGTTTTGAACTTTCATTTTATTTAACAAATTTTAATGCCCCTCTTCTCTCATCTCATGTCAGCTCAGTAATGCATAAATTCTGATTGTAATAGTATTATTAAACAACGTTACTTGAATCTATCAAAGAGAGCTATTCCCATGTGATAGTAGTTGTAAGATATAAGAATGTTTATTCATTTGTAAAAACAAACCCTGAGATAAGAATCACATGTTATGCCGTAGCGTTGATATGATAAAAGATATTTGTGTAATTTCGAGAACCTGATCGATTGCTGGAAGTCAGAGTTTCAGACATTCAATTTATTGGAGTTGAATAGGAAAATGTCATGTTAACGTATTTGAAACAAATGGGATTAATAAACACTATCGTCTCTTAAATCGTCTAGTGTCGGCTACTCATTTTAGTTAGTAAAAACCTTTCTTATTACTTAAGGTTGTATTACGCTATCTCTGGCGAGTAAATCACTATATTATATTCATATATTATTTCTACAAAATAGCACCCCAAACGTGGGTCAAACCACATTTGCACATATATTTCTACAAAATAGCACCCTAACTTGGGGCAAGTAAAAGTAAACCGATTGTATAATGTTTCTATAAAATGGCTCGCCAAACTTGGGGCTTACATCATACAAACAGGCAAAAGGAAATACAACCATTTGTATTTATAATATTTCTACAAACTCAGCTCAAGTAAACCGATTGTATAATGTTTCTATAAAATGGCTCGCCCAACTTGGGGCTTACATCATACAAACAGGCAAAAGGAAATACAACCATTTGTATTTATAATATTTCTACAAACTCAGCTACAAGTCCATCTTCACCAGATGCCTTGTTATTTTTCAAATTCTTAATGTGTTTCACAATTTCTTCCTCAGATGGTGGTGTGGAATCCTCTTGTTGTGGGGCTATGATGTTGTATACTGTGAGAGCTTCTAATGGCTCTGGGCAGTTCAAGAGATTTGCAAAATATTTTGCTGATTCTTCACAGTTTTCTTCATCATTTAATGCCAGATTCCCATCTGATTTACGAAAGCATACATTTTGGGGGGGGGGTCTACCCTTTGATTTGGTTTGCAAAAGTCTTGTAGAATCCCTGTGTGTTATAGTTTCTAAAGTCCATTTCTATTGATTCTAACTGTTGTGCTATATATTTTCTGTTCACTCACCTAATTATTTTATTTGTACTTTTATGTATTTTCAAGAAATTTTAGTGAGTTTCCTCGCTTTTATTTGAGCTGTACTTCAGGAAAGCTTTACTGCGTGATTCAACTGCCTCTTCATATTCCCTATTCCACCATGGATGTTTTTGTTATTCTGCATTGCTATTTCTTCTCAGGCTATTCCTGTTATTTTCTCCCTAAATTCCTTCCAGTTATTTGCAGGAATTGTTTCCTATTTGACTGTTGTTCCCGACTCTTTTAGATTTTTCAGGTTGAATTTTTGGACTGCTGGTGGTATTCTTGGCGTTTTTCTTCTTGGGGTGAATTGGACTCAAACTCTAGTTGGATAGTGATCAGAGTCGATGTTTGCTCCTCATCTAACCTGTACATCTCTAATCTCTTTTTGAAAATCATATGATATGGCCATGTGATCTATTTGAAATTCTCCCAATTGACTTATAGGAGAGCTCCAGGTTTTCTGTTTCCTTGGATTTTTGTTTTCATGTTAAACTGTTGGCAGAGTTGGATCAGTCTCATACCATTTCTATTGGTCATTTTATGTGTGGGGTGTAGACCAACTTTCCTTCTGTATCTCTTTTTTCAGCCAATCTGTGTGTTGAAATCGTCAAGAAGTATTTTCATATCAGTTGTCAGTATTTTTGACATTTCAAGTTCTAATCGCTCTCAAAATTTATCTACATTCTCATGGTTCTTTTTATTGTCAATATTGCATGACGCATGGACATTGATGAGAGTGTAGTTTTTATTCCTGTATTCCAACCTGAGCAGCATGAGTCTATTATTGATGGATTTTACAGATTTAATAGAAGATTTCTCAACAATAAAAGCCATTCCAAGCATTCTTGCTCCTCTCCCAATTTTTTTGTCAGTTCCACTTTTAAAAATTCTGAAGCTATTATAGTAAGTGATTTCGTTATCTGGAAATCTTGTCTCTTGTACAGCTAAGATTTGTATTTTTTGTTTCTTCAATTCTTCTGTCAATGTGTAAAGCTTTCCTTGTTGAATTAGTGTATGTATGTCTATTGTTCCAATGTAATTTTTGTTTTTGTTCTTGGGAAATTTTCCAGAGTGCTCCGATTCACTCTTACAATGTGTAGATCCAGTCTCCCCAGAATCCGAACGACTGGTTGCCACCTTTCTGCTGGGTGGGTAGATTTTACCACCTGGGGTAATATTTTCATTACTTACACGATCCATGATTTCACTCTCAATTTTCCTTGTCTGGCCTAAGCCAGGGGATAGGAACAAGGTTGTTGAGCCTTGAAACGTAAAACAGCCGCCACTAACATGTGAAACAGACACTGTTGGGGTACCGCCACTGACATGTGAAACCGTTGTGCCCTAGTTGCTAGTTTTGGTCCACCCTGAATATTTTATTTCCTTAGTATACACAATATCTGGTGAGCATTCCCCTATCTGCCACCTGGGGAGGCCCTGGTAGGAGACTAGCAACTCCTTCAGGAGTTGATATTACTATTATTATTGATATTATTATTTTCATTATTATTATCATTATCATTATCATTATCATTATCATTATCATTATCATTATCATTATCATTATCATTATCATTATTATCATTATTATCATTATTATCATTATCATTATTATCATTATCATTATTATCATTATCATTATTATCATTATTATCATTATTATCATTATTATCATTATTATCATTATTATCATTATTATCATTATTATCATTATTATCATTATTATCATTATTATCATTATTATCATTATTATCATTATTATCATTATTATCATTATTATCATTATTATCATTATTATCATTATTATCATTATCATTATCATTATCATTATCATAATGATGATATCATTAATTAATCAATAATAGTCAATCAGAAAAAAAAGATTTTTTCCCACACTCACATGTTTTTTCCCATGCTCTTCTCCAACCAAACCAACCTATCCCATCCAAACCTAACCCAACATAGGTATAGCAATACCTTGCGCTATAGTCAATAGTCCAATCCAATTCAATGTGATGTGATCTATGAGATCCCAGAAATTCCCACTTTCACAGGAGTTAAAAATCACAAAAAAATTTGAACTATACCGCAAGGTGTTGCTTTAGTGCAAGGTATTGCTATGATGCGAGGTTTATTTGATACACAAATTTGTGCAATTGGAGGGAGTGCCCATGTTGTTCAGCTTCCCATGGCACCTCAAATTCACGTATTAAATACAAATTTCTGATAGGTTATATATAAAAAATAGTATGAATACAAGAGAGGGGCTTCCTCGAGAATTACACACAAGTGTTAGACACAATTTTCCCACCATCATACAGAAATCAAAGGTCCAACAGATCTGTACCAGGCTGATGCTGTCTTATCATTGCAACTTTTTTTGAAAAATGGATAAAATAATTTTATCTTCACCCATCCACAACATCTCATCACCAGTTCAACAACATAGTATCAACAACAATTGTCTCTTTTTCATATGGAGCTCATTCAACACAATTGATGTGGAAATATTGTTTGAGAGTCTTAAATCAAAAATAATTGATATAATGCTTTAAGAATCTAAAAAATTCCACTATAATATTGAATGGTATGTGAGCTTAACTGTTGAATTGAAGAAGATTTTAGGTGACAAAGAGCTGTTTATAGAACCTATATTTCATGGATAATCGAGGTTTGTAATCTCAGTCCATGAGAATCTCCAAAAATTCAACACACAATGGCAGGAGACAGAATGGAAAATTATGGAAGATTTAGATGAATTTCCTAAGTTTGGGTTGGTTTGACTGTTGATATATTCAAGCAATTCAATTTCAACATGGTTAGACCAATAAGTGGTTCTGGTTCATACATTCCCACCCCAGAAAAAATTATTAATAGATAAGCTGTTATAAATGTGAGAAATGAAGATGATCTTTGCTTCATCTGGTCCATCCTCTCCTATTTCAACACCACTAAAGAATATCATGTATCTGCGCTTAGAAAACTACAACATAATATTAATATTGAAAATTTGTGTTTCCCACTAAAACTGCAAGACATAACTAAATTTGAGAACCAAAACACAGCAATATCTGTTAATGATATTGCATATGAAGAAGAAAAAAAATGTTCTATCCAATCTTTGCAACCCAACACAGAAACAGAGAGCACACAATCAACCTGTTGTTGTTATCTATTAAAGAACAAAAACATTACACTCTTGTTTAAAATCCATCCAAACTATCATCACATCTAACAAAATATAATGGTGTAATGTTACTAAATTACTTTACTCTCATCTCAGGGTCATTAATACTTTCATTCATACATTTATAATAACAATTTATGAAAATACGTTTGTTCTTCGGTCTTCATTCATTGAGTATAATTTTTCAACTGATGTTTTGGACTGTTGTTTATTCCCAGTTACTAGGCAAGCTTCTTCTTCTCTTCCATATGATTCACTTTTTATAGATATTTCAATATAATATTTATAATATTACAAATATCCCCACCAAATTTTTTTTTTCAAACTTTAAACATTTTTAAGTTTAAAAACAAAATTTAAAACAAGAACAAAAAAAACTTTCTTAAATAACTAATGAACAATAATGCATAGCTTATTTATAGCAACATGAGTCACTTCACTCTATATATTGTTCCTGTAACATGAGACACTTCACATTATATTATGTTCCTATAATATGTTCTCAGTCTCCTGTTTCATATTATTTTCACCTCTTCTTCCTTCTTATTCTTCTTATTTTTCTCCGTCTGGTTCTTCTTCTTCTTCCTCTTCCCCTTTGGCTTTGTTTTATCTCCTTTTTTCTCCTCTTTTTCCTTCTTCCTCTTCTTCTACTTCTTCTCTCTTCATCCCCACCTATATCTCCACTTTCACTAGCTCTTCTCCTCTGTTTATGCTTCCAATGGTGACTCTCCTCCTCTCTATCACTTCTCCTTTTTCTCTTACTACTCGAGCTAGTTTTAGGGAATTCTGAATGTGATGATTTCGAATGCTTATGATCTGATGAAGATTTTGACGATTTTTTCTTACTTCTCCTTTTTTTGAACAATTCATACTCGTTACATATTCGTTTACTTGGCACCATTTCTGGAGGCAGCTGTGGACTGATCACATGGTCCGAAATTGAATTTCTATTTGTGTGAATCAAATTTAAAAAAATGGCCACTCGTCATTTCCTTTCCAATTGTTTCTCTTTTTCTACAATTTTGAACTTTTTATCAATTCTATCCTGCAAATTATCAATCGATTCTCCTTTATTCATCCCTATTTTTTCATTTCCAATCTTCTCAATATTATTTGTATTTTCAGTATTCATAACCTTAATATTCTGAATTTCTCTATTTATATTATCAAAATTGTCATCCATCTTATCTTCCAATGCATCCTGATTAATCCTTATTTCTTCTATTTTTTCATCTTGTTCTTCTATTTTTCCATTTTGTTCTTCCACTTTTTCCAATTATTCAACTCTCATTTCGTTTTTGATTGTATTAATATCAATTTTAAGGTTATTGTCCATGTTTGATATTTTATTTTCCATATCTGAGAATTTATTTGAAAATTTGTTGTCTATATCTGAGAATTTATTCGAAAATATATTATTCATACCTGAAATTTGTTGCTTAATGTCCATCATTATCATTGCTATGGTTTCCAAAGTAGCCTAATGTTCTGTGTTGTTGATGTATTTGTCTCATCCATGGTATTTTCATAACTCGCACATTCCTCGTTATTTTCCATATCTCTGTTTTCTTCAGTTTCACTTTTGTCTTCATCCACACTTTAACTTTTTTGTCCTATTTCTTTACCATCACATAGTCTTCTATCCATTACTTTTTTAGTTCTTAGAATCTATTAGATTCTCATGCCCATTCGTTGTTGTGCCAACTTTGTAATGTTACTAAATTACTTTACTCTCATTTCAGGGTCATTAATACTTTTATTCATACATTTATAATAACAATTTATGAAAATACGTTTGTTCTTCGGTCTTCATTTGTTGAGTATCATTTTTCAACTGATGTTTTGGACTGTTGTTTATTTCCAGTTACTAGGCAAGCTTCTTCTTCTCTTCCATATGATTCACTTTTTATAGATCTTTCAATATAATATTTATAATATTACAATGGTAAAGTAGGAATTTGCCCCCACTGTTTCCAAAGATTCACCTATACAAGTGCAGAATGTAATTTAGAAAAACATATTGAATTGTGCTCATCAAACAATACACAACACAAAATTCCAGAACAAAATACTGTTTTAAAATTCACAAATTTCTCCTACACCCTATCCACACCCTCCACCATATATACTGACTTTGAATGTTTAATTAGAGATGAAGAACATAAATATATCATGTGGTTATGAGAGTTAATGAAAGTGGATCAATTCATTATGGACCAAGGATAGTTAGAACATCCACTCTCTCTGAATCATCAAATTTAATAGAACTGTTTTTGGATGAATTAGATAAGCATGGAAATGAATTGGAAGAACAGTTGAGAAGGCAAACATCAATGCAGATAACAGCAGAAGAAGAAAGCAAATTTAAAATAGTAGATGTGTGTTGCCTCTGTAATAAAAGCTTATTGTTTGATTGTGTGCGACACCACTCCCATTCAACTGGGAATTTTATTGGAGTCACTCATCAATCATGTAATTTAATTGCGAAGCAACTAGAATTCATTCCTGTAATATTCCACAATTTCACTGGTTACAATTCCCACTTCATTGTCCAATCACTCAATAAATATAAAAAGAGAATTAGTTGTTTGGCAAGGACAGGTAAAAAGATAATTTCTATAACACTGAACAACACTTGAAGATTTATCAATTCACTACGATTTCTGAATTCATCTCTTTACAAACAATTTATATGGTGAAAGCATGAGTGAATCACTGCCACACTCTGGATTCAAGTGTTTATCTAGTGAGCAAATTCAAAATCTTGACATTACAAACATTTCAGATGAATCACATGTTGGCTACTTCCTAGAAGTCGATTTTGAATATCCAGAAAGTCTACATGATATGCACAACCAATATCCACTCACACCAGTAAGAGCCATACCACTGTCTGGTGGATATGAGAAATTGGTTACAACCTTTGAAAATCATAAAAATTACATTCTACACTATAAAAATTTGAAACTTTACATGAGATTAGGTATGAAATTAACAAAAATACACAGAGCTTTACAATTCAATCAATCAACCTGGTTAGAGCAACTCATATCATTAAATACTGAGTTAAGAAAGAACTCAAACAATGATTTCGATAAAGATCTTTATAAGCTATGCTCTAATGCAGTTTATGGAAAAATATTAGGAAATGTAAGGAAACACAATGATTTCAGTATTGTAACTAATGAAAGACAACTTGATAAAGTGATTGCATATCCAAGAGTAAAAAACTGGTGCAGGTTCAACAGACTGACATTTTTGGTATGTGTTTGAATAAGCTTGAGGTTAATCTAAATCAACCCATTTATGTGGATATGGCAATACTTGAGTCGAGTAAAGCAATAATGTATAAATTCCATTATGATGAAATTCTAGAAATGTATCTCCATTAAAATGTTGAGTTGCTAATGTCCGATACAGACAGTTTTATGTACTTGATACAAACGCACAAAATTTATAGACATTAAAACAAATTTGAACCTATTTGACACATCCAACTATCTGAAAGGCCATAAATGTTATAGTATAGAAAATAAGAAAAGACTTGGAAAGTTCAAAGATGAATGTGATGGTCAAGTAATTACAGAGTTTGTTGGTCTACAAGCAAAAACATATGCAATCCACATAGGCAAAGATAATTTGGAGAAGAAGGTGGTAAAAGGAATTCCCAAAAGTGCAAATTGAAACCAATTGAGATTTGAAAACTATACAGAGTTGATACCAAGACTCAGTAGAGAAAAGACGTTTGCTCTAGGACCTTATTGCAAGTTGTTCCAAGTTCTTGTTCAATTCAATTCTTGTTCGATGAAATAGAATTTTAATTCGAACGGATAAGTAGTATTTTTGTTTATTATTATTAGTATTTATAATATCTTAATAATTTACATCATTAACTTGTCTAATATAAGTTAAAGTATTTAAATAAAAAGTCAAATTCTATTTTCGAGGTTAGGTGTACCGATATTGATCAATTTTCTTGTAATTAAATAGTCTCAAGTTGACAATTGTAATAAATTAAGTAATATTTCATTAAACATTTAACTAAAATCAATTGAAAACAATTTTTAGCTAGGAAAATGAGTCCAAACAAGGCATCTAAATCTAATTGTTCAACTAAAACTCAAGTAGCTACGCGATCTCAGCAATTATTAACGAAAAAATCTCCAACAGCTCTTAAAGCTACTGTAGATGTAGAAGAAAAGGTTGCTAAACTATTGAGTGATCACACCAAATTGAAAACAAAATTAGAAACATCACTAAAAAATTCTGAGGAAGAACGAATAGGGTTAGTGGATCACATAAAATCTCTGGAAGTTATTGTAAAATTGCAGCAGGAAGACCATAAAACTGAAATACTAAATCTCACGAGTCAATGTAGGTCTATGTCAGAGGAAATCGAAATATTAAAATCAAAAATAAACTTGGCTAATGTAAGATCTGAACCTCTGATCAATACAAAAAAAGTAGAACCTAAATCAAATGGGGAAAAAATAAATAGAAATGGTCAAACAAAAACGTATAGTCAGGTTTTGCAAACAGCAACCAAAACTAAAATAAGGGCAAATAACGATAGGAAAGGTAGAGTACTGCTCTTGACATCCAGTCATGGACGAGACTGTAGTGACCTACTAAATAAAAGATTAAAAAATAAGTATGAAGTTCAGAGCTTTTTCAAACCAAGTGCCCCTATAAACGCTATCGTAGAGTCAGCACAGGAACAAACTAAAGATTTTGGAAAAAACGATTTTCTAATAGTACTGGGTGGCTCAAACAATATAAATGAACCTAATCTAAAACATCTTCCTGAAATAAATGAAAAAATTAAAGAGATTGTGCCACTCAGCCAAAAAACTAATGTAATAATAAGTACAATTCCGTATAGGTTTGATAGGCCAGAGCTAAATGAAGCCATTAAGTCAACAAATAAATCAATTCATAATACAATCAACAGCCTAAAAAATAAGAATTCTAAGCAGTTGGGGATTTGTTTTCTAAATGAAAGGCTGAAAAAACAAAACTTCACTAATCATGGTCTACATCTAAATCAATCTGGCAAAGTAATATTTTGTAATAGGCTGGCAGAGCTGATTGAAAGTCGTTTGCAATCTACTGTCAATAATTCTCCTAAACAATCATCTAACGAACCTTTTTTAGTAAAGTGGCTCAAAACCGGGAAGGGAAACTAGTTTCAGATGATAAATTCATATCTTCAATTGTATTAAAAGACGTTAATCGATCAAAAAATCAGGATAGCATTAGTGGAAGGAACTCTTGTAGCAATCTGATAGGCTCTCAAGATTCTAAGAGATTAAGTAAATCTACTTCAATATGCAAAAGCAACGATAAAGTAATAAGGGATGATAGGGAAGTACCGGTACTCACTGTGTTCCATCAGAATATTCAATACATTCGTAACAAAATAGATAGAATCTAAGTATTTTTTAAAGAAGAGGCTCCTGATATAGCTATTTTCACAGAGCATGGTTTAAAAGAAGATGAATTGTCACAACTTAATATTCCAAACTATTCATTGAAAACGTCGTATTGCAGGACATCTCATCGAAGTGGGGGAGTAGCTATCTTCACTAAAAATGCTAAGAATATGCAAATATTTAATTTAGAATATGCAGAGAAATTTGCTGTGGAAATGGATTTAGAAGTTACTGGTTTGAGAGTAAAAATCGACAATAATTTCGAAGTAGCGGTGTTAGGTATTTACAGGTCACCAAATGGGGAATGGAACAATTTTTGTGAACTATTCAATAGGCTTTTAGAGATTACTACTACTCGTTTTACAAACGTTATTGTAGCGGGAGATTTCAATACAGACTTTGCAACACAGAATAAAATGACAGAAGATTTAAAGGATATTATTTGCATGAATAACTTGGAAATAAAAGTTCATGAATATACCAGAGTCACAAGAACATCACAAACAATAATTGATAACATCCTTACTAATATAGATTACTCTAAAACAAGATGAGGCGGCTCGGAACTATCTGATCATGACTATCAAATCTTAGAGGTGGGGTTGCAAGGTCATAAATCAATTAAAAAGAGTAGAGTAATGAAAGAAATTCAACAATGTGAACAGGGGAATATCGATTGTTTGAAGCAGAATCTGCTACAAGAAAACTGGAGTAGGGTTTACAATAGCAATAGTTTAAATGACAAATATGATAGTTTCATTAATATTTTGAGGTTTCATATTACTATGAGTTGTCCAGTTAAAAAAGTCCCTGTAAAGAACAAATTAGACAAGATTGAAGAGTGGATAACTGATGATATCCTTGCAGAAAGAAATAGGGTTAAAGATGCATATGATGAATTCAAACTATCTAGAAATATGTTAAGTGAAGATAATTACAAAGCTCTAAAGAAAAACTATATGAAAAAAGTGAAAAGAGCGAAATGTAAGAAAACAGCTGAAATTTTGAATAATAGTGTGTACTTTAACACAGCAGTGTGGGATGTAATAAACAAAAATAGGCAAGTAGCTCATGTAGATGCTTATACTAGTGTCCCCAGAATAATTAACGAAAATAAAAAATATATTGATGATACTGTAGACATTTGTAATTTCTTTAACAGATATTATCAACTGGTTGCTGAGGATCTTCAAAAATCTCTTAATACAGGTATTAGTGATGCAAACATGAGGAATACTGAGGGGATTCAGAACGAATTAAAATTCCACCCAGTATGCCAAGACGAGTTGTCAAATATCATTGATAGTTTAAATAATAAAAAAACTGTAGGAATGGATGGGGTATCCAGTAAAATTCTGAAAGAATGTAAAGATCAATTGTTAGACCCTTTGATTCATCTGATCAATCATTCATTAGAACAAGGTGTTTTTCCAGATAATTTAAAAGAGGGGAAGATCTTGCCAATCTTCAAAAGTGGCGATAGAGAAAAGGTAGAAAACTATAGGCCCATTAGTATTTTAAATGTAATAAGTAAAATTTTTGAAAGAGTAGTTCTAAATAGGTTACTT
The DNA here is from genome assembly GCA_948455865.1 of Conomelus anceps. Lineage (NCBI taxonomy): Eukaryota > Metazoa > Arthropoda > Insecta > Hemiptera > Delphacidae > Conomelus > Conomelus anceps. The sequence continues at coordinate 136,957,637 of OX418216.1, read as the reverse complement.
CTGCACCTTCAAGAAGCTAACTTTATCTGTGATGAACAGCATGGCTTCCAGAAAGGGAGATCAACAAAAACAGCCATAGTTTCTCTAGTTGAAAAACTAATAGATATATTAGATTCAGGTGATAAAGCTACTGCAATCTTCTTAGATCTGTCAAAGGCATTTGATTGTGTTAATCATAGAACTTTATTGGAAATACTGCAAAATGTAGGTGTAAATGGGGTTGAACTGAAATGGTTTGAATCATATCTTATTGGGAGAAAACAATGTGTAGAACTAACTACAGTAGTTGGTAATAGTATAGTAAAGAATAAATCTAATAAATTAGAGGTGCAAGCTGGAGTGCCTCAGGGGTCAATACTAGGTCCATTGCTTTTTTTGTTATATGTCAACCGTTTACCTAAAGAATTAATTAGTGGTAGAGCCCTCTTATTTGCTGATGATACATCACTCATTTTCAGCAATTCCATTCTAGATAATTTAGAAATAAGTGCCCATATAGGTGTGCAGTCCATTGTCCAATTTTTAAACCAGTTGAAATTAACTATAAATAGTAAAAAATGCCAATACCTTCAATTCAAAAACAAACATAATTTAAATGAAGATAGGGCTATAAACGTGTTTGTAAACGATAATCAAATAGACCAGGAAGAAGAAATTGCATTTCTAGGAGTTACGTTGGATAGACGATTGACCTGGACTCCATACATTGAGAAAATATGTAGTAAAATTTCATCTGGGGTATTTGTCCTGCGACAGCTCGCTAGATTGAATGACAAAAAGTTACTTTTTACAGCTTACCATGGGCTCTTACTGTCACATATTAGGTATGCTATCTTAGTATGGGGTAATTCATCAAAACAAAATCTTGATAGGGTGTTTAAGATCCAAAAGAAAGCGGTTAGGTGTATAGAAAGAGTAAATAGATTAGATTCATGTAGGCCGTTGTTCAAGAGACTTGGTCTCCTAACTGTACCCTGCTTATATGTGTATGAAGCTACTCTATATGTAAAAACGAATGATATTAACCAAAATCTTGATGTACATGATTATAATACAAGAAGCCGAGGAGATTATCACTTGGTGAGTCACAATAGTAGCCTATTCAAACAAAAACCTAGTTATATTGGTAGGAAATTCTACAACAAGCTACCGCAGTTTTTGAAGAGTCTTGAAAATATAGAAATATTTAAAAATCAATTGATGAAATATTTAGTTGATAAAGCTTTTTATAGTGTACAAGAGTTCCTTTCACATGAAAATTAAGCCTCACCTCAACTAATTGAAGTAATTATGGTATCTAGTGTATAATATTGTTGATCTGACTTGTCTTATACTCCTTAACTGGAGTCTCCAAGACGTAATCTACAAAAAAAAAAAAAAAAAAAAGTTATTAATTTATCTGGCAGCCATAGCTCAGTGTTGGAAGTTTATTGCTTATTGTTTCAATATAATTCGCTTAATCTTGTGAGGGTTCAACAGTAAGTAGTTTATAGTTTTGAACTTCTCATAAAATTCATCATGAGTGCATGTGTTGAATGTATGCAACCAGTAAATCGTACTGCTAAATTGAAAATCTCATGTGCCAAGTGTAAATCCATTGTTCATGGCAAATGTACTGATGGACCAAATGGACAAAATCTTAACAAAGCCAAAATAACTCTATTATCCAATAATTCCTGGATCTGTAGAATATGCTCAGCACAAACAAGTATGCAGTGTTCCCACAGTAGTGATTCTACTCCCATAAAAAATAATAGTGTTTTGAACAGTCTAAATCTCAACTTCCACTCTAATCACTGGTAATGCTTAACAAGTTTTTAATAGGTCTAGAGATAGAATTCTCAACAACCAGAAAAAAATACAGCAGAATATCGAAGATCAGTTGACTTCTTTTGGTAAACTACTGAAGAAGCAGGAGGAACTAATAACCAAGCAACAGGTGACCATTTCTCTGCTACAGTCAGAGAACATTTCTTTGCAAAAGGAGATCAAAAAGTTGTCTGATAAAGCAGAGGAATTAGAGCAGTACAGTAGGAGAACGTCTGTGAAGTTGGCCCGCCTAAAATGGCCCCCCAAATGAAATTGTTATGAATCGTTAGTTTAGCGTTAGTTTCGGTTTGTTTTGACAAATTTGACGTTTGTTTAGGTTTCTGAGTACTAGATCCAGTAGTTACTATTTGGGCGGGCCAGCTTCACTCTAGCCCGCATGTTCGGCTGGAATTCGTAAAAAATGGTACAGATCGTTAGTTTAGCGTTAGTTTAGGATTGTTTTGACAAATTTGACGTTTGTTTTGGTTTCTGAGTACTATAGATCCGGCAGTTACTTTTTGGGTGGGCCAGCTTCACACTAGCCCGCATGTTCGGCTGGAATTCGTTGAAAATGGTACAGATCGTTAGTTTAGCGTTAGTTTAGTTTTGTTTTGACAAATTTGATGTTTGTTTAGGTTTCTGAGTACTATAGATCCGGCAGTTACTTTTTGGGCGGCCCAGCTTCACACTTGTCTGCATGTTCGGCTGGAATTCGTTGAAAATTGTACAGATCGTTAGTTTAGCGTTAGTTTAGGTTTGTTTTGACAAATTTGATGTTTGTTTAGGTTTCTGAGTACTAGTTCCGGCAGTTACTATTTGGGCAGGCCAATTTCACACTATTGCCCTCATCATTTGCTGTAGTTTGTTGAAAATGGTATAGAACGTTAGTTTAGGTTTGTTTTGACAAATTTGACGTTTGTTTAGGTTTCTGAGTACTAGATCCGGCAGTTACTATTTTGTCATGCTAATTTCACACTTGCCCGCCTGTTCAGCTGGAATTCGTTGAAAATAGTATAGATCGTTAGTTTAGCGTTAGTTTATGTTTGTTTTGACAAATTTGACGTTTGTTTAGGTTTCTAAGTACTAGATCTAGCAGTCATAATTCGTTCAGGCCAGATTCAGTCTATTGAGCATGTTCGGCTGAAAATTACTGGTTGCGGGCGTCTTTATTTTGGAGCAGAACAGCTACAAAACCCTAGCTATAATATTAATGAATATTTTTTAATTTTAAAAAACTTTGTCATTTGAATCTAAATTCACATTCATTCCAACATCATCATCATTTTCATCGTCTTGTTCATTCATAGTAATTTTTGTAGAACTGTTGTAAAATTCACAATAGTATTTATTGAATGTTTTCATGTTCTGCAGTTTGCAAAAAAAAAATTTTTTCATCTCACAAACACATAACAATTTCAACTTTAATTGTTAATTCAATCTCATGTATCCAATTTTAATAGTGAATAAATAATATTTCTACTCCCTTTTGGCCAAACATTTGACATCGAGTCAAACACGAGCTCACTTTAACTAGTCTATTTATAAGAATATTATTCTTTGCACTATAATTATTTGTCATTATTTGTACTAGTGATAATAATGGCAATCAATATAATAAGAATTTATTGTCTATCTACATTCTATTTATGAGAATATTACTTTGTGTATAACTGTAATTATTAGTCATTACTTGTACTGATAATAATAATGGCAATTGAAGTCCCATTGATGATTGCTCATGTGGAGGCATTTCTGGGTTCGGTATTGAACTTGCAATTTAACCGTTCTGCTAACACATTCCAAGGACTATTAGCAATAATAATGATAATTTTATTATATGAGAATTCTTATTCCTAACTGTTTTGTTATTTTAAACTGTTTATTATTAAACAGTTATTATTAACTGTTTTATTATTAACTATTAACAACTGTTTTATTTTTTTACTAGCTGGCCCAACGCGCGTTGCTGCATTCTCATAAAAATTCTCCTTGATTTTATTATTCGCCACCTCCCGCTGAGGTTACATTTAAAATTAGGAAAGAAGTTAGTCCTAGGGCTCTTCCAGCTGATCATAGAGGCTTCGTTGTTTTCTTAATCACCACCTCTGAATGAAGAAACATTTCAAATTTAAACCTCCTATGATTATAATGGTAGAAGCTAGGTTTTTTATTTTATTATTCGCCACCTCCCGCTGAGGCTGCATTTCAAATTTCTAGCTGCATTGGTCAACAGATGTCATCAACCTGGCATAATTACATTTCATCATACCCAGTCGTATGTTTCCTACATATTGCAAGGCTCCAACTGTACGGTAGCCTACATGCAAAGTGCAAAGTCTTTTGCTGTTCATAGACAGCGTAAATAACGCCACTAAGGGGCCTGCCATATGATTTAAAACTGTTGACTTATATCAGCTGTTCCTTTAAGCTGTTTAGCTGGCAAGTTCAGTAGGTTAGGTCTATCTATGAAATGGTTTAATTAATAATAATTATTAGCTCCCCTATTAAAATTTATGGTCAGAAACCATCCCCAATATTCACACAACATATTCCCAAAGTTTCATGCCGATCTGTCAAGTAGTTTTGGAATCTATAGGGAACACACATACATATACATACATACATACAGACAGACATTCATTTTTATATATAGAGATTAACTGTTTTTATTATTTTAACTGTTTTATTATTTATTATTATTAGCCTAAGTGTTTTGTCTTATTCCCACTTTTGAAAATACTGGCAAAAAGCAATTTATTCATTCAATTTTCGCAAAATACATAGAAACAAAATTTTAGCTTCATTTTTCATTTGAATCATTTTCCACAATAAATTGATTTATTTCAAGTGAATTACGAATTGAAAAATAAAATAATTTTTGTACAATCTACCTATAAAATTCATCTCACGCTCATCTCTCTTAGGACGTTTACCTCCAATTTTTTCAAGTACTAACAATAACTACTCCAAAGAAAAAACTGGTGCATATTTAATGTTTTTTTTTCTTCAACTGTACTATTCCAATGAATTATCCATTTAAAGTAACATTCATTTCACCTTGATCAGTCAAATCAAATTTCCAGACATATGAGGGGATAAGGGAGCAATTAACTTGATATGAAATCATAACTTAATACAAGTATGATGTAAATATAAGCAGCTTACTTATTTTTTTAATGTAAAACAATAGATGAGGTGCAATTTCATCATCTTCCTGGCATGATTGGACCTTATTGCAGAGATCATCAAAACCTTCCCAGGTGTAGTCAGAAGGTCTCTCAGCAGTATGTAAATGTCCTACGAAATTAGCCACGATTCCCGAAAGGCTGTAGTTGAAGCATAAAAATCGAATCGTCTTTGGAAGTGAGCCAAGAGAATATAATTTGTTGGAATTGACATGGTCTCTGTGTAGTATTGTGGTAATAAGTTGAGTTTGTGAAAGGAACTCAACATAAAAAATGAGAATAACTTGCAAACGACAAGTTATCTTTGCTGAAATTTGACAGTGCTTGGAACTTACTTTTTTGTATGGAACATACTTGAAACATAGTACCTTTTTGTTAAAAATTTCATTTTGTTAAAGTGTACACATACTCATTGCTATTAAATAAATGGTGACAGACCTGCTCCTTGATTTTTCAACTGTTATTTTTTAGATCTTTTCATATATCTTTCTGTCAAATTGTTTGCATTATCATTACAAACTTGTTTTATGTTGAACTCCCGCTCATATGTAAGGTATAGACTTGCTTTCTCACCTTCTTTGAGTGTATATATTCCTATCATTTTTTTCTTCGTTGGCTTCACTTGCATTTCTTTTTTCATCAATGGCAATACTTTGTTAATCTATATTTCTAATTTTGTGTTATTATTTTTCAAGTTATATATTATTCATGATTTATAAGTTATTCTTCTCTTGGTCATTTTTCATGTGACAAACTCTTGAAAATTGCACAATGAATTTAAATGTGATGAGATTTTTATTAGGTCATTTTCGAGGAATAAAACATTTATTTATTTAGAATTTTCTTTTTGAATCATGGAACAGTTTAGTGAACAGTTTTTTTTAAATATTTGATCAGCCAATTAACAGTTAGTTAGTAATCAGTTTTTGTACAGTAAAATAGCAAATTCATTATTAGCTGAACGTTATTGATTTGTAATGATAAGCATCCACAATTTTTAATGATAGCAACATAGCATCACTATTTTTTGTAGTGATCCTCCACTATTTGTAATGATTGAATACAGTTAAAGGACGGCGCCTTTACCATATTTGTAGCCTCCACCAGGTAAGGATTCTGCAATGAATGGTTATGGTGTGATATTATTATTGCACATATTCAGCCTCAATTACCACATCCAACCTTACCCTATGAATGTGGGAATCGTGAAAGACAGGGCGCGACAATAATATTTCACTTATTCATATTTCAAGGGCTCAGGATAACTTTTGATTGGAGAACTTATATTATTAAATAATTGATTTTTAAAAACTTATAAAATTTTTTTGTAGAACAAATAAAATACAGTACAGTAATTATATTAATTTTTCTTTTATTTGATCAATATCAAATACAGAATTCAATTTTTTTCTATTTGTGGTCAGAATTAATTTTCATTTAATCTCCCTCTTTTTTGAATCAACATAATTCATTAATTTTTTTTATTATAGTATTGTTGTAAAAGAATGATTTTCGGTGTTATCTGCTTGTGTCGAGAAGTCTTCCGATCTAAGCAATTAATCACTCTTCTTCTGTACTCTCTTCACGTTGTAGTTTATCTTTGACACTTCTATGATATTCACTTAGACATTTGTAGAATATTTAATGAGAACCTCATGGGAATTTGTCGAAGTTTAGAACGTCTTATATCTTTGTTTAGAATTCCATCGAACATTTTAGAAAAATCTCCGTCTTTCTAGATCAAATGAAACCTATTAAAAGCGAGCGCGTAGGTAAAAGTTAGTTTTATTCTTGTTTGGAATTTGTTGAAACAAAACAAGTGACAGTTCTGTTAGTTCTGTAGTGATAATCGCTCGAATTAGTGAGAATTATTTTACCGTTCTTGATTTATACCAGTGGACTCTACACTTATCTATTCTTGTATTATGGACTTGTGCTACGTAAGTTTAATTATTATTCCTTTAGATGTTTCTTCTTGAATTATTGGACAGTTTATTGAACAGTTATTATTTGATATTAGATCTGCCTTTCAACATTATTAAGTGATTGATTTTTGTACAGTAATATTGAAATCTCTTTATCAGTTGAACAATATCGATTTATCTGCTTTCTATTACATTATTTTGTGTTATTTTGTATTTTTTGGGGGGTTTTGTTCTATTATCTGCTTAGTTCTATTCTCTGTTCTATTTATCTGCTTCCTATTACATTATTTTGTGTTATTTTGGGTTTTGTTCTATTATTTTGTGTTATTTTAGGTTCTATCTCTTGATCCAGCCATTAGGAAATTGAAAATCAAATTTTTTTAAATGCTGACTATTCGATCTGACTGTTAGATTCACGGCTCTTTCTCCTTCGTACAAGTTGAGGGAGAAATAGTGTGACTTCTTGATTCAAACGTCTTTTTATGTTTTGTAGACGTGACTATTAAAATTTCGTAATATCATTTTTGTCATTTATGACAGATTGATTTCGTTTGTGCGAGATAACTGATTAGTGCGTGTTGTAAGTAATTTGTAAGTGCAAGTGTTAATTTTAAGTGTGGCCAGCATTATCATCAAGATAGAACCTGTAAGAATATCTTCTTTGAAATTTCACTCCCTCATGTCAATGATTGAAATGGTCCTACTCTGACGATGCCGGCTTTAGTTTGATGTCGGAGCAGCTTTAGTTTGATGTCCGACCTTTTTCGTTCCAGCTAATTATATTATTCGAAAGAGCCTGAAAGAATTATGTTCGCAAGTATATTTGCCTGAATTTTGGGGTTTTACAAACATAATAGGTGTTTTGAAATAGATTGCATGGATCCAGAGTTAGTGAGTTACCTTCTATTATTTTCATTATGTTGTTCTTGAAAGTCCTTTAATATGTGTTATAATAATTATGTAAACTTTTTTCAACATACGCTGAGGATGGGTTTATGATAGGGCTTTTGTGTAAAGAAGCTTTCAGCTACTCATAAAAATACTTCTTCAAAGTTCATGTTGACGCTACCCTCATCAATGATAAAATGTAGCATTATAAATGCAACATGGAACTCAAGAAATATCTAATGAAAAGGAGTTTGCTTTTATACTCAATATTTTTCAACCTCTAGCTCTTTTATTTTTTTAAAGATGAGTAATAATTAATCTATTCTAAATTTGATTGTAAGGGTTATTTAATTCTCCATGTGTAGCAAGTGTGAAACTGGCCTGCTACGATATAGTGATGCCCGAAACTACTACTGATTGACCAGCGAAAGAATGCCCCCAGCGAAGTTGAGCAGTAAGCAGCCCGACTGGCTTTATCGTACAATCCCACAAACATCAGTCATAAAATAAAAAATGTTTCTAATTATTTCTGAAATACTGAATTATGGATAATAAGAAGGTTAGGAGTATCTTTAGTCCAGTAACAACTTTTCATAAATTAATGCATTTTAAAGATAAATAAGATTGTTGTTGAAATAATGCGCGCAAATTGTCATTGTAATTTCATATTATTATAAAATTTAATAACCTTAATCTTTATAGTTTTTCTATATTTGATAAATGTGTATTGTTGAATAGTTATGAAATTTACTTTGTATATAAAAGTATTTGAATTGTATTAACTTTGGTGGAAATCATTTCAATAAAGTTACAGTCAATAATATGATTTTCACAGAAAACTCGTAATTTTTTGTTTACAGCTCATTTGTTCAATAACTATTCAACAGAATTCGATGATTTCCGCAATGAATGTTCTTTGATGCTTCTTCAAACAGATGTTATAGATATTTCCACGAAAAACTTGTTGTTTTTTTTGATAATGGGTCATTTATTTTTGCATCAAGTCTGTGAATTTTAATGGCATAACATGAAAAAGTCCATAATCGACAAACTTTTTCATGGTAGGAGTAAACCACACACATGAATCGTATGAAAGAATAATAACATCCTGAATTTTTTCTGTGAAAGAATCACTGAAATTGGATAACGGGTTTTAGATTTATAAAATAAAATGTAAGTTCAATTTTACTGAAGCGCTTCATGCACAGATCACATTGCATGCTAGCCAGTGTGAAATAAATATTAGCGAGCTTTCGTTGAGTTTCTTGTATTGTAAGACAAAAGATGATGCATGTGCTTGATGACTGATGTTTGTGGGAATCCACAATGAAGTCAGTCGAGCCTGACATTGCTCCAGTGCGCCAAAGGCATTCTTTCGCTGGTCAAATAGTACTCAAAAACGTAAACAAAAGCCGAATTTGCCAAACAAACTTAAGCTAAAGCTAAACTCACGATCTATTCTAGAGTTTTGTGAAAGAGCTATTTAATTCTTCATATGTGGCGAGTGTGAAGCTGGTCTGCTCCGATATAGTGATGCACGAAAATACGTCTTGACAACCTAAACAAACGCCGAATTTGCCAATACAAACCGAAACAAAAGCTAAACTAACGATCTATTCTATAATTGTATAATGGGCTAATCAATTCTCAAAATGTAGAAGTGTGAAGCTGGCCTGCTCCGATATGGTGATGCCCGAAACTACTACTAAAAAACCTAAACAAACATGAAATTTGTCAAAACAAACCTAAACTAACAATCTATATCATTTTCAAAAAAATTCCAGCCGATCTTGCAAGCAAATGTGAAATTGGCCTGCTCAAATAGTAACTGCCGGATCTATAGTACTCAGAAACCTAAACAAACGTCAAATTTGTCAAAACAAACCTAAACCAACGCTAAACTAATGATCTAAACCATTTTCAACGAATTCCAGCCGAACATGCGGGCTAGTGTGAAGTTGGCCCGCCCTATTAGTAACTGCTGGATCTAGTATATAGAAACCTAAACAAACGTCAAATTAGTCAAAACAAACCTAAACTAATGCTAAACTAACGATAAATACCATTTTCAACGAATTCCAGCCGAACATGTGGGCTAGTGTGAAGCTGGCCCGCCCAAATAGTAACTGCCGGATCTAGTACTCAGAAACCTAAACAAACGTCAAATTTGTCAAAACAAACCTAAACTAATGCTAAACTAACGATCTATACCATTTTCAACGAATTCCAGCTGAACATGTGGGCTATAGTGTGAAGCTGACCCACCCAAAAAGTAACTAATTCAAATTATTTTTATTGCATGAAAGAAAATTTTATAAAAGAAAATATCATTCACAAATTGGATCATAATAATAAAAAACAAATACTTACAGATCAATTACATAACATAATATATAAACCAAAAAAACATATCCAAGTATATAAACATGTGAAATAATTAATTATTTATGCGACTCATCCATGAAGGCCTGAGCTTGTGTGTGGATGGGAGTCTGTACTTTATTTAATTATAGGTAATAATACAATAGATTGGAAATAAACTCACTGGAGCCAAATTTTGAAAAAAAAATAAAAAGGGAAGAATATTTAAATTTTAATAGTTAAATTTCTAAGTTTTAATAGCATTTAGGAAAGAGCTGAATTTTGGAAAATGAAGATAGATTAGATAGAAATAGTAAGAGCTGAATAAGAATAGAAGTGCTAGTAGAAGAATGAAAAGAGAATCAATAGGATAGTAACACTGGAAGATTTGAGAAGTGTGTTGAAATTGAAACAACAAAACGAAAAAATTGATGAAACTTGACAAGAGAGAAAAAAAAATATATATACTACATATATATTTATACTTATAAAATATTTGTATGAACGACTATTACAATATTTCCATTGAATAAAAAATGATGAAGTATGCATAAAATTAAATTATTAGCGAAAAAAAAAAAATGTACGATGATATTCAATATGATAAAGTAATATACCAGCCTTTTGAAACTTTACACAAACCTCTGGATCGGCATCCAATTCCATCAATGGTAAATTGAATGAATTATCTGCTCTACATTATCCCTTCCACTCTCTTTAAGCCACCTTTTAACGAATTTCTTATGAATTCGGAGAGAATAGTCATTGACATTTCGAAGGATAGGTGGAATATTTCTGTACAGAATATGTGCAATGTAATGAGTGTTAGTTGTAGAATGTGTTTTCATGAGTCTTGGAAGTTCTATCCCCAATGAATCTGCTGACCGTGTTGAATAGTTATGTGCTACTCTGTTGAACATATTACCACTATTTTTGTATATGTAGAGGAGTAGGCTCCTGACATACAATTGCTGAATGTCAAGAACATTGAACTCATCATATATTTTGTTTGTAGGGGTGCGAATGGGTTTCTTCAGAGCTGTTTTGATAATGCGTTCCTGTGTAATTAACAATGGATTCATGATTGATTTATAAGCACCTCCATAAGCTAGAATTCCCGCTGTTATTGCAGACTGGACATAAGCAAAGTAGACATGTCTTAGTTCATCTATAGTTAAAATTTGACATAAATTGAGGAAAATATAGATAGATCTACGTATTTTATTTTTCAATTGCATTATATGTTCTGACCATTTCAGTTTATCATCTACTATTACACCTAAATATTTATATGAGCCAACTCTCTCAATGGACTCGCAATGACATTGTGTGTTATTTGGATTTTGGCATGAATGGAGTACTATTGAGTCAACAGAAGGTTCCTGACTTTTATGCAGTGAAACTTCTATGAATTTAGATTTTCCTATATTTAGTGTCAAAATGTTCTGGTCAAACCACGCTTTCAATAGATAGAGGTCATGGGATGCTTTCTGATACATTTCCTCTTTATTCCTTCCTCTTTATTGCCTCTGATGCAGAGCTGTGTCATCAGCAAATAAGAATAGATTTCCACTAAGAGGTAGTTTTGCCAAATTATTAATATAAATCAGGAATAATAGGGGTCCAAGAGTGCTTCCTTGCACCACGCCATAATCAATGGAATTTAGGCTACTCTCAACTCCCATTATTTGCACAGCCTGTTTTCTATCCGTTAGATAGCTGTTGAACCAACTGTATGACTTTTCTCGGATTCCTATAATCTCTAATTTTTTCATTAGCTTCGATCTGTCAACTGTGTCGAAAGCTTTAGCCAAGTCGAGAAATATTATACAGTTATTAAGGTTATTATTAAGTGAGTCGTTGACTTCTTGAGTTAGATTCTAAAGAGCATCTGATATGTTTTTGTCATTTCTGAATCCAAATTGTCTATCTGTTAAGATTTTATTTGTCTCAATATAGTTACTCAACTGAAATTTTATAATTTTTTCCAAGATTTTTGAAAAAATAGAGAAATAGGTCTGTAGTTATTTTTTGAGATTTGTCACCACTTTTGAAGAGAGGAAAAACTCTAGCTACTTTAGAACTATCTGGAAAGATGCCTTGTTTGATACTCAAGTTATAGATGTGTTTAAGAGGAGTAAGAAAAATTTTAATATTTTGTTTAAAAAATCTAGTTGGAATATTATCATAGCCGGGTGCAGACATGCCTCTCAGTTTTGAAGTGAATCGAATAATATCTTCTTCGTTTATTGGTTTCATGCTAAATTTCGTGTCAAGTCGGTAGTTTTCATCATTTAATACTGGTGGACTATTGGAATTCACTGCCCTAGCCAAATTTTCTCCCACATGTAAAAAATAATCATTAAATTCATCTGCAACTATCTTGGCTTTATGCAGTGGAGAATCATTGCTAATGTCATCTGTCTTAAACTGTTCCAAAGGGAATCCGTCTTTCTTATTATTGTTTCTGCCAGAAATTTCATTTATAATGCACCAGAATTTTTTTGGATCATTACCGCTTTCGTTTATTCTAGCTCTGTAGTATTGGTTTTTACTTGTTTTTAACGAGTCATTCAATCTGTTCCTGTAGTCTTTAAAGTAAGATATCAATTCTGTATTAAAGGGTTGCCTCTTAACTAGTTTATCAAGTTTATCTCTTACTCTAATTGATCTAACCAGTCCATCCGTTATCCAGGGTTTGATTTTTTTAAAGCGTGAATTCACTTGAACAACTCTTTTTTCGACCTTTCAATATTAGATTTTATGATAGAATGAAGTTTATTTGTTGCGTTGTTGACTTCTTGTTCGATGAGAACTGAATCCCATTTTTCCTCATTGAGTAGAGATAATAACGTTTCATCATGAATGTAATACTTAGGAGGATCATATATTTCTTTGTTCTTAAGACTGGAAGTTATTTGGATAGCTTCAATGTAATGATCTGGGACTGCGACTTTGACAATAGCTGATTTTACCAAGGTAACGTCAACATTGTTTATAAAACACATGATCAATCAAAGTACTGCTATCTCTATGTTGTCTTGTTGGTTTGTCAATACAGTTGATAAACCCATTTTCGTAAAGAACATCCAAATATAGATCAGTATGCAGGTCATGTTTTAATATGTTTAAGTTTATGTCTCCTACCATTACAGCATCGAAGTGGGGGAGTAGCTATCTTCACTAAAAATGCTATGAATATGCAAACATTTAATTTAGAATATGTAGAGAAATTTGCTGTGGAAATGGATTTAGAAGTTACTGGTTTGAGAGTAAAAATCGACAATAATTTCGAAGTAGCGGTGTTAGGTATTTACAGGTCACCAAATGGGGAATGGAACAATTTTTGTGAACTATTCAATAGGCTTTTAGAGATTACTACTACTCGTTTTACAAACGTTATTGTAGCGGGAGATTTCAATACAGACTTTGCAACACAGAATAAAATGACAGAAGATTTAAGGGATATTATATACATGAATAACTTGGAAATAAAAGTTCATGAATATACCAGAGTCACAAGAACATCACAAACAATAATTGATAACATCCTTACTAATATAGATTACTCTAAAACAAGATGAGGCGGCTCGGAACTATCTGATCATGACTATCAAATCTTAGAGGTGGGGTTGCAAGGTCATAAATCAATTAAAAAGAGTAGAGTAATGAAAGAAATTCAACAATGTGAACAGGGGAATATCGATTGTTTGAAGCAGAATCTGCTACAAGAAAACTGGAGTAGGGTTTACAATAGCAATAGTTTAAATGACAAATATGATAGTTTCATTAATATTTTGAGGTTTCATATTACTATGAGTTGTCCAGTTAAAAAAGTCCCTGTAAAGAACAAATTAGACAAGATTGAAGAGTGGATAACTGATGATATCCTTGCAGAAAGAAATAGGGTTAAAGATGCATATGATGAATTCAAACTATCTTGAAATATGTTAAGTGAAGATAATTACAAAGCTCTAAAGAAAAACTATATGAAAGAAGTGGAAAGAGCGAAATGTAAGAAAACAGCTGAAATTTTGAATAATAGTGTGTACTTTAACACAGCAGTGTGGGATGTAATAAACAAAAATAGGCAAGTAGCTCATGTAGATGCTTATACTAGTGTCCCCAGAATAATTAACGAAAATAAAAAATATATTGATGATAGTGTAGACATTTGTAATTTCTTTAACAGATATTATCAACTGGTTGCTGAGGATCTTCAAAAATCTCTTAATACAGGTATTAGTGATGCAAACATGAGGAATACTGAGGGGATTCAGAACGAATTAAAATTCCACCCAGTATGCCAAGACGAGTTGTCAAATATCATTGATAGTTTAAATAATAAAGAAACTGTGGGAATGGATGGGGTATCCAGTAAAATTCTTAAAAAATGTAAAGATCAATTGTTAGACCTTTGATTCATCTGATCAATCATTCATTAGAACAAGGTGTTTTTCCAGATAATTTGAAAGAGGGGAAGATCTTGCCAATCTTCAAAAGTGGTGATAAAGAAAAGGTAGAAAACTATAGGCCCATTAGTATTTTAAATGTAATAAGTGAAATTTTTGAAAGAGTAGTTCTAAATAGGTTACTTCTGCACCTTCAAGAAGCTAACTTCATCTGTGATGAACAGCATGGCTTCCAGAAAGGGAGATCAACAAAAACAGCCATAGTTTCCCTAGTTGAAAAACTAATAGATATAATAGATTCAGGTGATAAAGCTACTGCAATCTTCTTAGATTTGTCAAAGGCATTTGATTGTGTTAATCATAGAACTTTATTGGAAATACTGCAAAATGTAGGTGTCAATGGGGTTGAACTGAAATGGTTTGAATCATATCTTATTGGGAGAAAACAATGTGTAGAACTAACTACAGTAGTTGGTAATAGTATAGTAAAGAATAAATCTAATAAATTAGAGGTGCAAGCTGGAGTGCCTCAGAGGTCAATACTAGGTCCATTGCTTTTTTTGTTATATGTCAACCGTTTACCTAAAGAATTAATTAGTGGTAGAGCCCTCTTATTTGCTGATGATACATCACTCATTGTCAGCAATTCCATTCTAGATAATTTAGAAATAAGTGCCCATATAGGTGTGCAGTCCATTGTCCAATTTTTAAATCAGTTGAAATTAACTATAAATAGTAAAAAATGCCAATACCTTCAATTCAAAAACAAACATAATTTAAATGAAGATAGGGCTATAAACGTGTTTGTAAACGATAATCAATTAGACCAGGAAGAAAAAATTGCAATTCTAGGAGTTATGTTGGATAGACGATTGACCTGGACTCCATACATTGAGAAAATATGTTGTAAAATTTCATCTGGGGTATTTGTCCTGTGACAGCTCGCTAGATTGAATGACAAAAAGTTACTTTTTACAGCTTACCATCGGCTCTTACTGTCACATATTAGGTATGCTATCTTAGTATGGGGTAATTCATCAAAACAAAATCTTGATAGGGGGTTTAAGATCCAAAAGAAAGCGGTTAGGTGTATAGAAAGAGTAAATAGATTAGATTCATGTAGGCCGTTGTTCAAGAGACTTGGTCTCCTAACTGTACCCTGCTTATATGTGTATGAAGCTACTTTATATGTAAAAACGAATGATATTAACCAAAATCTTGATGTACATGATTATAATACAAGAAGCCGAGGAGATTATCACTTGGTGAGTCACAATAGTAGCTTATTAGAAAAATAGTTATATTGGTAGGAAATTCTACAACAAGCTACCGCAGTTTTTGAAGAGTCTTGAAAATATAGAAATATTTAAAAAACAATTGAAGAAATATTTAGTTGATAAAGCTTTTTATAGTGTACAAGAGTTCCTTTCACATCAAAATCAAGCCTCACCTCAACTAATTGAACTAATTATGGTATCTAGTGTATAATATTGTTGATCTGACTTGTCTTATACTCCTTAACTGGAGTCTCCAAGACGTAATCTACAAAAACAAATTATGTTTATTTTCCCTCTATTAATATTATTGTAATAGTGGCTGAGATTATCAATGAAATTCGGTACATTGGAGTCATGGGTTTGATAAAGAGCCAACAAACTAATTCTTTTCTATCATATTGATAATTGATTTCAACAGCATTAATCTCTCCGATTTTCAAACTATGACCCACCGCTGATAAGGAATTTTTAATAAAGACAAGCACTCCATCGTTTCTATTACGCTTATCTTCCATCTGAAAAGTTGTATAGCCGTCAAGCTGCTTAATATCATCTACATTCAGCCAAGTCTCAGAAAGAACAATAATATCTATTTCACAATTTAAAGAGCCAAGTCCCACCAGTAGATTATCAATGTTTTCGTTGTAACTTCTAATATTCAAATGTATCACCTTCAAGCTTCCTTCATTTTTTTTTTTTTGGATTAAAAAATAGATTAAATGAGTCAAATGTATCGAATTCTTTACAAAAAATTGCATTATAATTTTCCAACTCAAATTCATTTCTGTTCATTTAAGAAATGCCAACAGATGAAAGCTCCGCCCGCTCAATCTGCCCAACCAGTACAGTACAGTCGATATTTTTGAAACAAATTACTAATCTTTTAATTTATTTTAATAGATTTTCTCAGACCCACTTCCAACACAAATAACAATTTATATCAGATCGACTCCTTCCTATTCTATGTACTGTAGGCTGCAATGAAAATGTTTTTAGAAAAATAAATAAATACCAGACCAAATGAATCTGGCGATGAACAGTCTAGTTACATAATCCACTGAAAATATATAAGTTACCTGAATCACAAACACAGATCGAATGACAACATAAAACTAAAAGAAAATGCAAGAACCCGAAAGTGATAATATAATAACTTAATAAGTTTCGAATAACTTCGATTCTAAGACCACCAGATACTATACATATTTTCTCATGATAAAGTAGTTTATATTCATTCAATACTAAAGCAAATCCTCTCGCAATTCTTTAAATATTGCAGTTCTATTATATTTATTACATCCGCGAAAGGTGTAATTACACTTAATCATCAAAGTTTTTATAAGTTAGCATAGTGATGTTATCATTAAATACACTAGAAGTTATAAGCAATGCTGTGACAATAAAGAATTACAATTGAAAAGAAGAAATAAAGCGAGGAAAAATACTCTCATATGTTTAAATCATAATTTTCCTGGAAGAAGGTACAAGCTATGTGAGATGCATTATTGACCTTTAATATTTATCAATACCAATATTAATATAATATTAATACAACATTAATACTAAAATTAGTTCAATCAATTCAACTCAATTTCAGCATCAATATGATAGTCAAAATGGAGCATAGACTGATTATGAGTCATTGCTCTGCATAGAGAAAAGATTCGAATGTGGCAACAATATAGGATCAGAGACACTATGAAAAAACCACCAGGAAAAAAAAATAATAAAATAGAAAAATAATCTAGTGTCCATACTTAACTTAGCATGATCAAAAAATAATAAGCCAACCCTAGTCTGTATATAAAAAATCAATTGTTCAAACAATAGTAGGTCTAGTTTGGAAGTTAATTAAATAAGAGTGTGTTCTGTGTAGCATGAGTCCGAACTTATTTTACTGGTAGGCTACAGCATTACAGCTTAATAAGCCACGATATGAAAGTAAAGGGTCAATCGATCATTTCGATTATTCGTTAGAAGAGAACAGTCTGGAATACAATAACAGAATTTTGAACTCGCACTCACCAACTCATCTTGCGGGACTTGATACCTGTATGCTTGAACCTGACGCCTTGTTCTTCACTGCACAATCAATGTCCTCTGGTGACCACACTCTTATAGGGCTGCCATTGGGTTGAGCTTTCACGCACATATTGCCATTCCTGATCCATGCTTGATCGAGCTTCCTCTCCCTCACCATTCTCTTCCCATACGAGAGAAGATACTTATTATATGGAATTAAATGTTCGTTGATGAAGACATTCCCATCAGGTAGAGCGGCATTCACCTTCTTAGTAGATATTCGCTGGCTCCTTCCAGCAGACAGGTCGGGTAGTTTGCATCACGGGTAGTTCTCGTCAAAAAGCAAACAATTATGGAAGGGTGCTTAGATTTTTTTGTCACAGGTATTTGATGTGCTACGGATATTTCTGCCCTGGAATATGTCAGTTGGAGTGCCCTTGCAACATTATCCAGAACAAGAAAGGCATCTTCATGATTAGTGACTGGTATTCCCGTGATTTCAATGTTATTGATGCGGGAGTATTGTTGTAGGTCTCTTAGCTCTTGTTGGGTATTCCAGAGGTCCCTGGATAATTTTTGGTTATCTTGCTTGAGTCCTTCACATTCAGCACTTATATTTCCGTTTCCAGTTTAAGGAGATTGAGAGCAGTTTGTAGTACATTTAACGAAGAAGTGTTTTTGAGAACGGCACTTTATAAACTAGCTAGTTTATTATAGTTCGCATCGAGTTTAGTATCAAGAGAATTTATAGCAAGGAGAATTGGATCCTGATCTGCGGGTGGTGTAGTCACAGGTGTATCACTACAGTTATCACATTGCCAAGAATCTTTCTTAGCTCCATGTCCTGCTAATTTCCCAGTCGCTCGTATACACATGCATGCTACATGATATACGTTCTCACATTTCACACATTTGATAACATCAGTGGCATTGGGAAGAGTAGTGGATTTACATTTGAAGCACTGCATAATTATTTTGAGTCCGAAAAAATAAATGGAATAACAACCGACACGTAACTACAGTCGACAATATAACAAGCAGTTGAGCAGGCCAAGCATTCACTATCGGAGCGTACTGATAATAAGATCCTTTCACAATGGCATCTAGAGCCAGACTGGATCTATAGTACTCAGAAACCTAAACAAACATCAAATTAGTCAAAACAAACCTAAACTAATGATAAACTAACGATCTGTACCATTTTTAACGAATTCCAGCCGAACATGCAGGCTAGTGTGAAGCTGGCCCGCCCAAATAGTAACTGCTGGATCTAGTATATAGAAACCTAAACAAACGTCAAATTTGTCAAAACAAACCTAAACTAACGCTAAACTAACAATCTATACCATTTTTAACAAATTCCAGCCGAACATGCGGGCTAGTGTGAAGCTGGCCTGCCCAAATAGTAACTGCCGGATCTAGTACTCAGAAACCTGAACAAACGTCAAATTTGTCAAAACAAACCTTGACTAATGCTAAACTAACGATCTATAACAAATTCATTTGGGGGGGGGGGCCATTTTAGGCGGGCCAACTTCACAGATGTAGTAGGAGAAATATGGTAGAGATCTTTGGAGTGCCTACTGTGAAGAGTGAGGATATCACAAAATTAGTGTTGGACATGTGCAGATCAGTAGGTGTAAATCTTAGTCTCGATGCCATTGACTGTTGCCACAGGCTCAAGCACCGCAACAACAGGCCTACAGCTGGTATAGCTGTCATGTTTGTCAGACGAATGGACACAGATCAGGTGCTTCAAGGACAGAAAAATGTGAAGACCATCAACACCAATAACATTGGCTTCCGAGGTGAGCCTGATCCTATCTACATTAATCAATCCCTCACAACTAAAAAAAGAAAATTGTTTGCGGAGGTCAGGAATATTCAAAAAGAGAAGGGAATTAAATACACATGGACTGATAGACTAGGTAATGTCAAGGTGAGGATCGTGGAGAATGGGAGGATTAACATAGTGAAGGCAATTGCTGACTTGGGCACTCTTTTAATGAACTCTGATAATATTATAAACTCTGATTAGAGTGGACTATTTGACTGATTTCACTTTTCAGGAGTCATTTATTTTCAAATGTCCACCATGCGCACTTATATGTTGTGTGATTGAGTGGTGGTAAGAGTTTCATATGGTTTGAGTGAATGTGCATGTGTGTTTTGTTACGTAGGCCGAGTATGAATGAGTGAATTATTTGCAAAATCTAGATATCTCTGCTAGCTCATATTATGGTTTTGTGGATTATTTTACTTTGTAGTATCTAAGCACATATGTGGAGTGTGTTTGTGTGAGAGAGAGTGAGAGAACAAGAGCAAGGGCCATATGTGTGTGTGTATATATATGATAGAGATGGATGATGAGTTTTGTTGATTATTTTACTTTGTAGTATCTAAGCACATCGTTTGGAGTGTGTTTATGTGAGAGAGAGTGATAGCAAGAGAGTGAGAGAGAGTGAGTGAGAGTGTGAGCGAGGTCGTGTGAGTTTGAGAGAGTATGAAGTCTCTTTAATGTTTACTGTTTCACAATTTATCAAGTTTGAATTATTTATTTTGAAATTAAGTGATGTGTTATATACAGTCTTGAGGTATGGTGCTGCGTTCCATATCATAATAATAATCAATCTTCTAATTATAATATTCTAAGAAATTTTTTTTTCTTTCACTCATTATTGGCATCGCCTTCACTTCATTTATCATTCATGACAATCGAGATCACTTTCTATTACAAAAATGTAGGGGGAATGATAACAAAAATCAATAAATTTAACTCTAACATATGTCATCATATGATTTTAAAATAATAGCATTGACTGAAACCTGGCTCCATGGAGGTATACTTGATATGAAATGTTTGATAATTGTTACTCTGTTTTCCAAAATGATAGAACATGTGATGGTGCTACATAGGGTGGGGGGGGGGGGGGGTTCTGCTTGCAGTTCACAAGCGCCTATGTCCTGTAATGTGTGAGAAGATTATTCTTCTGGGAATCCAGGCTTTGTGGGTTAGAATCACAATTGGCAAGCAAAATAATTTATTTGAATGTAGTGTACATCCCACCTGCCAGTGGGCCGCACACTGATACTGACTACTTTTACCATGTTGACAAGTTTCAAGACAGATTGAAATCTGATCCATTTATAGAAGTGGGGGATTTCAACCTTCCAGAAGTCACATCTGACCAATTTGATTTTGAGCAGGGAAGTTCCCGGGCAAAGGCGCTTGCAAACTTTATGAATTTTCATGACTTGTCTTCCTGTAATGGTATAATGAATGAAAATGGTAAAACACTTGATCTTGTATTGAGTAGTTTAAAGTTGCAGGTTATCAATGAAACTGAGGAGTTATTGAGTAGGGCTCCACATCATCCAATACTCTCCTTTACACTTCTGGTTGCTGAGCTTATGGCAGATGGTAGTGACATGAACAGTTGTTCTCTTGACTGGAGAAAGGGAAATTTTTTGGGTTTATATAATGAATTGAGAGCGGTGAACTGGCATTGTCTATGTGGTTTTACTGATGTCAACAAATAGATATAATAGATTCAGGTGATAAAGCTACTGCAATCTTCTTAGATTTATCAAAGGCATTTGATTGTGTTGATCATAGAATCTTATTGGAAATACTGAAAAATGTAGGCGTAAATGGGGTTGAACTGAAATGGTTTGAATCATATCTTATTGGGAGAAAAAAATTTATATAACTAACTAAAGTAGTTGGGAATAGTATAGTAAAGAATAAATCTAATAAATTAGAGGTCCAAGCTGGAGTGCCTCAGCGGTCAAAACTAGGTCAATTGCTTTTTTTTTGTTATATGTCAACCATTTACCTAAAGAATTAATAAGTGGTAGAGCCCTCTTATTTGCAGACAATACATCACTCATTTTCAGCAATTCCATTCTAGATAATTTAGAAATAAGTGCCCATAAAGGTGTGCAAGTCCATTGTCCAATTCTTAAATCAGTTGAAATCTATATATATATAAAAATGAATGTCTGTCTGTATGTATGTAAGTATGTATGTATAAAACCACTTGACAGATCAGCATGAAACTTTAGGAATATGTTGTGTGGATGGTTTCTGACCATAAATTTTGATAGGGGAGCTAATAATTATTATAATTATTGATCCATTTTATAGACCTAACCTACTGAACTTGCCGGTCAAACAGCTAAAAGGAACAGCTGATACAAGTCAACAGTTTTAAATCATATGGCAGGCCCCTTAGCGGCATTATTCACGCTGTCTTTGAACAGCAAAAGACTTTTCACTTTGCATGTAGGCTACTGTTCAGTTGGAGCCTTGCAATATTTAGGAAACATACAACTGGGTATGATGAAATGTAATAATTATGCCAAGTAGATGACATCTGTTAACCAGCAATGCAGCTAGAAATTTGAAATGCAGTCTCAGCGGGAGGTGGCGGATAATAAAATAAAAAACCTAGCTCTACCCTTATAGTCATAGGAGGTTTAAATTTGAAATGTTTCTTCATTCAGAGGTGGTGATTAAGAAAACGACGAAGTCTCTATGATCAGCTGGAAGAGCCCTAGGTCTAACTTCTTTCCTAATTTGAAATGTAACCTCAGCAGGAAGTGGCAAATAATAAAATCAAGGAGAATTTTTATGAGAATGCAGCGATTCGCATCAGTTCAGCTAGTTAACAATTAATAGCAAAAAATGCCAATACCTTCAATTCAAAAACAAACATAATTCAAATGAAGATAGGGCTATAAACGTGTTTGTAAACAATAATCAATTAGACCAGGAAGAAAAAATTGCATTTCTAGGAGTTTTGTTAAATAGATGATTGTGGGGGGTAATTCTTAGTGTGGGGTAATTCATCAAAACAAAATCTTGATAGGGTATTCAAGATCCAAAAGAAAGCAGTTAGGTGCATAGAAAGAGTAAATAGATTAGATTTATGTAGGCTGTTGTTCAAGAGACTTGGGCCCATATTTATGAACATGACTTACATTGATCTAAGCATGAGTTATCTAAGACCGAGTTAAGATAGAGTCTTATCCAACTGAGTTATCTAAGACTGAGACTATAGTTTAACCTGTAGATACTGGTCAGGTTCAACACATTCTTATAGGTTTGTCAGCAGATGTCACTTTATTGAGGTCAGGTCATTTCTTGAAGATAAACTAACAAACTCCAGGTGTGGCATTAAAGACCCTTTCAGCAGTGTCATCATCTGGGTCAGTCAATACAATCCTGTCTCCATGAGGTCCAAAGGTCAGCAGCTTGTTGCCAAGATAGTATTTGTTATGTATAACTCTTGGTCCAAACAACTCATCAAAGTTCCCATCTCTGTGATCCTTTGACATATTCCCCTACACTTGTTTCAGCCAGCTTGGATTGGGCAAAGCTTTCATCAAATTCTTCCTGTGCAGTATTCAACAACGTCTCAGTGTCCTCATCATCATCATCATTGGCTGGGTCTTCTCCACCTTGCTCATCATCATCAGCTGAATCTTCTCCACCTTGCTCTTCTTCCTCTTTATAATCTGAAAATTTACTTCTATCTTTCCACAATTTCTATCCCACTCTTGAAGTGCTCTCCACAGGCAATTTTCCTTCTCCTGTTCCAAATGCTTCCATGATTTCTTCTTCATCTTCTGCAATAGGTGAAGGTATACTGGGTAGTTGCAATTGTTGTGCCTTAGGTTTTCTTGGCAGATTCAACTGGAATGGGTAAGGCAAGCCGGGTGATGCTGGTGGTGTAGGAGGTACATGACTCAAGGATGAAAGAGGATGCATGAGTGGAGATGCTGGTGCTGGTGCTGGGAAACGTTGCTCCATGATAATGTTTCTAATGTTCTTGAGTCAATCGGTAATTGGTTTAAAACATTTGAAGTGCTCCTCTTCCTCCAATGATCTGCCCAGTATAAACTCCTTATGCTTCCTCTTGATGTCACGTTGCAGCTGGGCAATCTCCATGATTGTTGGAGCAATGTCTTCCACAGTTTGCTTCTTATACTTTGTGTCCATCTCAGTTGATATATGAAGGAGAAACGATGCTCCTTGATCTTTGCTCATGCTTTTATTGTGTCTGCTCTATATGTCTACTGATTCATAAATAGCTTTCAGGTAATAGAAACCCTTTGTTCAACCTTTTACACAATTGAGTCATCAGATGGTGGGATGATACAGTTTGCCATTGACCTTTTGTGCCAAAATGAAACAATTAAGACTGGCAGCATTGTGGAACACTAGGGGCATTAAGGGGAGCACTAGGGGAACACTAAGGGCATTTGAGGAGCACTAGGGGTACACTAGGGACATTCAGGGGAGCACTAGGGGGAGCGCTAGGGTAGAGTGCACATGCATATGGGTCAGAGTTTCTTTGGGGACAAAGGGGTGTCATGCTAGGGGTACCTTAGTGGGTCCCAAACTACTGAGTAATGCTTATTAAGCATGGTCACCCATTCTTGAGCAGACACAACTGAACATTGTTGTCACAAAACTGGAATGAGTAAGTAAAGGCTGGTGGGCAGGGCCAGTGATGGAAGTAGGAGTGGGGATCTCTCTTGCTCTCTCTCTACCCTCTCTTACCTCTCTTTCTTGTTGAAACTCTTCCGTTGAAATTTCTAGGGTGGGGGAGTCATTTTTAGAAAGAGGGGGCCATTTTTAGGAAGAGGGGGCTATTTTTAGGGTGAGGGGGGCCACTTTTAGGCTGTTGGGGGCCATTTTTGGGATTAGGGGGACCACTTTTAGGTGGAGGAGGTGCCATTTTTAGGGAGAGGAGGACCACTTTTAGGGTGAGGGGGGCCATTTTAAGGGTGAGGGGGTCCACTTTTTGGGATTAGGGGGCCACTTTCATGAAGAGAAGGGCCATTTCTAGGGCTTTAGGGGCCACTTTTATTGAGAGGCCGGCCATTTTTCGGGTGAGGGGGGCCATTTTAATGGTGAGGGGGGCCACTTTTAGTTAGAGGGGGGGCCATTTTAATGGTGAGGGGGGCCATTTTCCGGGATTGAAGGGGGAGGAACATGGGTGAGGGGGGAACATGTGGAAGGGGGGAACATGGAGAAGGGATTGGTAGGGTGGGCGGTAGGGGGGGTGTGCCAGAATGCCCAAATTTATACTTCTAAGATTAAAGATATTATCACAAGTGATGATGTTTTGGTACACTTTGATCTAAACCTGCCTCTGGTTTTAGGTACTGATGCTTCCCCAGTAGGAGTAAGAGCTGTTTTATCTCATCTACCAAGATGGAACAGATAGACCAATTGCATATGCTTTTCACACATTGACAAGAGCTGAACAAAGATATTCTCAAATCAATAAGGAAGCCTTTGGAATATATTGGGGCCTGAAGAATTTCTTCTCATTTTGTTATGGGCAGAAATTTACATTGATTACAGATCACAAACCATTAGTATCAATCTTCAATCCATCAAAAATCTTACCAACAATCTTGACAACACATATATTTAATTATGCTCATTTTCTATCTGGTTTCGATTATGCTATAGAATACAGGCAAACCGCTCATCATTCAAACACTGATTATCTTTCACAATTTCCAACAAAACAGGCTCAAGAAAATGTTGTAGATGACCTCTCTGAGTACCAGACAAACCAACTGGAGACAATCAATATCAGCAGTACTATAGTAGCCAGGGAAACTCTCAAAGATTCTATTCTGGGCCCAATATTAGAAGCCTTAAAATCAGGAGAATCTGTGAAACAATATGGCTTTCATGACAATGAATTTTCTATTCAAGATGACTGTATAATGGAAGGCTGGAGGGTTATAATACCTTGCTCTCTAAGATCTCACATGCTTTGAGAACTTCACATAGCTCATTTAGGAGGAATAAAAATGAAGGCTTCAGCACACAGATTTTGTTGGTGGAAAAACATAGACAAGGAAATTGAAGAGATGGTTACCGAATGTCGACAATGTGTTGAAAAAAGAATAGTTCAAGAAAAATTGTCCATCCATGGGAACCATCTTCTAATCCATGAGAGTGGATACATATCAATTTCTTAAGACCAACAGATGGTCAACAGTACCTCATATTAATAGATGCCTTTAGTAAGTGGGTGGAGGTGATTCAGACAAGAACAACCACAAGCACATGGACAATACAAGAATTGCAAAAAATGTTTTCAACATGGGCGCCACCACATAGGGGCACAAGGGGGGGCCGGGGCTTCCCCCTGGCCCCTAGTGAATAAGTAATATGTTAGGAAAAAGTAGCATAACATTTATCACATATTTCAAAGTTGTAGTTTAATAGAAAAAATATTTCAGTGAAAAGTATTTAAAATGATTGAAAACTGTTTTACATGTACTTATTTCTGTATGACTTGTATTAGTATCATACTCTGTACAATATTATTTTGTAGGAAGTTCAAGAGGCTAGGGGCTAGAAATAAAACAGGCAACTAAAGGCTTAGTGGACTTTGCCTGATGTCTGCATACATACAATTTTTGGAAGAAAAAAAAAGAATTTGTGAAAAATTCAATCAATTTGTTTGCTACTGAAAGTAGAAGAGTTCAATAATTTTTGTTTAAATAAAGCTGATGATGTAAATAGAAAAATATTAATGAATAAAGCTAGTTGTTACAGACTAATAAATTTGGGATTTTTTTGTTGTATGCATCTTTTTTCTATTGTAGGAAATTATGTGTAAAATTCATAAAACAAGCTTCTAAACTCACCAATTTTACTCTGATTTTTTTAAATTTTCCTGGGGAAATTTCCTATACCCCTCAAAACCCCTAAAAGGACTGGCACCCCCCTGAAAAATTTTCTGGTGGCGCCCTTGGTTTTCAACCTTTGGTTTTCCTAGCATATTAGTATCTGATAATGGAAGACAGTTTGTTTCCCAAGAGTTCAAGAACTTCATAGATGAATGTAATTATTCACAGAACATCTGCTCTATACCACCCAAACTCAAATCGACAGGCTGAAAGACACATACAGACCATCAAGGAGGCGTTGAAATCTATGGAGGGAGAAAAGGGAACATTACTGAGTGAAATACAGAAACCTCTGATGCAACTCAGACAATCGCCTAATGCTACTGGAACATCAGCATATCATCTAATGTTTATGAGGAGTATCAGAACGAACCTTTCTATAATCGTTCCAAGAATAGAAACAAAGACACAAATAAAAAAAAAGACCCCAAGTCGGAGTCAATAGAAATCTCAAGGTTGGAGACAAGGTACAGGCTTGTGGGTACACCAACGGATCAATGAAATGGTCTTTGGGCCATGTAACTGCAAAACAAGGACATGCAATCTATATAATCCATCTGGATGATGGCCGCATCATAAGAAGACATATTGACCAGTTTATTTTACTTAAAAGAAACCACCACAACACAGTAAATAGTGGAGGAGGTGTTAACATATGATTTCAAATCAGCTTGTTCAGATAATCATCATTTTGTAGTTTGTTATTTTAGTTGAGTATGTTTAATTTTCTGAATTCCACAATTTAACAATTATTATTATTATTTAATATTATTATTATTATCATAATTATAACTATAATAATAATAATGAATACGCCAGCTATTCAAGGAACCAGACATAGTGGGTGAGATTAAAAGCAGAAGGTTATGGTGGACGGGACATGTTTTGAGGAGGGAAGGGGACTCACTAACAAACAGTGTACTGAGGAACAATCCTATAGGAAGGAGACCAGCTGGAAGACCTAAAACAAGATGGTGATACCAGGCCCGGAAAGACATGAGAAAGATGGGGCTAAATGAGGAAGACGCTGGTGACCGGAATCATTGGAGAGGCTGTGTTGATGAGGCCAAGTACCGACTGGGGTACGAGTGGCCACTACAGTAAGTAAGTAAGTATTATTATTGTTGTTGTTGTTGTTGTTATTATTATTATAGAGCTGTTGCGGGATGATGTTACATCATGATATGCATGTTGCTCTGCTACAGAGTGATCTTGAAAGTGGAGTTAGGCTATGATCTCTTATATTCTATTGTATTGATATCTTTTTTCAAATTGTCAACTCTTCAACAATATAGAATACAGTGATTCTAAATTGTGTGTCAAACTCTAATTAATTAACTCTCACTGAGTTGATTCTATCACTTGTAATGGATGATGGATATATTTTTTCTTTCGGATATTCCTCCACATAACATCAACTATATATTCTGTATCTAGATCAATCTAGTATACCATCGATTCTATAACTACAACGTTGAGGAAAATTAATGAAAAAATAGGTACAAAATAGTTTTCCGCTGAACTGACTAATCAAACAAATGTATGTAATTCATGATGACATGTTATAATAATTATTATTGTGATGTTTGTAAATTTCCTATCATGACAGAATTTCTTGTGATGCTGCCACTTACGTTCTTTTACTGCTGAGACCTGCTCATAAGTATTGTCTTTATTTTTTTTGTAGTACTTAATCTCTTCAACTCTCACTCTTCTTCCATTTTGTGAGTAGTTGATTCGTGCTACTCTGGTTTCAGGTATATATTTGATTTCATAAATTTCCTTTGTACTAATCAGTACATTTTTTATCCTGTAGAAGTTTTGTTTTTCCTATAACAAACAAAATGAATTTGAATAGATAGTTAAGTATAAGTAACATGTAGATTATACTGTAGTTATCTGTCTATATTACAAATTCATAAGAACATGCAGATTGGGTGGTGATTGATCATGTGGTGAGTGTGGTGTTTATGTGATTGTGATGTTTAGTCACAAGTGACCAATACTGCGCTTGGATGGTTGATCATGCTTCAATGACTTGATGCTATAAGCTTTATTACCACTTACCCAATGGTACGAAATCCACATAGAATAGTAGGTTCACCATAATATATGGCTTAAACATATAAGAGTTACCTCATATCCCTGACATACTGAGATGGAACTACATGTAAGGGTCTCCCCACCAATAAATGCCATATGCTTATTATTATTAAGAATGATGTGGATTTGGAGCAACATTCGAGCCTTGATTATAGAGGTTTATTCGAGGAGAAAGAACAGATTTCAAACACCCATATTTACTCAGTGAAATTGGCAACCATGCTAAATTAAGGCCTTCATTGCACATTTCAATCAGTAAATATGAATTTTGAATATTTTTAGACGTTTGTATAGCTTGTCAACTCATTTTTGGCAGTTGGATTTATTTTTTGGAAGATGAAGCCCACATAATATGTCTAGGATCTGTGAATTGTTAAAGAGTTGAATAATGATGATGATTGATGACTTGGACCTACAGTTTCTCCAAACCATTTGTTAGTGATTTCATAGCAGAGAATAGAATATTTTTTGTTTTTTGCTGACCAAATCAAAGTGTTCACCCTTTCGAGAAGAGCCCAAGTGCTTCTGTCTCATATAGTCTACTATGTGACTGAACAGA
This sequence comes from Conomelus anceps, assembly GCA_948455865.1. Classification (NCBI taxonomy): domain Eukaryota; kingdom Metazoa; phylum Arthropoda; class Insecta; order Hemiptera; family Delphacidae; genus Conomelus; species Conomelus anceps. The sequence continues at coordinate 136,928,369 of OX418216.1, read as the reverse complement.
TTCCTGATATGGCTCCTGGCCAATCACTCCCATATTTTTTAAAGACTTATCAAGAATAAGTTGACAGACTTAACATCTGGAGTTAAAAATGACTTTGATACTAATATTTTTTTAAAAATTTTCACATATTACAGGCTCCCCCCGTTCGTCAGAGCAAGTCCACATTTCCTTTGCAATGTAATAGAAGTAGTAGGATGCCTCCTTTTTCTCTTCTCCATTGGAAACCTCAGTTTCAAAAGCAGGCTGATAATCAGATGCTTCTGTTGATAATATACATCTGTAACAAAAAAAATTATTATAATAATATTAAACAATATTAACAAGAATAAGTATCTATGAAATGGTAAATCATGACACTAGTAGCTTTAAAATCATAATGACCATTATGTAAAAAATAAAATTTGTTAATGATTATCAAGTACAATATTGTATGATTCTTGCAATAGCCTACTCTTATTGTATCAACCTTGTTACAATAAGTAACTCACAATAATATGGATGAACATAGGCCTACAAATCCTCAGTTTAAACCAAGTGAAGACTTTCTATAAATGCTAAGTGCAGTTTCAAATCTCATTCATTCACTCAAAATGCTTGTCAAGTCTTTTTTTAGTTGAGGGAGCATCACAATAGGTTCAAAAATATGAACCTACCTCACTTAGGTTCAATTTCTGAACCTACCTTACGAATTCAGACATGTATCATTGCACTGTAACATAACATCACTGAGTAACATGCATAATCAGTGACGGTTAGTGCCCCTCAAAATAGGTATAGAGTAGTAATTTACTTTGGTCCATATTAACATTGTAATAATGATATTTCTGGAAATTTAACAAATTGGACTTGGTAGGAATAGGAGGCCAATCATTCAGACTATGCATTTTTACAGTGCAAGAAAGTGGTAATTTTCTCTCACTCTTCATTGCAGGTAGAAAACGCAGAAAAATAACACTTTTGAATTCAAGGTAAAAACAAGAAAAAAGGTTGAGTTCTCAATTTTTCAACTCTATTATATTTGTAGAGTCAGAAGCAAGTAGTCTATAGTGGAATAGATTAATTGATTTAACTGATTGTAAACAATAGCAAATTATAAATACAATGATAGAATGTTGAAATAATTTTATATCACAATTTCATATGGAGTAATGCTACAAATTCATTGTATGGAGTTACAATGCTGTCTAGGCACAAGGCTAGTAAATGAGAGACTGGATGCTTGTATGTGCTTCTTTCTGATGAGAAATAGTCAGTGTGGAAAGTAGCCTAATAAAGATTCTGATGTTACTACAGAGGATTTTTCAAATTTTCAACACACGTTCTCATAAAGAATCAACAGAAAATCTCTCATTTATTTGTAGGATGTCATACTGCGAGAGCAGTGGACAAGGATTGAACGTCACACCATACATTAACGTTATTTATGCCCGGTTTCTGATTTGTTCATTAAGTTTAATGGATCATTAACTCACAGCTGGAGCCATGGGCTAATTATCCATCAAACTTAATGAACAACTCAGAAACCGGGCATTAGAAACTTGATTCGGAGGACCAGGCCTCAATCCGTAACAGGAGTGAGTCCAAAAGTGTGAGATGAAAAGAGAGATCAGAGTTAGGTTGAAAGCTAGGAGCTTGAAATAAAGCAGAGACCTTGTGATAACTATTTAAGATTTAATAAGATTGAATTTTAATACAAAAATGTAATGCAATACCAGCAGGCACATGAACAGAATGTAGAAAGAATAAAACGAAAATTTAAGTTACAATAATAATTGAAAAGTATCATCAATAAGAATTGAATCAGTTGATAATAAATGGAAATGACAAAAAGAAATGTGAATAATTGAACAAGCAGGCTTGCATGACCAGAGAATATCAACAAATTTAAATGTATGAATGTCAACGCAAATGATTGAAAAAGATGAGTACCGTACACAATAAATTAAAACCGATAAAAAATAAATGACCAATAGAATAAGATCAAGGTTGCAAATTGATTGCCAAATAGATTGATAAAAACATTTAGCATATTCACTGAATGCAATGAAAGATTGATATGGCTTGTTTCGAATGTTTCAAAGACAATCAGAATATGATCACCACAATAATATACAAAATCGCTGAGATAGCATTGTCGATGTCAAATACAAAGACAAAATCAGTGGCGGATTTACGGGGGGGGGGGGGCTTTCGGGCTGAAGCCCCCCCAAAACCTCCAAAAATGTTTATGGAAGAGTGTAAATTTTTTACCAATATCATCAGTTTGTCGCTCGTAAAATATTCATTAGCAAGAATTACCTTATTCCATTACGGTACTAAGTCTGCAATTGTATGAAATCCGTTAACGTTTTAATACTGTATAATGTCTTAGTTACATTTACATTGTATGCAACCAATCAACTCAGTGCTTAGATTTTTGTACTTGCTGAATAAAAACAGTACTTGTTGAATAGAAAGAGTAGTGCAACATAAAATTGCAGTAATTGAATCACAACAGTACCAACTTTCTTTTAATGAAAAGTAATGAGATAATGAACATATCAGCCAATGTTTTTTTCAACATTCTATCACAGTGGTTGGCAAACCAGTGATCACCAATCAGCTACTGATATAGGTTATATTGTGGAAAAATTCCAGATACAATAACGCTTGCATTGAGTTTACTTGTATATAATATGGATCTAATAGCATTTCAATTGTTTTCTTAAAGAAAGTATACAATAGTTTTCTGGGGGAGTAGCTTCAGATCCCATATTTCTATAAGAGGTAGACTAAAACTTTAGAAAAACTCTTTTTACTATGGGGAATTTACAAAAAGTTTATCTATTAAAACTAGATGAAACATTAGTTAATTGAAAAATGTGTAACTAATTAAAGCACCCACACTGATTTTCATTATTAAAAATTGAATAATATGACCGTAATGCCGGAATTATACTAATGTTACTTGACAAACTGCTGAGCACACCAGATTCAGCCATAATTCAATCAAAATTTTTCAATATTCTATAAATTAGAATTAATTTTATCCCTGATACGGTTCAAAGCACTAGTAAAGCTATTTTTTATTTCCCAATGATATGAATAGTTATAGTTCGGGTATGATTGATTATGGAAAATTCAAAAGCTTCTACAATAGTACTTGTATTCAGTACACCTCTACCCCCCCCCCCCCCTCATCAGTAGCTACCAGCCACCCCCAAAAAAATTTTCTGGATCCGCCACTGGACAAAATAATATGGATAAGATGATTATGATTGCCAAGTAGATTAACAAAATACAAGTTAGTAATGAGTTCATCAAACAAAATGATACAATGCAAGCTGTCATCGTCGTTATCGTTGTTATCATCGTCAAATAGAATGATACGATCTGTGATGTTTTTCTAGATACCATGCAATCTGATAAGATGAGGTGCGATCTGTAGTGATCATGGTCACCACGCAATCTGACAAAATAAGTGTGATCTGTAGTGGTTATGGTCACCACCAGGGGAGCTATTGAATAGTACTGTGGCACTTCAGTACCCCTGAAAAAAAAGTGGGAGAAATTCTCTATTTACATGGAAGATACCTGAAAAGAGTGGATTTCAGTTAACTGGTTGATAGAAAAAAGTGTTAATGAGCTTAGAAACACACACGCTGCATCCTCAGCAAACAGTGTTGGCCAATGTGGTTGAATTGAAATCGTTTGAATCATATCTTATTGGGAGAAAACAATGTGTAGAACTAACTACAGTAGCCTAGTTGGGAATAGTATAGTAAAGAATAAATCTAATAAATTAGAGGTCCAAGCTGGAGTGCCTCAGTAGTATAAAAACAACGGTTCTGGCGCATCCTTGACCATTGACCTCCCATCCCTTCTGCCCCCTTAAATCCTCAATCCCCCTCCGCCCTCTTGGTCCCTCCCCCCATCACCATGTTCCCCCCTTGTTCACCCACCAAATCCCCGAAAAATGGTCCCCCTCCCCCGAAAAAAGACCCCCCCTCACCATAAAAGTGAACCCCCTCCCCAGAACAAATTGCCCCCCTCGCCTGAGAAATGGCCCCCTTAGCCTGATAGTGGTCCCAAACACCCTAAAGGTGGTCCCCCTAACCCTAAAAGTGGACCCCTCATCGTAAGCACCACTCCCCTCACCCTAAAAATGGCCCTCCTTCCCCTAAAAGTGACCCCCCTCATCCTAAAAACGGCCCCCTATTCCCGAAAAAAGGCTCCCACCACGTTAAAGTGGTCCCCCAAACTCTAAAAGTGGTCCTCCAAACCGAAAAGTGGTCCACCACTCCCTAAAAGTGGTCCCCCTCATCCCTAAAAGTGTTCCCCCTCACCCTAAAAGTGGCTTCCCCCTCCAAAAAGTGATCCCACTACTCCAAAAAATGGCCCCCTGTTTCCCAAAAGTGGACCCCTTATCATAAAAATTCAAACGGAATAGTTTCAATGAGAAAGAGAGGGAAGAGAGAGAGAGAGAGAGAGACCCACTTCTACTTCCATCACTGGCCTTGCCCACCAGCCTTCTCATTCTAGTTGTGTCTGCTCATAGATGGGTGACTTATGAACATTACTCAGTGGTTTGGGACCCACTTACATACCACCTAGCATGACACACCTTTGTCCCCCAAGTAACTCTGACCCATATGCATGTGCACTCTACCCTAGTGCTCCCCTTAATACCATTGTGTTCCCCTAGTGCTCCCCCTAATGCCTCTAGTGTTCCCATTAATACCCCCCCTTAATGTCCCTAGTGCCCCTAGTGTTCCCCTTAATGCCCCTGGTGTTCCCCTCAATGCCCCAAGTGTTCCCCTTGATTCCCCCAGTGTTCCCCTTAATGCCCATAGTGTTCCTCTAGTTCCACCCTCTTGATGCCCCTAGTGTTCCCCTTAATACACCTAGTGTTCCCCTGGTGCACTCCGTGATGCCCCTGGTGTTCCCCTTAATGTCACTAGTGTTCCCCTAGTGCCCCCCTTAATGCCCCCAGTGCTCCCCCTGATGCCTGTAGTGTTCCCATTAATGCCCCCCCTAATGTACCTAGTGCCCCTAGTGTTCCCCTAGTGTACCCCTAGTTATGTCCCTAGTGTTTCCCTCAATGCCCCCATGTTCCCCAGGTGCCCCCCTCAATGCTCCTAGTGCCCCCCTAAATGACTCTTGAGTTCCTCTTAATACCCCTAATGTTTCCCTAGTGTACCCCTTAATGCCACTAGTGTTCCCCTTAATTATTCTAGTGTTCCCCTAATGTCCCCCCCAGTGCCCCTAGTGTTCCCTTCAATGCCCCTAGTGTCCCCACAGTGTTTTCCTAGTGTCCCCTTAGTGCACCCCTAGTGTTCCCCTAGTGCACCCCTAGTGCTCCCCTAGTGTTTACCTTCTGTCCCCCTAGTGCACACCTAGTGTTCCTCTAGTACACCCCCAGTGTCCACCTGGTGCGCCACTAGTGCTCCCCTAGTGTACACCCAGTGTTCCCCCTTGTGCCCCTAGTGCTCCCCTAGTTCTCCTATAGTGTGCTGCATTCTATTGCATTAAATCTAAAGTTAACAAAACCCAAAAATGGATACCCTACAAGGAATGATCCCAGCCAATACTAAGCAATCTATTGCATTACATCTAACCTATAAATCTAAAGTCAAAATAACTTAAGAATGGATAACGCATAAGGAATGATCCAAGCCAATACCATGTAATCTAAAGTCAACATAACCACAAAATGGATAACCTATAAGGAATGATCCAAGCCAATACTATGTCATCTAAAGTCAGCATAGCCTCAAAATGGATAACCCATAAGGAATGATCCAAGCCAATCTATTGCATTACATCTAACCTATAAATCTAAAGTCAACATAACTTAAAAATGGACAACCCATATGGAATAATCCAAGCCAATACTACATAATCTATTGCAGTACATCTAAAGACAATATAACCTATTAGGATTGATCCAAGCCAATACTACATGATCTAAAGACAATATAACCTATTAGGATTGATCCAAGCCAATACTATGCAATCTAATGCATCAAATCTAACCTATAAATCTTAAGTCAGCATAAACCCAAAATGGATAACCTATAAGGGATGGTCCAACCCAATACTATGCAATCTATTGCATTACATCTAACCTACAAATTTTTATGTGCGTGCACTTTTAAACCCAACAAACCTAACCCAACTTGCCTAACCCAACTAGCCTAACCCACCCTGACCTAACCTAAACTGACCTAACCTGACCTAACCTGACCTAACCTAACCTAACCTAACTAACCTAACCTAACTAACCTGACCTGACCTAACATGACCTACCCCACATACCCAACTTAACCAAACAACCCAGGGACACTAGGGGCACTAGGGGAGCACTAGGGATATTTGGCGAAGCACTAGGGGTGCACTAGGGGAGCACTTGGGACATTAGGGACACTAGGGGAGCACTAGGGGTACTAATGAGAGATCCAAGGGACACTGAGGGAACACTAGGGGTGCTCTAAGGGAGCACTAGGGGAACACTAGGGAAGCACTAGGGGACATCAAAAAGGGGTGTCATGCTATGGGGTACCTAGGTGGGTCCCAAACCACTGAGTGAGTGATGCTCATAAGTCATGGGGGCGTTATCACCCATAGTTATCCATTTTGAGGTTGTGCTGACTTTAGATTTATAGGTTGGATTTGATGCAATAGATTGTATAGTATTGGCTCAGATCATTCCTTATAGGTTATCCATTTTGAGGCTATGTTGACTTTAGATTTAATGCAATAGATTACATAGTATTTGCTTGGATCATTCCTTATAGGTTATCCATTTTGAGGTTATGTTGACTTCAGATTACATAGTATTGGCTTAGATCATTCCTTATAGGGTATCCATTTTGAGGTAATGTTGACTTTAGATATATTTATTAGATTTAATGCAATAGATTGCATAGTATTGGCTGGGATCATTCCTTATAGGGTATCCATTTTTGGGCTATGTTGACTTTAGATTTATAGGTAAGATTTATTGCAATAGATTGCATAGTATTGGCTTGAATCAATCCTAATAAGTTATATTGTCTTTAGATGTGATGCAATAGATCATGTAGTATTGGGTTGGATCAATCCTTATAGGTTATATTGTCTTTAGATATAATGCAATAGATTATGTAGTGTTGGCTTGGATCATTCCTTATGGGTTATCCATTTTTAAGTTATATTAACTTAAGATTTATAGGTTAGATGTAATGCAATAGATTGCATAGTATTGGGTTGGACCATCCCTTATAGGTTATCCATTTTGGGTTCATGCTGACTTTAGATTTATAGGTTAGATTTAATGCATTAGATTGCATAGTATTGGCTTGGATCAATCCTAATAGGTTATATTATGTATACACCATGAATTGGCATTTAGCAAGCAGAAAATTCAAATATCCAGCAAGTGTAGTTTGAGATTCAACAGTTATTGGAGAATCATATGTAACAAACTACATTTTCCACTGGAAGCAGCCTTGGAATACTGTACATATTCTCTGTAAATAGATCACTATCAGTACAATAATATTCGTCAATTATAAATCTACTCATTTGCATGAGACTGAGGTGGTATCTCACCTTAAGAAAGGCAGCATGATGTACAACTTAATGGAATCCACTTAAAATGTTTATCATAGAGAGACTCTCACTTGAGTTGACAACCAGCTTTCACTAACCTATTTCATAATAATATTCCATTCTCAGTTGGGTCTATGCAATTTAAGAAAAAAATGCATTCCACAATAGGTTATCTCACATGATTATTTGTTAAATAGTAACATATTCTCCTTTAACCTAATGATATTTCTCCATGTCAATTGATTGCAATATTGCATGGATGTAATTCGGCCATTGAATTGTGCAAACTCAGACATGACCCACCATTTCCCAGTCTATCAGTCCACCATTGGCCAAATATATATTATAATAATGGGTGGGAACCTTTCTGGAATGAAATGTGAACCAAATAAGGAAGTTTCATTAGCAAGTCTTGTTATTAGACCTAATAAAAACAGTAATTTTCTACAAAAATCTGTAAGATGGTCTTTTGTCCAAGGCCAATTCTTTTCTTCTTCCAAAATTGGGTAGGCCCAACAAAAGTTGAAGTGGATTATATTGTATTGAAAATATCTTATGCTACCTTGTGAAATAGGCCTAGTGGAATTATTTTAGTGGGAATGCCAAAATAATTTATTTGATTTCTATGAATACTGTCATAGGTTGAATAGTAACAATGAATGATATATTATGTCATGGATCAGAATTTGAGCAAGAAATTAAATAAAAAGGATAAGATAACTGAAATTAAGAAAATAAATTATTTTAAGACAAAAAGCTTTAAACTTAATACCAAAGACAAATTATAGGTGAATTATTATTGAATTATTGTTACTCACTTTTTGTGTTATAAATGTGTTTATTTATGTGAGTCATAATTGACCAATTGTTTATTTATTATTTGGGCAACGTAACCCATAAAGAAAAAATTGTGGAAAACAGTAACACGTTAGTCAACAGCAAAAACATTATAATTTCAAGCTAACGTAATTTAATTGAAGACACATTTGACATCATAAATTATTACAATGAAAACAATAGAAAATAAAACCATGCAAAATAAAATTAAAAGCACTCACCAAAGTCATAACAGAATCATTAGCAATCAACTAGTCTTCTTATCACTTTAGTCCGATAGCAACAGGTTGTAGCACCACGAATTATTTTTGTATTTCACGAATTCATTTATTTATATTTTAGTTCAGCTTAAGAAGTATTTTTTGTAAAAATTAATAATTTAGAAATATGATCAGTTTTTGTGGATTACATTTCGTGACGATCAGCTGTGATTCTGACGTCACTTTTATCAAGTCATATCAAACACTTTTCCACCAATTAAATCGAAGGATTTGGGGAAAAGCTTCTAGAATGTTCTATTAGAGGATGCTACCCTTCAAAAAATTGGTAGAACAGAGACTTCCGGAAGAGCCAGCGTCGCAGCAAGACCGAAAGCGTCCAATAATTGTTTTTCGTTAAATGTGATATAAGTGTGAGTAAGTCAGTCAGCATCAGAATACAGAATTTAAACCGTGAAAAATCTAGTTTAAAATTTAATAAATCGCGACCCATATCGACAACTCGCTAACTAGAGGGAAGAGGATCCAGCATCCAAATCCAAGGCACCAGCGTCGTCACGTGCATGAGGCCATAAATTCATCACCACCATCATCACCGTGAGTTAAAAAATTTAATACATGAGCTCATGTCAGTGCGTCGATCATAAAATTTATAAAAGGCAAGCCTAGCGACGAATGACTACGATATTTGGGTCAATTAGATTTTTAAATTAGATTTAATTATTAATTTTGTATGTGCAAGGTCTCAAGCCTTCGTTTGCCACGCAAGCCCCTGAGCTCCATGCTCATCAGCTTTAAAAAATTATTAGTATCCTATTAAAATTTCAATTTCTCAATTTATTAGTTTCAGTCTAAGTTTGTTGTTAAAACACAACAACTATTATATTTTCATTGTTTATGCTTGTTGTAATTTTTTGGGCAATAGCCAATATAACCACCGATATTATATTCATCTTTGCTTTCCATCATTTACTTTCCCTGTCTTGACCGTCCTGTGCAGTGTTGCCTAGTCTGTCGACCTCAGCACTGGAGCAGCAGGACTTGTGGTCAGATTGGTTGGAGGTATTGAGGCCAGAGAATATTAATAAAGTGGAGAGTATCTGGGAATAGGCAATTGGGACTTGTTGATTGTGAAAGTTACATCCAAGTCCTAAACCTGTTCCCATTATACCTCCCTTTACGGCAAGGCATGCCCAAAATACCTCAAATCACCACCATCAGCAGCAAGCATATCATCAGGGTGAAGTACTCTAAAAGAGGCTTCACAATAGTCAACTTCATATTTTTTACATAGTCAATATTCAAGGCTGCTACAGTGAAAAATTCAGTTATATTGTCCTGCATTTTGCCAATAATATTTTGAGAGGTGTTTTATCAATCCTCCATAGAGTGTGTGTTGAAAACTTGAAAGCTTCCCCACAGTGACATCACATTCTCTTAACCCCCACCATTTGAAATCCTGTTGAAAAAATAGAACTGTTCATCTAGGAACATTCAACGTTTCTCTTCACTAGCCTTGGTCCAGGTGAGCCTGTAGATGAAACAAACAATATATTTGGGTGAAGTGTAATCCCTATTGCATCTGAAATCCAACACTTTATCCAGCTCAATTTGTTCATGAGCTGTTATCCTGATTAAAAAATAAAATCTGCAGGAAAACCCCTCATTTTTTGTCAGTCAATCAGCATTTTCAACCTAAGATTGTTACTATATTATAAACTGTAAGGAAAATCGGTTAAATGTTTGAGTATGGATTTGAACAATGGGTTTTCTTCCAATTTTCTATACTACCACACTTACTTGTAAACTGAAGAAAACCCCGTTGGATACTTATCAAAATATTCAGCATTAGGATTGTACAGTTCATGATGAGATCCAATAACTATACTGTCTCCAACATAGCCAGTTCGCTTTGACAGAAATTGGTTTTTTTCTGGTATCATGTCATCTAGCTCTACTATTTCTTTTTCTGGAGAACCACACCATCTGCCAACAATTTTATGACAGCTATTACTGCATCTGAATTCTCAACTGTTGATAAGATTAAGAACACTCTGGTATAATCATAACAACAACAATGATAATTAATTATTAGTGCTTGTGCAAATCAACAATTACACATCTTTGATGTCAAGAACTACAATAATCAGTTTCAAGTCACTTGTATAATTATTTGCAAGAATGTCTTACAACCATACAACAAAGAGATTGTAATAATTGAACTGATTGAATCAGTGGTGTAACTAAGGGGTGATAGATCCTCCCCAAAGACAAAATCAAGTTTGGAATTTCAACAAGTCTTGAGAGACAAATTTTGTCAAAAGAGTCAAAGAAAATGTTTAAAGTCACTTAAAATATGGTTTTAGAGGTATTTAAACAATAATTCAAAAACTTTTCGGGGGTGTACCCTTAAACCCCCATTTACAAATGAAATTTTCAAGTATGTACACCCCCAGACTGCTCATTATTAATGTATCATAGATTTGCTTGTTTTGGAAAAAATTATGGACATTATATGATTTTTAAATTATGTGTGAAGAAATTATTTAGAAGTTTATTAGAAAGTGTAGAGCAGATGAAGATGAAAAAATGTAACATGTTATTATAGAATAATAATTCATGAACATAAATACACTTTTCATGAGGAATGTTGTAATAGTTACTATCACTATTATTATAACATTTGTGCAAATAAAATAGACATTAACCCCCAGTTGCACAAACGTCCTATCATTATGATGGTTCATTATTCATTCCACTTCTATACCAGGCTTTCATCCATCACATCATATAGTATGAAAGTGAGCCATTATTTGGTATAAAATTTTTCTGCTATTCAAGCAATGATAGCAATTATAATGCAGCCAACAGAATCAACCAAAAATCTTTAAATTTCGAGATCAGCTGAACATGGAAATATAGTATATAAATTACTTGAATAATTTGTTAAAAATTGAATAATGTGAATAAAACATAATATTATAATTATATGATTTGAAGAGTAGATAAGCTTTTAGAGTTATAGAATAAATGCATTAGTGACTATGGTCTGTTCATAGAGATTTGACAGTAAGGCTCCTCTCAAAAACTAACGGGACAGAGCGCTTGGCCAATACAGAGCAAGGTCATCATCTGACAAGTGTCACTTTTCAGGTCACAGTCATCCCTTACACTAATTTCAGAGTCAGTCTCCAACTATGAGCTGTGCATTTGACAGAGTAGAGCAGTCAAGAATAGCAGCACTAAGACCGCTTGTGAATAGGCCTGACTGTGACATCAGGCCTCGGGAGGTGGAGCCTTAGTGCCAACTCTTGCTGAACAGGGTTTAGTATTGGCCATTAATATAAGGCTTGTTCTAGGTTATGTTGAGTTATAGTCCAGTCATTGTATACATTTCTGCTTGCAAAACTTATTGTAGTTCTGGTGTTCTTTTATGTTATTTAGATTATCACTTTAGAAATAAGCTATTATTCTTTTAGAAATAATAAATATCATATTACTGTACTTAACTGATGTATTTTCAATTCATACTTAACTGATGTATTTTCAATTCACCACACAACTAAACAGAATCAATAAACAACACCAGAGAAACAACTCAACAACACATGATGTACATAACATGTGATCATCATTTCATCTAAATAACAAAAACTTCAACATCCCCCCTTTTTATTTAGATGTCCACAATCCAAATTTTGCAATTCTCTTGAATCTTCCTGCATTTAAAGGCTTTGTGAGTATGTCAGCTATCTGATCTTCTGATGAGACCCTTGAAAATTGTACAGTACCACTATAAAAACCTTTTCACATACAAAAAAAAGCCTCACTTTAATATGTTATTAATGGAACTCAAAGTTTTTGGATAGAATAACTATTTTTCTTCAACTGTTTCTTTCTCAAATTGGTCTTCTTCAATATCTTTTTTGGAATGTTTGCTTCCTGATTCTCACTGGATTCACCTACTACTGTTCCAATCTGATATCCATCAAAATCATATATATTTTTAACTTCCACAGTTCTTGTGATAATCTCTTCAGGATTTTCCCTTCCTGCCAATGAACTCTGCTCCACATAATTATCACATCCTTTTCAACTGTTTCATTTACATAAAACTGGGTTTCACTTGTGTTATCAGGATCCTCAGCCTCCAATGTTTGAATGGAAACACTGCATGAGTTCTTCTCTTGTGAACAATCAATAATACCAGAATTTAGAGGTATCTCTTCAGAAAAACAACATCTCTTGATCTTATGAGCCTCTCATCTTCACTCCAGATCCTGTAACCATTGTCCTCAAATCCAACTGAAAGCCCTTCTGTAGCTTTTGTGTCAATTTTTCTTCTGTTCTCTTTAGGTACACGAACAAAACATTCACAACCAACTATTCTCAAATTACTAATGTTGGGCTTTACCCCATACCACAGCTCATAAGGGGATATCCCTTTTTCTGTTGTTGGGCCAGTTCTGTTCAAAATGTAGACAGCTGTTGTTCTGCCCACAACTTCTGAGACATAACTTCATTTGAATGAAGCATGTACTTAGCCATTTCTACTATAGTCTTGTTGTCCATTCATATGAACCATTTTGCTGTCATGTATATGACATAGTCATATCCCTATGACTTGTCTTATCCCTTTTTCATAAAATATGTCACTTACTTCTTTATTGTTGAATTCACCTCTATTGTCACAAGAAAATTGTTTAACAATATGTCCAGCAGCTTCAGCTTCAGCCAAGAATCGTTTGATAGTGGAGACAACATCTGATTTTTGCTTAATACAATAGCCACACCTAAATTGGGAAAAATCATCTTTGAATAAAACAAAATATTTTGAGCCTTGATATGAAGGAACTTGAAAAAAACCACATACATCTGGATGTATAATTTCTCCAGGTGCATTGAAGCAAACTCTTTCTGCAAATGGTAATCTATGGAATTTCTCATACATGCATCCTTGACAAAATTGGTAATTTAATCCTACAGAGAGGCCTAAATTTCTCTGAATTACTTCCCCAACATGTTTCTTGTTCTGATGTCCCAATCTTTCATGATACAATTGGAGCAAATTAGATTGATTTAAACCTGCATTATTTAGCTCATTACAGACAGGTTTCACTCTCAAGTCCAATTTGAAAAGCTCTCTATGAGTCTTGTGATAACCTTCCAAAATTTCCCATCCATTCACAATAGACTTACACTCGTACCTGTTAGATTAAAAAATACTGTTATGGTATGAATCATGAGCAGATAACACTGAAAACGGATTTTTCCTAATACTTGGAACATACCAAACATTTGTGAGTGTAATATTCTGCTCAATTCCATTGATAGTTGACACACAAACTACATCACCTCTACCAATTGCCTCCAATGTTTGCCCTCCAGCATCAAGAATTCCATGTGGTGAAAGAAACTTTTCAAAATTCAAGAAAACATGACTCATATTTGTCACTCATATTTGGTTGGTTGCACCATTGTCAACAGACCAATCTTTGGAGTTCTTGAAATGACTTGAATGAAATGATTTTTCTGAGAGCAAAAAACATTGATCATCAACACCTGAATCAAAAGTTAGAAATCTCTGGTGACTTACCATATTTATGTTTTGCCTTCCTTCTACAATAATTGGCTAAGTGTCCAGTTTCCTTGCAGTTGAAACAAATTATTTTCCTTCCTTCTTCATTCCTCCTTTGATATAATTTTGATGCTGAGAAGTCTCCACTCTTGTATTTCTACAATATTTGGCTATGTGTCCAGTTTCCTTGCAGTTGAAACAAATTATTTTCCTCCCATCTTCATTCCTTCTTTGATATAAATTTGATGCTGAAGTCTCCACTCTTGTATTTCCTTTTTCTCTTATTCGATATCCTTTTAGTTCCAATGTTTCAATTTGAGTACTTTCCTTCTCCCTTTCTCTCAGTGTCCATTCAAAGGCACATAACTGTTCTGTAAGACTTTCAATATTCTTCTCTTGTTTGGACAACAAATTCCAGCTTGACCGAAAATTAAAATACTCATTGGGCAAAGTCCCCAAGACTACAAATAAGCAAAAAATCAGGCAAGGCAGTGATGTGCTTATTTAAAAGCTCCTTTTGCATGTCATGCCATATCTGTCTCAATTTACTTAGATGAGTTGATATGTCATCACTCTAGTTTTCTAAATTGGAAAAAACGTAAGCCAAGATCATATATCTTATCCTCTGACTTTCCTTCAAAAAATTTATGTAGCTCATCCCAAACTTGTTTTGCTGTTTGAAATCGCAGAACTTTTTCCAAGTTTACTTCACTTAAATTGGTTATTATGACAACTAGAGCTATACTGTCTGCCTTGTTGAATGAAATTAAATCCTCATGATATTTCTTCTTTGCAGCCACTGTGGCCTCCTGTGGCAAACTATTTGGTTTAGTAAGTTTTCCATTCGCTACATCTATTCCATTGGGAATTGTTCTTAACAAAGCCTCAATTTTGTACTCCCATCCTGCCCACTGTTTTTCATTCTCCATAGGAGCCATCACTATTTTTGTAACATCCATTTCTTTTAAATCCTTCAATAACTCACCAAATATCTCAACATGTCTGGGTCCATAACCATTATCACTTTAGAAATAAGCTATTATTCTCTTAGAAATAATAAACATCATGGCCATCACGCCATAACGTGAGTTAATTTCCATTTAAAAGTGGTTTTTTCAAGTTTATATTAAATATAGATATGTTTAGGTTGAATTAACTAATTAAAAGACTCAATTTTTTTTTTTGAGGATGAAGCCCACATAGGTCTGAGACCTGTGCGTGGGTGATGAGTTGAATAATGGTGATTGATGAGTTGGACCTACAGTTTTAGGTGGGTTTTGAACCACCAGGAAGTGATTTTACAGCATAGAACAGTGTCTTTTTTGCTGGCCAATCTAATTGGTCACCATTACAAACAGGACCTACAAGAACGCAGCTTATCTCTATCTGATTAAAAGATACCTGCTATGGCTCACAGCTATCACTTCCCGATATATATATATATACATATATTATATTATACTTCAGCACAAGAAAATGCTGGAAATAATAGTTTTCATAATGAAAAAATGTCTATTGTTAATTTTATTAATCATAGAATTACTGAAATGATTGATCAAACTAATGGTACTGAATATTCAATTAAATCATGTATAATTAGATCATTGAGATATCTCCTTCCCAAACTATTCAATAGCTTACCAATCAATATTCGTGATTATACCAAGGAAGACTATTTTCATTACATCATTACACATACTATACAAACTTAGTAAACCTAAATTCCTAACTATATTTGTTCAATCATATTGAATTCCAAATTTTATCACAACCTTAAAACTTTGTTTATCTTTTTGATTTTATTTTATTTATTCTAGCACACAGAGGTTGTTACTTTTTCTTTGTTATGTTTTGTTTTCCATTACTGGTAAAATCTTAGTTAACAAATAATAATCGTGTTACACCACATCAGAGCAACCAATTATTTTTATAGTATTTTATTTATTCGTTTTTTTTCTTACTTGTTTAGTTTCATTTCTTTTTCTTTACATACATTAGACTAATATTCAATTCAATTTCTACCATAACCTTCATTTTCCCTATTCTTCTTTTCCCTAATTTCTTCTTTTTTGTAATTTGTATTGTATAGTTGATTTCCATTTTGTAATTTTGTAATTTATATTATGTTGGCACCTGCTGAAAAACCCACAAGGTTCAGCAGGATCTTTATTTGGAACTTGTAAATGAATGAATGATTGATTGATTGATCCTTATCACCAGAATATGTTATAGGTTCTAGTTTAGTCAATGATTTTATAAATAATAATCCACCTTCAGCCTCCATTATTACCTTATCCAGGAGCAAATTTCTGTAGTCCAAAACTTGAAAAACGATTAGCAAGAGGTGATAAAGGAATTAATCCTACTGATGAATTATGTAAAAATCATGATATTTATACATTATTCTAAATTTGAGACTTCATAATAACAATGGAAAGCTGGTAAAAAAGTAGAAGATCAATCTATTAATTGTTTATTCTCCAAAGATGCTGATTTACATGAGATAATTGTGGATTTAATTATTGCTCCCACAATGTGAGAAAAAGAAAAATCAGGTTTTGGTTCAAGTAATTCATCATCTTGATATCAAAATTATTACATTCTATTAAAAACCGTCAATTTTATCAAATATGTTATTGAGAAAACTAATAATTCCATTAAACTTTATTAAAATTCATTTCAATCATAGCCCCATGAAACTGTATTAATTTCAACTTCTAATCCACATCTTTTCTCATCTTTTGAGCTAAGAGCTAACTCATTTAAAGAATTTAAACTTCTTATACGATTCATTTCCCTATATTCATAAACCTTTTTAAGGAAACATCTCTTTACATTCTCCATTCCAATGTATCTATTTTTAGTTTCATTATATAATTCTTCTAGTTTTATATTTTTATCCATTAATAAAGATTTCTTATTCATTTACATTTAACTTCATTTTTATTATTTGCAATAGTATAACTGTAGCATTTAGATCTTAATCTACAAAATTCTTCTAGAGTTATACCATTAAATTCATCTTTGAATCTTCCAATTACTTTTTTATTTTTATCACTATAAGTGATACAAGTGATTATGATGAAAATCATAACATTTATGATTTCTATCATAATCACTTGTATCAAATTCATCTGAACTGCATTTATTATTTGATAATGGATCTTCATTCATTTCTTAAAAGAAACTATCTTTTTCCATGTATAATAGATTCGAATCTGAATCATATTTTCTAATTTTATCATAATAGATTGATACATTAATAATTATGATAGATCAAGAATGGAAAATCCTACATAATTTGAATTGGTTTATCAAATTTCACTTTTTGATTTTAAAAACGTGTAGATATACAATTTTCATCAGATATTTTAAATTTCATTTTTCTAGTATGTTTGTAAGAAGTTTCTTCATCACATAATTTTACTTCAGTTCTATTTCTTACATTTTCCATTATTTTTCTTAAAACAGAGTTGTTCATTGATTTATAAGAATGCTTTTCAAAATCACTTCTACTCTCAGTTCTCATACTACAGTGTGTTCATTAAGTTGCACATATCCAAATAAACAAGTCTGTGAATAGTAGGTTTTTTATATTGGTTCCAGTGGCTACTGCAAGATAGCACCACTGGTAGTATAAACAACAGATGTAAAGCCCATTATTGTGTGTCCAAGTTACAACAGGTCTGCAGTATTGTTTAGATTACAATAAGGTAAACATGTCGTTTTCCCAAGAGCAACAAGTACTCCTTCTTGGACAGTATTTTACCAGTATTCAACGCCTCCAGATTTTTTCCTGTGGGGTTATCTTAAAAGAAGGGTTTTTTAAAAAAAGGCCTCAAGAGGATGAACTGAAAATGAACATTTCAATGGAGATTAACAATATTAGTGTAGGCATACTCCACAAAGTGTCAACAAATGTGGTAAAATGAATTCATGCGTGTATTAATGAACAATGCAGTTATTTTCAATATATGCTATAAGACATAAAATGTTGGAAATAAGTGTATATTTTAGTATATAAGAATATATGTTTATAGAAGTTATAACAATAAAATAAATAATATCAAATAAAATACATTACTTCACAACCTTTTTGTTGCACACAACTTAATGAACAGACTGTATATTGAAATTGATGTATTCTTTCATGAAATTACTTTGTTTAAATTCTATTACTATATTAATTTTTTCTAAAATAACTCCTTTCTCAAGAAAATATTTCAAATGTACAACTTGTACAACATAATTAGTTTTATCATGAAAAGTAGCACTTAATCTTTTTTTAAATGTTCTGGAGCTAAAAGTGAATCTCTATGTTTTGCTCATAATTCTCTTGGATATTCTAAATCTACTACATAAATATATCCAACATCATCATTCTCATCATAGTTTTTAATTATTCATTTTCATTCATTTGTACTTTTAATATTTGTATCAATTCATTGCAGTTCTTCATATGGTTTTTTTTAATAGAGCCCATCCATAAAGATTGTTTGCATCAGAAACCTATATAATAAATAATTATTATTTCCAGTTGAATCATAATCCTATACATATTTATTATTAGCTTTTGAATATTTTCTAACATGTTGTTAGATACCTCCCCTTATTCGTTTCTGTATCATTAAATACATATTATAGTCACTTCTTAAATAATCTCATTCAGTTTTTCAATATAACATCCCATGCCAATGATGGAGCTGTCAAAAAATGAGCATGATCTTATTTCTAATTATACAATAATCTCTAAAATTTTCAGATGCATCTGCCAATAATAATATCATATAAATCAGAATAATTTCCTAAATTATCCCATTTCGATACATTTATTCCAAACCGTTTTATAATGTGAATAATCTTTATTTGTTATTCCTTCATAGTTCAAGTAACTATGAAAGTCATCTTGTTTCAAAATTTCATTA
Source organism: Conomelus anceps (assembly GCA_948455865.1). Lineage (NCBI taxonomy): Eukaryota > Metazoa > Arthropoda > Insecta > Hemiptera > Delphacidae > Conomelus > Conomelus anceps. Next base: position 136,909,239 of record OX418216.1, on the reverse strand, counting down.
TAATTTAATTGTTATGAATTATCTATGAACTTGTAATGAGAAAACTCCTTTTCAACTCAAAATATAAAAAATTTGATTTTTTTCCATCATTAGATTTTCTCTTAATTTACGTTTTTTTCAACTTTTCCATCTTTTATAAAATTATTTGTATGCTTACAATCTTCTTTTTTCAATGATTTTGCTAATTTTCCAATGATGAAGTCATAGATCTAAATCAATCAATCAATCAATCAATTTATTGCCAGACACAAAAAAATAAAAATACAAAGCAAACTTGACTTATAAATAAACAAAGATCATAAACAATGATAAAAAATAAGACAAGTCCACATCATAAATGTCATGGCACCTTCAGCAAAAGTAAAACTTGCTTGCTGGTGGGAGTCATAATTGAATTCTATTGATATAGTGCTATGAAAGAAAAATCAAATGTAGTATTTATGAAAACTCAGTGATTGTGATTTTGAAATTTATGTAAATACAATTTTAGGAGAAAAATTTAATGGAGAAAGAAAGAAGTACGATATAGAAAGGAGGGAAAGGAAGAAAGGAAAATATAAAAGTCTACACAATAGAAGAAACTAATATCATTATTAGTTAGATGAAGGTTAAATTTTGAAAAAAGTGATTGCTTATCTATCTATTAAGTTTCTTTTTTTGGGGGTGAAACATTACAAAGTCTTCTGGAAGTATATTAATTAATTTAGTACTTAAATGGAGAAGTTGTCTCTGAATAAAAGTGAGATTACTATGGAAAACTTTATATCTCCTTATAATATTTGTTCTGAATGTATATATTGGCTCGTTTGATACCTCAAAGTTTTGTTGATATTTATTAATATATCCTATCTGGTTCTTAATGTACAATTGCCTCACAGTCATTACATCAAAGTCCTTAAACACTAACTGAGTAGAATAATCTCTTGGCTTACAGAGTATAGTTTTGATCACTGCCTTTTGTGTTATAAACAAACTATTTAAATGGGTGTCTTATGTTCCACCCCATACTGTGATTCCATATCTTATTATTGATTCCACTAGTGCAAGGTACACCGTTTTTATTTGTTCCCTATTTAGTATTTTATTGATTTTATAGAACTTGAATGTTATAAATTTTAGTTTTTTATTGATGAAGTTAATGTGAGGACTCCATTTGAGGTTCTCATCAATTATGACACCCAAATACTTGGTAGAACTCACATTTTCAAAAACAGGGCAGTTTTTGCAGTTAATATTTCCATGGACGCCTACAGGTTGGTTACCAAGTTTAGTTATTAGGTCACATTTGATATGAAGCTTCAATTCACAATTACTGGGTGGTTTGCCAACAATACTTGCTGAGAAGGATATGTATTTATTCAAATTCAAGCTCAATGTATTATGGTCAAGCCAATTTTTTATTGAAAAAATATCATTTTCTGCATTTGAAAATACTCTCTGCCAGCTGTCATCTGAAAAAACAACTACAGTATCATCAGCAAATGAATACACTTTACCGTTTTTCAGCCTCAATTCCAACATATCATTCACATAAAGTAGGAATAAAATGGGTGACAGAACTGTTCCTTGGGGTAGGACAAATTATCTTTATTCTTTTTTATCCGATTCTGTATTAAGTGTAAGTATTTGTGATCTGTTTTTCAAATAGCTTTTGAACAAATCCAGTGGTAGACCTCTTATTCCATATCTCTGCAACTTATCTAAAAGTCTTTGGTGAGGCACAGTGTCAAAGGCCTTTGCCAAATCCAGAAATACTGCCATTACTTTCTTGTCATTATTTAGATTTTGTGTGATATAATTTGTAAATTCTATTAATGCATCCTCTGTACTTTTATTTGCTTGAAAACCAAATTGAAATCTGTCAATGATATTATGTGTATTTATATATTCAACCAACTGAAGTTTTATTAATTTCTCTAATACTTTTGAAAGATTACTCAGTAGGCTTATTGGTCTGTAATTACTAGCTATGCTGGGGTCTCCCTGTTTGAAGAGGAGTTTAATTCTGGCCACTTTGAATTTATTGGGAAATATTCCTGTATTGAAGCATACATTGAAGATGAATGCTGAAGGTTCAGAAATAAGGTGAGCTATAGTTTTGAGTGTTCTACTACTGATGTTGTCTTCTCCAGGGCTAGAATTGTTTTTCAGTTGTTTTATTACCTTTTGAACATCAAAAGGAGTGACAAACTGGAGGAAAAATGAATGTGTGAAGTGTCTATTATTATTTGTCATTTCTAAATGCCTTATATTTGAGTTAAATGTTATAAGCTGAGCGTTATTCTTACCTACTGTTGCAAAGTAGCTATTGAGATGAGAAGCATCCAATTTGGTGTCTGTATTGCTGTTGTTTTCCACATCTATTGCCTATTGATAAGTTTCCAGAGCTTTTTTTTTGTCATTACCACATTTAGATATTTTATTTTTATGATAATTAGTTTTAGCTGTTTCAATTGCCATGTTCAATGTGTTTCTATATTTTCGGTACGCTTCCTTTAGTATAATATTCAATGGATCTTTTTGTAATTTTTTGTACATTTTGTCTCTATTTATAATGGAATTGATTAGTCCAGGTGCTATCCATGGTTTCAAAGGTGTTTTTTTATGGGATATATGTTTTTCTGAAGATGAAAGTTTTATGTAGTGAAGTAGTTTAGAAACAAAACTATCAGTTAGTTCATCAATATTCAATTCATCAGTAAATCTGCTATAATATAACCAGACCCAATTTTCTTTAGAAAGGTGTTCTTTTAATAATTTGTAATCTAGTTTTGTAATTTTAATTCTATCATCCTTTATTTTATTTGTTTTCATATCCAATTTATATCCTAAATGTAGTGTTACAGAGAAGTGGTCAGTTATTGTAGTCTTTAGTATATTTCCAATGTTATGATTAAATTTATTATCAACATTTTTAAAGAATATGGGATCTAAACAACTCTGATTTCTGGTACAGCCATTGATGAACGTCTCAAAACCATTTCCATTTAATATATTTAAGTAGTCCTGAATCACATTATTATTTTTATTCATATCTATGTTGATATCGCCAGCCAGACACATGTTGATACCCTGTGGAATTTCTTTTATGAATTCTTCTAAGCCTTTCAGGAATCTATTCAAGCTACTATTCGGCGACCTGTAAATTCCTATTATTCTTAGAAATATATTTTCAATTTTTATATCAAGTCCTATATGCAGTTGGATTCATCGATTTTGCAATAGATAATTTTAAAAGGTATATTTTCATTTATATATAGATGCATAGTCCATCACATCTATTTAAAGACGAAGATTTATTTATTGATTTGTAACCATTTATGTTGAAGCTGAAAAACATATCTTCTGTTATCCAAGTCTCTGTCAAAATTATAATATCAAACTTCGTTTTCATATTGTTAAGTATGTAACATAATTCATTATGGTTTTTATTTGAGCTTCGTATATTGGACACAAACATGTTTAAGAATTTATAAGAATTGGATGGATTTTTAGGTGAATAATCAAGATAATCATCTATTTCGTTAGTTCTATTGTTATAATCATCTAGCAATGAGTATATATCTTCCATTCTTGACATAACGGCTAACAAGGAGAAAGAAAGATAGAGGGGGGGGGGGAATTTATAAATATAGCAAAATATTTATAGGAAAAATGAAGGAAAAAAATGATTTTTTTAAGCTTCCAACACTCGCCAGCAACCTCAGCCTCCTCCGAGAGACATAACGCCTCAAAATAATAATATAAATGTATCAACAAATGAAAATTCTATTAATTTTCTTGGCTTATTTTCATTGTTAAATTCGAATTCATAACCAGAATATTAATTGGATAGTTAATATATTTTTTATCAGTATTGGCTATAAATCTACTTTTTCATACTTTTTAGTTCATTCTTCAATATATATGAATGAGCATTATATCCACTCCTATTATGACAATATACTGGAATATTTTGTGGGAGTGTAAAATTACATTTTTTTGAGCAGCACCTTTTTATTTTCCACTCAAATGACAATGATCCCTTACTTTAATATTATCATCTTCAAGACTTGGATCGATAACTTCATCAATACCTAATAATTCTGGATCAATATGTTCATCAAATTCTCCATTAATATAATAAATTTGATTATTATCACTTGTATTATTTAAAGTGTTTTCACAAATATGACAATTTGAAGCTTTTTTTTAATTTTATTTTTTCAACTTCTGTTAATTTCATTAGAATCTGATTATTATTAGGATGGTATCTAGAAGTAATCTTTTCAGCAATGGTATTGAACAGTTATTTTATCATTAAAGAATTATTCAATTTTTTTATAAATTTGAGACCTTATTTATAGAATAATTGTTTTATAAATAGTTTATTCGAATATTACCATTTCTACTGGAAAATATTTTATTTTTTCTATAAATTTTAGGATTACATTGGTTGTTTCAAATTTATCGAAAAGTCGATTTTTGGATGCATCTATATAATGTGAGAAGCCTCTCTCAAAGTTGTTTGAAATAAAATGATACAGAATCCTATGAACAAGCAGTGGCGTACCGATAATGGAGCGAGTGAAGCAGTCGCTCCAGTGCGCAAGGCTCTGAGGGGCACAACCGTTCTTGAGAGAAAATTGCCTTTTACTTACAAAAAATGTATTAATATAATGAAGGCCAAAAGGGCAAAATGCAATACAATTTTAAAAAATTGTATGTATACATCGCTGCGCATTACTAAAAGGAACATTCATGTCAAATTTAAAAGAGATCGGTTCACGCGTTTAGCCATAAATGCGTTACAGACAGAATGCAAAACGATCGAGTCAAAAGAAGCATATAGTCGAAAGTAGCAAAGCCAAAACAATTTAAATTGGGTGGCAAAAGGTATAACAATTTCAAGTGATTGAATGAAGACTTTGAATTTATTCTGGAAAAATAAATCCACAAGAAGTTCAATGGTTTTTATATTAACAAGAACAGGACTGACATACTTCATGTTTGAATCCTATTTCCAAAATATAAATATTTTTTATAGGAATGACTTGCAAAATGATAAAAAAATAACTGCAAATAAATTTATAGAAAAGTGAAAAAATCCAAAACAAGCTGTTTGGAAATTGATAAAAGCAGAATCTGGCCTGGCGAAAAATCATTCTTCGGAGATTCACATCTCTGACAAATATGGCATAGTTAGAGGCAGGAAAAACCGCTGATTTAGTAAATGACCACTATATTAATATCAGCCCAATCGGGTGGTTGAGTGTGAGACTGATTTTTTTTGGGTGGGGCATCGTAAGACACTTCCGCTCCAGGGCGCTTGAAACCTCGGTACGCCACTGTGAACAAGTTTTGATAAAATGTAGGTGAACTGTCTTCTGCAAGTTGATGGATTAGTTCAAGCAGCTTAAGAAAAGGTAAATGATGATGGAGGTTATAAAAGACTCAAGCAGGTTAAGAAAACGTTTTTGTCTATGTGAATAATTATATTCTTAATGTATTGCTGTCTCAACTGTCAAATAACTTAATTATTTGATCAAAGGAATGTACAATAAATAAAGCTCATTCAACATTTACATTCTGGCTGGTTCACAGAAACATGCTGAATATTATCAGAAAATTCATACAGCAGTGTAACTCTCTGTTCTGATGAAAAGTTCTGACATACTCTCACAAACAGATTTTTGTCAGAATCTGCATCCATAGTAGCCTTAGCCTAAGGATATTATTATTATGCACAAGATATAAATTGTCCACAGAAGACAAAACCACTAGCAAATAAATAAATGAACTCACCCTTGTCTTGTAGTGATGAATGACAGCAAAACACACAAAAATACATAATGTCTATGTCCTCCCATTGTGAAGCAGACCATCAATGTGCAAGAAGAACTGCACACTTCAAAATCTGCCAACAAACTGAATATTTTTGTAAAGCCTACACCTTTTATAATAAAAATCCAATAAAATTATTCATAAGCTATTGAAACGTCAGCTGCATAACTTTATATGCAAATAATCAGTCCCAACTCACAGCAGCCAAGCTCCATATGTAGGTAACTTAAACAAGTTCAGAGTTGAAAAGTTTTTGAAATTATACTATTTATTCATCACTAGTAAGTACAAAAAGCTTGATGGAACTGAAAATTCTCAAACTAAAATTCATCGATTTCCATCAATGTTATTGTCAATATCTTCCATTGCGGAAGTCTCCAGTATAATTAATAGCACATTGAGGAACTTGAAATTGATCAATTATTCAATAAATTACTTTTCGCATTTTGCAAGTCATCCTTATGAAATTTTTTTATATTTTGGAAATAGGATTCAAAAGTGAAGTATTTCAGTCCTGTTCTTAATATAAAAACCATTTTCAGAATAAATTCAAAGTATTCATTCAATTACTTGAATTTGTTATACCTTTTGCAACCCAACTTAAATTGTTTTGGCTTTGCTACTTTCGACTATTTGCTAATTTTGACTCGACCGTTTTGCATTCTGTCTGGTTGTAACGCATTTACGGCTGACCGCATGAACCGATTTATTTTAAATTTGACATGAATTTTCCTTTTAGTCATGCGCAGCGATGTTTACATACAGTTTTTTAAAAGTGTTGCATTTCACCCTTTTGGCCTTCATTATAGTAATACATTTTTTTGTAAGTAAAAGTTAATTTTCTCTCAATAACGGTGCGCCCCTCAGAGCCTTGCGCCCTGGAGCGACTGCTCCACTCGCTCCATTATCGGTACGCCACTGCGTCCTCCTCCAGCACTAGATCTTTGTTGGCAGATGACAGCATGAATACGTTTAAAGAATAGATAAGACCAGAAGCCGGCAGGAAGCAGTAAAGTAGTCTGGCTTTCAAAATTATTTATGTAGACTGTAAATAATCAACTAGTGAACACAAGCACACTGATGATAGGTTGCACCAACCAAGATTAAAACATAAGATCGACCGATCCTGGATTAATTTGGACCAGGATCAATTCATTCATTGCACTGCACCATCACCATGACACTACCCTAATCTTGGATTGGCCAATCCTTGGTCATGATCCATTAAGAGGAGTGTGCTGTCAAGTATTAGTACATTCTCCACTAGCTGTTAACATGACAACACATATGTTAGCATGATCACTAAATAATAATCATGATTATACAAATTTGATTAATAAATATATCTTGCTATTTTTAGCTATACTATTATAAGCAGAAGAAGCCTTCTAATTATTAATTATTTTGATATTTTAATTATCTTCTATTATAAATGAAAACTAGAAGCGTGTACTGGTAGGTCACTTGGGCACGACATATTCCAAGATATTTTTAGAAAATCTAGCTTCTATGAGCAAAAGGAGCCTCTTATATTTCAATTTTATAACCAATATTTATATAAGCTTTTGTTGTAGATTCAACGACTTGCTGTCAGTTTTATATTGCGAATATATAATAAATGTACTCACATTCGGCCGAACGTTTTTAAGGTATTGAATCGCATCTCCAAGTTTCAGATGATAACTCATCTTCAATGCCTTGAAGATGGACTCAATACCTCGAAAACGTTCGGCCGAATGTGAGTACATTCATTAATTATATATTCACAATGTAAAACTGACTGCAAGTCGTTAAATTCACAACAAAAAGTTAATATTAACAACGCAAATCGATATGAAACAAGAAATCAAAGAACTCAATATTCATATTTCAACCAAGAATTGAAGCTTATGAACTAAATAAGCATTTTGCAATTGTGAGATGGACTCATGCTAATAATTTTTCATGTAATAGTAAAATTAGAATCCCTGGGTCAAATCCCATTTATTTTTTGAGAATAATGAATATGAATTTCAAAAGGTTGAATCAACCAAGGATACAGTCTCACATCTAACTAATAAAGGTAGTTAACAGAAATTTCAATAGTAACAAAAAAATACTAGCTGTATTCTTGGACCCAGCAATAGCCTTTGAATCAATACCGAATAGTTGCAAATCTGGTTAAGATGGTTGACCAGGGGTGCCTAGAGGGGGATTTTTTTTACATATCATTCTTAATATTCTATAACATTTTATAATTGTGGGGGGGATTTTTGGGGAGTATTATTTGTTTTAGCACTATTTTATAATTAGCCTATAATAGAATCTTTGCTTTTCATATTAACATTGATAGTTCATCGCAACAATACTGTGATGTATTTTGCTCTGAAATTTTCATAGATGGCTGCCTGCTAGCCAGCAGTGACGAGGGATACCAACCATTGACTGTGCTAACTTGCTTTTGCCCTTCCCGCACAGATCTTTGCAACCAGTAGCACGAACTTTGGGGGGGGGGGGGGGAGCAATAAGTCACGTCACTTTCGGCCACCTCAATAACCAATCGGAGGGGAGGGGGCAGACCAGATCCTAAATTTCCTAAAGATGGGGTGAACAAGGCAAGTTTTCTTGGGCCTGAACGTCAAGGGGCCACATCGTTTCACAAAATGTAAGCAAGTGACAAAAACAATTTAATAAGGGGCCCCAAATCGTCCAACTATAGGGGCCTCCAGGGCCCCTTTTTTCTCCAGTTTAGACCTCTCGAGGCCCCTTAGAAGCCTAACAGACCCTAGAGGCCCCTGGCGGCGCGGGCCCTTTGGGCCCATTTTTATTGCCAGTATAGTCATGTGAAGTAGAAATTCAAGTAGGCTGCACCTAGAATATTTCAAATTTCTACATTTATAAACAAAGGTTCTCTAATTGCCTTGACTTTGAGGCATCAAAGGCCACAAGATGCAGGTGGGTCCCAGTATTTTCGGAGCCCCCAAACATGGGTTTGAAGGTCCCCCAGACCACTTGAATGAAGTTGACGCTGTAGGCTTGAAAGGAGAAAAGGCCTCTCAATATTTTTGCAGATGACGGGCTTCAAATGCTCATTTCTGTTACCGTTTATGGTACTGCTCAGATCTGATACCCCATAGAGTTTATTGTAATCGTAAAATTTGTCACACCATGAAACAAATAATATGAGGGAAGAGGTTGATAACCACAAAAAAAAGCTTATTCGCACTTTCAAGACCTGGAAAACAATCCTTTTCTCCAGTGGAGAACCCTCAGAATCCCCAATGCTTTGGGGTACCGTAACCATATATATGTAAATAATTATTATAAGATGAAGTTTGGAATTGGATGTTCTATTTATTTATTCTCTCTGCAAGTTGAATCAAGTTCCATTCAAAGTCATATTCCAGTATTAGTGTGTAGTTCGATGCGAATTCGAGAGATTAACAAAAATAGAAGAGAAGAGTTTATAGCTATCTCTGGTGCCACTCATTGCCCTTTTCCCTAGCAATGGAATGGTTTGCCCTTTGCCCCTTTCATGGAATGGTTTTCAGTTGGCCTACACTCCATTTCATCTTTAAATTGAAAAAAAAACCAATTCAAATTAGTTGAACAGATTTTTTTGAGTACAGTCGGCAACTAGACATAGCTGAAAGACAATCAATGCTATATATGGGAAATCGAGTCATTAAATGAAAATTGGTGTTTAGGGTGAAGGTGTAAGGGAGCTTCCAGCCGACACTCTGCCCTGGGCCAGTGACGTAGCCCCCTTCCGGTCCTAAATTTTATATAATTCTCAGTTAAATTAAACGTAAAATTATATAATTATACTGTTCCTTATTTCTTATTATTGAAATTATAAGTTAGTAGGTCAATAATTGGTTATTCAGATTCATATTTATACTGGAGTTCTTTCACACCTATACAGTACGTATTTTGTTCCAGTCGTTGGGGTATAAGAGAGTGAATGGAGTATGTGCAGTGGGTGCATGTGTAATTTGTAATTGGCTTCATTTTCTAAATTTATGCTCCTACCACTCACTCTCACTCTCACTCTTGTTTCGACTTGCTCAGGCCAGACAGAAACTAATTGCTTAGATGAGTTTTAGTTGTGTATACACGATAGTAAACACAATCTAGTAATAGCGAAAAAGTTGCTCTATCTCTCTCGTTGCTCGTCTAGTTGGAATCTGCTGCTCTAAGCAAGCATCTCTATCAATAGTAATTAATTTTAATATCAATAATTATTAATTAATTTTGTTAAATTGTCAGTTACTCCAAAGTAGCTTGTGAGATACGAGCCGATATGGCCAGGTTTAAAATGAATGCTGCTGTTCAGAAAGGTCACTATAGTCAAGTGGTTAAGGCGCCCGACCGGCAATTGGGAGGTGTGTGTTTCGGTTTCCGGTGGTTACTGATATTTTCGTTCAGTCGCATTCATCGATTTCCCTCAGCTATTTAATGTTTTTGACGAAATAATCTATGAATCTATCTCTAAAAAAAAACAATTTTTAGGCCACCTTATGATAGAGATTCATCATTTTCTAGTTTATATTTATTTTCGGATCTCAATACTCTGTATGCTATGAAGCCACTCTCATATTTGTGTCAAAAAATCTCGTTTTCGGTACCCCGAACTCCCCTTTGCAAAATTTAGTAACTTTCAAGTCAGTACTTCTTAATTTTAGTGTTCTAAATTGAATAGAACTTGTCCCATTGGAATCAGATCAGCAGTTCAACAGTTTAGTGATATTTTAATTATTAATTAATTTTCTCTATCTTTTGTTAGTTTAAATTGACCTTTAGATGCTCCGTGGACAATGAGGTTGAGACGAGAGTTTAACGTGATGGCAATTATTTCAATGGAGGCAGCCATAGGTGACGCCAGCTGTGCTGCGAAAATTCAAAAACATTCAATTATGAGATCCGAGATTACTATTATTATTATGCACAGCTTCTGTTCAAAAAGTAAATTATTATTCTGTGTATTCCTTTGATATTCCATTTCAAGTCTTTATGCTAGCTTGTATCATGCATGTCATTTGAACTTGCTAATCACTTAATTTCTTTCAACTGCCATTTGTACTTTGTATTAAAACATTGTGTCTTATAAATGAATTGAGATTTTCAAGGATTTAGATTAATACCTAGCTTGAAATATGTCAATAATTGAAATTGGTACCTTCATTCACTAGTGTTCTTCTATGTGATATACAGAGTAAGTGTATATTATATATGAAGTATAAATATAAAGTTGATTACAATACGATACAACGATATTACAGCTTTCAAATCACAATAAGTATGAAAAGATGGCTATAAAACATAATTATACACAATAAACAATGAAATATAATCAAATTACCATGTTTAAAATCAATTTGATAGATTTGAACCAAAATCCTAAAAAAATAATCATAATCGAGGTATAAAAGTAAGGTATAGTTCGATTTTTACTGTAAACTAAAAAAAAATATAAAAAATGCTCTCAATCACTCTCATTTCGAACCAATCAATCTGAATTTTCATGGGAAGGTCAATGGTATAGACATAAATGTTCACGATTTTTTGTAGATTTTTCCAATGATTATTTCCCTCTCCAGAGCTCAAATACTATAAACACGTGAAGTCTCTGTACATGTGCATGATTCCTATAATTGTGGACTCCACCTCTCTTGTCTTACATGTTGGTGAGGGAAAGTGGAAAAGTATTTGAAGGTGACAATGCCCGTTATGAGAGAGATTAATGGTGATAGGAGAAGCGCCCATGGGAGAGGGAATTCGGGAATTCTGAAAGACTTTTTCAAAAATAATTTTCTTGGTACAATAACTGGTTCCAATGACGAATGTTGATTGATCAATTCCGGAAAATCACATTTTTTATCTCAATGGTTTCTTGAATGGTGGTGGGGGGGGGGGTGTAAAAAATAACTTTTATTTAGTTTGATCTTAAAAGTGGTCCAATTTATTTGAAAGGGACTTAATTCATTCGTCACAAGTTGATTGTGATTTCCTATATTTTATTTTCAACATTTCTATTCCTATTTCAATCGGACTACCTATTTAAAAGTTCATTATTACCACCTCCCTTGCCAAAAAGATTGAAAAATACAAAAAATGTAGAACACTATATAAGAATCTATATAATTGTTCTTCAATTAAAAAAAATAACAGACACCAAACCCCATCTTTCTCTTATCTTTCCTTTACAAAAATCAGTCCTCCGCCCCCATCTCAAGAATGTATTATATTCTGGTTTATTATACCTTATCTTGAAATTCTGCATAGAAAACTTATTTTATAAGAATTGAAAAATGGTTTTGAGTCAATAATTTTTTGTATATGATACCCAGAGCCACCCCTATGCAAAAATTGTACTTTTTGTCAACAGAATATCTTAACTGGCAGATATTGAATGGAATAGAATTTGTCTCAACTCCTTTTCATCCCCTGCCTTTTCAACCCCTTTGAATAATTCCCAATACCCTATAATGTACAGCATAAAAAAAAGATTATCTATAATGAAATTAAATAATTTAGCACTCTTAAGTCGAATGAATCGTTTAGACCACTCATTCAAAATTGATATTTCCACCCCTCATGCCAGACAGGTGGAAAAACACAAATAATATAAAATACCCTTCTAAAATATAATTATTCTACAACTCAAGGAAATAACATGATTTTTACACCAAACCCCATTTTTCCCTGTTTTTTTACAGAAACCATTTCTCCAACCCACAACCCCTATGACAAAAATGTATCATTTTATTGTTTATAATGTCCAATATCAATATTCTGAAAATTTAGCATTTGTCTTATCAGAATTGGACAATTGTTTTGAGTCGATAATTTGTTTCGTCTTCGATACCCAAAACCACCCCTTTGCAAAAATTGAACTTTTTGTCAACAATAGTTATTTATGTATTAAGAGGATAAAGCGTGTCTTTATTGCTCGAGTGAAAACAGTTGCTGCATGATGCGTAGCAGAGAGCAGTAATTTTGCAAGAGCGATAAAGAAGCTTTATGCGCGAAATACATACATTTTTCCTACAACTGCAGCTCTGGATTCCAATAAAAGCTTGTAGTTTGTAACATAACAGATTTTAGCGTGCGCGGATTTGATTATTGTGTGCCATTCTTATGAGAATGAGGTTTTGAGAATTTCACGGATTTCGTGATCCTCCAATGAGAAGACATAAAAAACAGCTGGCCAGCAGTAAAGTACTTTCTACGCTCGCCAGCTGACTTTACCGCCTGCTGAGCATGAAAGAAGTATTTTACAATCAGTTAACAGTACATAAAGAACTACTTTACGAGCAGTTGTAGGAAAAATATCTTAATTGGCAGGTATTGAATGGAATAGAATTTGTCCCAACTCAATAGGATCAGTCGTTCAGAATTTGCAATTTCAACCCCTTTTAATAATTCCCAATATCTTATAATGTACCACATAAAAAAATTATCTATAATGAAATTAAATAGTTTAGCACTCAGTTGAATAAATCCAGTCTTATTCAAATCAGACCACCCATTCAAAGTTTATAATTCCACCCCTCATGCCAGAGAGGTGGAGAAACACAATTAATGTTAAACACCCTTCTGAAATACAATTATCCTACAAATCAAGAAAATAACATGATTTTGACACCAAACCCTATTTTTCCCCCGTTTACAGAAATTATTTCTCCAACCCTACAACCCCTATGCCAAAAATGTAACATTTTATTGTTTACAATGTTCGATATCGATATTTTGCATCAAATAACACATGTCTTATCAAAATTGGACAATTGTTTTGAGTCGATAATTTGTTTCGTCTTTGATACCCAAAACCACCCCTTTGCAAAAATTGAATTTTTTGTCGTCAATATATAACTCAATTTTCAGGTATTGAATGAAATAGAGTTTGTCCCAACTCAATAGGATCAGTCGTTCAGCATTTGCCATTACAACCACTTTAAATAATTCCCAATATCCTATAATGTAGGCATACCACATAAAAATAAAGATTATCTATAATGAGATTAAATAGTTTAGCACTCTCAGTTGAATGAATCCAGTCTTATTCGAATCAGACCACCCATTCAAAGTTTATAATTCCACCCCTCATGCCAGAGAGGTAGAAAAACACAAATAATGTTAAACACCCTTCTAAAATATAATTATCCTACAACTCAAGGAAATAACATGATTATGACACCAAACCCGATTTTTTCCCCTGTTTACAGAAATTATTTCTCCAATCCTACAACCCCAATGCCAGAAATGGAACATTTTATTGTTTATGATGTCTGATATCAATATTCTGCATCAAATAACACACGTCTTTTCAAAATTGGACAATTGGACAAAGGCCTTAATACCTTTGGAAAAAACACTAAAATAAGCACTTCGTAGTTTTCTGTTTCAAACGCTATTTTTGAAGCTAGAGATACGTGAATGGTGTCAAATTGTAGATAAATATTGCTAGAATGGTCGTATAACCTCGGAATTTGAATATCACTTACCATTTTTTTATAATTACATGTCGAAGTTCATAAAAGTTTAACGGCTCATAGGGCTGTAATAGAGTTAAAAATTCGAAATTCGGAGGTTATACGACCATTCTTTAGATCTTTTTGCACAATTTGGTACCATTTTCATCTTTATTGGATTGAAAATAGCGACCGAAACAGAAAACTACGAAGTGCTGTTTTTGACTCTAGAAGAGACTCTTATTGCAAGACCTAATGCTGCTACTAACCATTCCATCGAAAACCGAATATTGCACTCACACACTGCCTTGCCGGCCGTTGCATAAACACACACAAGCGCATGCACGCATTTAGGCGCTAGACAATGTTATCTCGGCAATTATTTCCTTATTGTCATTATAACAACAGTGAGACAGAAATATTAGTTGGATATTCACTTTACAGCTGAAATATTTTATTCAAAATTATATTTTTTGTGAGATGTAGTTGAGGTGATTCTGCAGACATTCTTGGGAGAAAAGCTTACCGACCCATTTTTTTATGTTTTAGGAGTTACTCAAAATGTTCAACGTAGTTGACATCTTGAGAAATTCTCTCCTCTGGTTGATAAAGATTTTTGAATTGAATATGATCATCTATTATAAATTTCCAAAAAATCACCTCTATGTGTAAAGGGCAGGGGAAATGGGATTTTTTAATTTTGTCAAAATAATTTTTTTGGTGGCAATTTCAAGGACTTTCTATCAGAAGCAAGAGACAGTTCTATTTGACAAAAGTTGTAACTAAAAAAAAAAATGGGATAGGAGCAGGCTAGCTTGAATAATTTTTAAACGTTGATCACAGTTTGCAAAGTCCTCCCTTTAGGAGAGGGACAGGCAAAACTGTGATTAGACCAAAATATGGAGCTCTAAAATTATATTGAAAAACTTTATTATCAATAAATTCCATTTTCTATCCTCGAAGGTGACAGTGTTGCTGATGGTGGAAAATAATTACAACCAATTTGTTGAGTGGATGGCCTAGATAAAAGGAAACAAAAAGTTTACAATTTCGACATACCGTAATGCTTTGCATAATTTGTTTTTGGAGCAAATGAGCAATAAAAAGAATTGATTACAGAGTATTCTAGTTTTTTAAAAATTATCCTTTTTTTGAGTTGGAGGCGATGAAATTCAAGTAGGCGAAATTGTAATTTGTGGAATTGTTCAACAACTTTTAAATATTTTGATAATTGGATATAGAAGTGTACATGGAAGCATTACAAAAATTAGCATTACAACAAATTGAATTTGTTGAATAACTTTTAAATATTATGATAATTGGATATAGTAGTGTACATGGCAGCATTACAAAAAATTTAATAGGCTACATCAGAGGTTCTCAATCTTTTTCAACGACTGTACCCCTTTATGAAAAATTAAAATTTTGCGTACCCCCTAGTTATCATGTGCCGGGGAGGGGTTTGTTGAGGTTCGTTGAGTTCCTCAATGTTCAGCTCAAGTTTTGTTAGGTACAACCTTAAATCGTCCTCAACATTAACCTTGTTTCTGTACTTACTTTTAAATGTATTGAGCTCGACAACCCTCTTTAACATAGGTATGTAGTCAAAAACCCAATAATAATCTTTTCCTACAGTGACCAGAAAAAGTGCCTATTTTTGCACTAACTGTAGCACGCAAAATAGTCTATTCCTGCACCAGTGCGGGAAAGTAAATTCCAGTGCGCGAAAGTACTTTTCCGCACTCCAGATTTGCAACCTAACAATATAAAATAGTGAGCATGTAATACGCAGGTTCCCTATTCTGCATTCAAAAATAGGTTGACTACTGTGCTTCAGTGGGGCAAAAAGTCAGCTCACAGTCAGCTGTAGGCCTAGAGTTGTCGAAATCGATTTGATTCGAAGATAGGTTATGTGAGGCTATGCATGTCCTGTTTTGTTTGTTTAAATTACTTTATACATTACTGTAGGAAAAAATTAATGTGTAATTGCAGCACAAAGTATTGTTTCTGAACTCGAGAAACTTTTTTCACTCACCTTCGGCTTGTGAAAAAAACTGTTTCTCTCGGTGAAGAAATCTCCCACTTTTCGCTCTAGTTACACAAATAGCTACTTCCATCAAAAACACGATATATATTTGGAAATATATTATTTGAAACGCATTAAAAAAAAATTAATGAGAAGAATGAGCTTGCTTCTTTTACATAGTTCCCCAATGTTCAGCTCAAGTTTTGTTAGGTACAACCTTAAATCGTCTCCAACATCAACAATATTTCTGTACTTACTTTTTAAATAAATGCCATCATGAAGAAAGATGGATGAGGTTCTGGGAGAATCTATAAAAAATATAGGCAATTTCATACCTAGGTGCAATTCAGATGGCCTTATTGGGGACAACTCTATAATTGAAGTGAAATGTCCAGAGTCTTATAAAAATGTTACTCCTGAGGATGCCATCAAATCCAAAACAAATCCCTTTCCTCAACTCAGTGGGAGATAGATTTGAAGTAAATAAAAACCACAACTTCTTCTATCAAGTACAGTGACAGTTACACATAACAAAGAGAGATAAATGTTTGTTTGCTTCATGGACACCTCACGGCATCATAGTTGAGACTATTTTCAGAGATGATAACTTTTGGAAAAACCAGATGGAAGAGAAATTAGAGAAGTTCTATATGGACTATTTGCTACCGGAATTGGTGGATCCCCGGCATCCTAGATTTAATGGAAATAAGGAATCCTGATTATATAGTGAATGCACTCCAAAAAGGAAACAAGAAAAAGTACTCCACATCATTAAATTACATTCTGTCATCATTTAATTATTTTTCCAATATGATTTTACTTTTTATTGTGAGTACATTTTAGCTTGCTTCCATTGATAGATTAGAGTCTTGGTATCCAAAAAATGAAATGCATTTTGAACTAGGCTACCATAGTCTACTTCATTTTACTTGATTATTCTATTTTTTCAGCTGTTTCATTATTTTACTATAAACAAACTAAATCTTATTCAAGCCACGTCTCCACCAACCGAACATGTCTGTGGAACATTGTTGGCAAATACAAAAAACGGGCAAACATTAAACATATGGGTCACCGAACATGTTCGTGAGTTCAATTGAAATGTTCAGTCTGTGAGCGTACAGTGACGACCAACAACAGGTTCCCGCCACTACCCCACCACACCGATCATAATGTTTGAGAAGGCGTCCACACCAAACCAACTCCAAAAAATGTTCGTCAACATTAGCTGATTCCAGAGAACACTGTTCGCCGAGCATGTTCGGTTGGTGGAGACGCGGCTTTAGATTGGGCGATTCTAAGTCTCTTGTCTGTTTATAATATTCTGATACAATTTTTTATTATCATATCATGAATTAATCTATTTTAAAGAAAATAATTCATGCTCATTTTTCATTATTGTTGAATATTATAGCACTTTTATTGAAAGTCACCATTCAAATATTATAACTGCAAGCATAATTTATTCAAGTCTTTCTTGGAATTGTAAGTGATGGTACTGATATTAGTGACCACTACCCACCGGTTGGGAATCATAAACACAGCTTATTCTATTCTCTACCTCTACGGAAAGGCGAAAACGAAGAAGAGAGACTGAAGCTGTAAGTGAGAAGAGTTGAGACTGTAGGAGAGGAGTGTAGTATGGCAAGGCGGTAAGGTGGGGGAAAGACTGTAGTTTTCAGAACGGCATGGTTGCTGCCCCGTTCTCCACCTCTCGCCTACCGACTATGACTCTGACTCTACTGAGGTCGATTACAAGAATCGGACTCCACCACCAAGTTTTGCCAAAGGTATTAAGGCCTCTTAAGTCGATAATTTTTTTCGTCTTTGATACCCAAAACCACCCCTTTGCAAAAATTGAACTTTTCTCAACAAAATATCATAATTGGCTGGTATGGAATGGAACAGAGTTTGTCCTAACTCAATAGGATCAGTTGTTCAGAATTTGTCATTTCAACCCCTTTAAATAATTCCCAATATCCTACATGTATCACATAAAAAAATTATCTATAATGAAATTGAATAGTTTAGCAATCTCAGTCGAATTAATCCAGTCTTATTTGAATGAGATCCCCCATTCAAAATTGATATTTCCACCCCTCATGCCAGACAGGTGGAAAAACACAAATAATGTTAAACACCCTTCTAAAATATAATTATCCTACAACTCAAGGAAATAACATGATTTTGACTCCAAACCCCATTTCCCCCCTTTCATTTACAGAAATCTTTTCTCCAACCCCTCAACCCCTATATCAAAGATGTACATTTTCTGGTTATATCCTATATGGATATTCTGCATCAAATAACACATGTTTCATCAAAATTGGATGAGAAAATTGGAAAAAATATAATTTTTTCGTCTTTGATACTCAAAAACACCCCTTTGCTAAAATTGAATATTTTGTCATCAAAATATTTCAATTTTCAGGTATTGAGAAAACAGAATTTGTCCCAACTCAATAGGATAAGTAGTTCTGAAGTTGATTTTTCAACCCCTTCAAATAATTCTTAACATTCTATAAGATGCATCACATAAGAAAAAAAGAGATTATCTTAAATGAAATAAAATAGTTGAGCACCTTGCATCAAATGAATCCAATCTCTTTCAAATCAGACCACCAATTCAAAGGTTGATATTTTTACCCCTCATGATAGTGATAAGGGTGCGGTGTTTTGTAATAGAGTAATGGTTGCTTTCCATATTGAAAAAAAATTCTTTCAGTTACATTAATTTCTTTAGAAAAGTTAGAATTATGAAATATGTAAAATTTGCTGTTCCATTGAAACAACCCTTTGAGAAATTTTGAGGGGTTGCAATGCATTTTCGACTTTCCCTTCAAGTCTATTACACTCACAAATCATAGAATCGATAAAAAAAAAACATTTATGAAAAGAATCATGAAACACTTCAAAATTGACTAGGAGAATAAAAGGGGCAATGATGATGAGGAGGAGGAGGAGGATGAGGAGCAGGAAGAAGAGGAGGCATTGGAGGAACATAAGAAGTGGAAAAGAAGAAAAAGAAGGAGAGAGAATGAGGAAGACGCTTACTGAAGAATATTAAGAACTGTGCTTTGAAAGGCTAGGCTGTAGCAAACAGTGTTCCTCTAGGCTGAAGGTAAATTTGGCAACACTGCTGGAGGCTGAAGATATGACAAAATGTATTAATAAGTATATCTGGAGGCTGCAAGTATATCGGCAACCCATATAATGTGTATGAAGCTCAAAAGTATAGTCAAATGAAAAGAGGCCACAAGTATAGCATTATGGCTGAAGAAAATTCTTGTTTTTAAAATTTACCCAATCAGAAAACCAAGACCAAAAGTGAGGGTGCAAATACACTATAATATAGATATACACTCATAAAAAATTAATATACTCCATAGTTTAATGGAGAGGCCATGAGTTTCAATTATGAAAAGAGGCCGTAAGTATAGCGGGATTTATATATATATTGTGAGGGAACATTTTGAATCAACCTCTATGCCTTAAGATTTGAAAACGCCGCGCTCCAGTCGGCCATTCATCTATCTATTGATGATGGCGTCTGTTGGAGCGAAAATTCAAACCCGATATGACACAGATCTAAATAGTGAAAAAGCTCTACTCTGAATAAGAATATCAAACATATTACTATCCTACAATTTCTTATATAATTTAAAGTTCTACATAAACCAACAAATATCCCAAATTTATGTCAAATGTTAAATCATCATTTCAAGCCGTGATAAATGTAGGCTAAACTTGTTATCACAGGCCAAGTACTGCATGAATGTTTGGATATTTGTTTTGTAATTTATTTCTACTGAAATTATTTAAAATGTTAAAAGGAAAGCTCACATATTCCCTGAGACCCATTTTGAGTCTCCCTTTGCAAATATTAATTTTAGTGCTACATTTATGATTTTATATTAACTCATGCTTTGGCTGACCGATTTATAGGCCACATTGCCGAAAATTTGTCAGCTGTTCTAGGACTTTTTCCGGTTCCCTAAAATAGTTCTAGAGGACTTACGACTAAAAGACTGAAGGAGAAGGACGCAGGATTCGCGTATCCCTTAACTTGCTTTAATTTAATAAATGTAGCACAAGTGTTTGAAGTTCCTAGTAAATGTTAAATGTCCTCTTATGTTAAATGTTTTTGATCGTACATTATTTTATTGTAAAAACCAATCAAACTGTGATAAACCTGGCGATTAAAACTACCACCACCAACTCCAAGAAATACTGATGTCCACGAGGCTGAAAAAACTAAGTGCATCGTAAAAGGGGGCTGAAAGGGGGGGGGGAAAGTGCGTGAGTTAAATCCTGATCAGGTATAATTATCATTATAAAAGCTTTTTGAGTGCGAACTCCATAGCTAATAATTCAAATCTCGCCGCATATATCAGTGTAACATACCAAGTTGAATTCATGTAATATCTAGTAATGACGTTCAACATATGATAATAGTGACCCTTAGGTCTAATTCCTCACACAGGAAAATTATTCCTAATTAAGTTAAAAACTCAAATTTCATTCAAGAATTTAAAGAACGTTTTTGGAAATTAAATCTGTGATGTTTTCCATGACGAAATACTTAATGAACAATCTAATATTAAAACTGACACTGTATTTCACTTTTAAATAATGTTTTACTCACATATATTGGAGATGCTTGAGGAATGCATTTCACTTCTGAAAAGAAGCTTCGTCAGCCTGCCGCCAGGGGTCATGCTCTGTTTGGGTTAGGATGAGCAGCCATTATGTATTTGAAAATTGCGTTTGATTTGAATTGTGTTTGGTCGTTGAGTAAGTTTGTTCTATCTTGTTTATGGTGTTTGAATATTTCATATTGTTCCAGTGTATTTAGTTTGTGGCTTTTTTGGAATGTGTGTAGAATTTCCAAGTCAGTTTGGATGTTATTGTGTGAGTGCCCAGTGTTGATTAAGTGATCTGCAAATGTTGAGTCAGAGTTGGAATGTAGTGCTTTGATGTGCTCTTTATATCTTATGTTGAATGATCTGCCTGTTTGTCCTATGTAGTACTTGGGGCATGTGTTGCATTTAAGCTTATATATGCCTGGTTTGTTGAATTTGTGAATTGTGCTGTTTGTTAGGTGAGCTGGTTTTTGTTGGATCTGGTGTTTCAGGTTGTTTGTTGTTCTGAATGCTGTGTTAAATCCGGATTTTTGGAAGATGTAAGCTATTTTGTGTGATTTTTTGTTGAGATATGTGAGTGTGACAAATCTGTTTTGGTTTGCAGGTTTTGGATTTTTATTTTTCATTTTATTCATGATTTTTTCTACTAGATTGGTGTTGTATCCGTTTTGTTGTGCTAAATATTTGATTGTATTGATTTCTTCTTTGTGGTCAGCTTGTGATAGTGGAACATTAAGGAGTCTATGGATCATGGAGTTGAAAGCAGCAAGTTTGTGTTGATTTGGGTGGTTGGATGAGTTGTGAATGAGTGTGTCTGTGAGAGTTGGTTTTCTGTAGATTTTGAATTTGTGCATGTTATTTAGTTTTTTGATAGTGAGATCTAAGAAGTTCAAGGTGTAGTCTGTTTCATATTCTGCTGTGAATTGTAAGTTTTTATGGGTTTTGTTCAATTGTGTTAGGAGTTGTTCACACTGTCTTTGGTTTCCATTGTAAAGTACAATAATGTCATCAACGTAGCGGTGCCAGTAAATAATTTTGTTTGAGTGTTTGGTGTCTTTTAGTATTTTAGTATTCTCTATGTGCTGTAAAAATATTTCTGCTAGGATGCTGGAGATTGGGGATCCCATTGGTAGTCACCCACAATAACAAGTATTACACCCAACCAGAAGGACTACCAATGGGATCCCCAATCTCCAGCATCCTAGCAGAAATATTTTTACAGCACATAGAGAATACTAAAATACTAAAAGACACCAAACACTCAAACAAAATTATTTACTGGCACCGCTACGTTGATGACATTATTGTACTTTACAATGGAAACCAAAGACAGTGTGAACAACTCCTAACACAATTGAACAAAACCCATAAAAACTTACAATTCACAGCAGAATATGAAACAGACTACACCTTGAACTTCTTAGATCTCACTATCAAAAAACTAAATAACATGCACAAATTCAAAATCTACAGAAAACCAACTCTCACAGACACACTCATTCACAACTCATCCAACCACCCAAATCAACACAAACTTGCTGCTTTCAACTCCATGATCCATAGACTCCTTAATGTTCCACTATCACAAGCTGACCACAAAGAAGAAATCAATACAATCAAATATTTAGCACAACAAAACGGATACAACACCAATCTAGTAGAAAAAATCATGAATAAAATGAAAAATAAAAATCCAAAACCTGCAAACCAAAACAGATTTGTCACACTCACATATCTCAACAAAAAATCACACAAAATAGCTTACATCTTCCAAAAATCCGGATTTAACACAGCATTCAGAACAACAAACAACCTGAAACACCAGATCCAACAAAAACCAGCTCACCTAACAAACAGCACAATTCACAAATTCAACAAACCAGGCATATATAAGCTTAAATGCAACACATGCCCCAAGTACTACATAGGACAAACAGGCAGATCATTCAACATAAGATATAAAGAGCACATCAAAGCACTACATTCCAACTCTGACTCAACATTTGCAGATCACTTAATCAACACTGGGCACTCACACAATAACATCCAAACTGACTTGGAAATTCTACACACATTCCAAAAAAGCCACAAACTAAATACACTGGAACAATATGAAATATTCAAACACCATAAACAAGATAGAACAAACTTACTCAACGACCAAACACAATTCAAATCAAACGCAATTTTCAAATACATAATGGCTGCTCATCCTAACCCAAACAGAGCATGACCCCTGGCGGCAGGCTGACGAAGCTTCTTTTCAGAAGTGAAATGCATTCCTCAAGCATCTCCAATATATGTGAGTAAAACATTATTTAAAAGTGAAATACAGTGTCAGTTTTAATATTAGATTGGAAATTAAATATCTCAAGTGGAGATTATTTTATTCTTGTCATACAATTACTGAGTCACATGATTTATTCGATTAGCATTAATAAATTATACTGTTAATTGACTTTTGTGTATTTTTCTCTTGGAGTTTCTTGCTTGGTATTAGACTAAGTACACGTTCTCGCACACATAGCCTAGGGTCCATTTGCCTGTGGTACTTCATGAGAAAGTCCACTTGTGGTTTCAAGGATACCTTGACTGACCTTAGCATAAAAGGTTCAGTTGCTTCAGTGAGATCGTCTACAGTCTACCAGAGAAATCCTCCTTACACCAGTCATACAACAGAACACCTAGTGGTAATATTATTGCTTTCAGATATTTGATTGTACTCAGCTCGAAAACGCCCTCTATCTCTTTGATTAGTGGTAATTTATAATTATCATTTGTTTGAGAGGTAGTGGACGTTTATTCGTTATGGAGTATTTTCAGGAGGCGAAATTTCAATACAGCCAAGCCTTGCTTGAGTTTGTATGTTAGAGCCTATTATCCGGACACAGCTGATGGAACATTACATTTTATTTCCATTCCAGCTTTCAAATAGAGGAATTGGAGCCCAACCTGAGAATATTGCCTAACAATATATATTTGTATGTGTATATAGAATCATGAACACCATATATTCAAATACATCGTTATCATGTTATAGTGTGATGGCCGTTTAACTCTAATGTTGTGAGCATTGTCAGACAACCTACAGTACACTGACCCAAGGCAAGGGTTCGAGGGTTATGGATGTTGGAAGTGCGACGAGGCGCCCAGGCCAGGGAAATGCATGCACATCTTCAAATTTTATTTGAAGTTTTATTACATCTTTGTGGAATGAAAATAGAATCCTTCAGAGAAATATGTTTTGAGAAGTATGCTACCATCTCAAGTGAATTATGAGAAGAATAATCAGAATGAATATTCTAGCAAAACTGCAAATTTACTTGAAAGAAATTATTCTTAGTGGATGTATAAGCAAAATTAGTCTTATTATTGTAGAGAAACACTCCTTTAAATTTTATAAACATATTTTCTTATGAAATACAAAGAAAGTAAGTGCGTTGTTAGATTGAAATTACAAGAACATTGCTGAGAATAATGATTATACCAAATTTCCAAAATTGATCAAAATTATTCTTCAATTTGATAAAATTGGCTTCAGTAATAATTTTTGTACGGTTCATGAAATGTACTGCAGGCACTAATTTTGTTGTGCAGGTGTTCTCAAGGTCCTGAAAATGTTATTGTTGCCGTTTTCTTGCATAGATGAGTCTAATTAATACTTACAAAAATAAAATATTGACGTCTTTAGTTTGTCAGTATGCAAGAAAATCTTATGTATGTTGGAAGAACATCCAAGTTTTTCAATTTTATAGTATTATCATACACAAAATTTCTCATAACGTCAATAAAAATTTGAAATGGATGTTATTTTCTCCATACAATCCATACACACACCCCACAAACACCAATAATGTGAAGCAGGGATTTTCTAAAGAAGATTTAAAAAATATGTCTAATCAAAACGGATTTCACAGGAGAGACTCTTCATACTGTAAAAATTGTAACAAGACAATCCCACATACAATTGCAGGTATAACAATTTCAGAAAATGTAACATTTGCCAGGGATTATCCAACGTCAATTACATCAATAAAAATTCGAAGTGGACATTATTCTCTGCAATTATTCCATATCATAGTCTCAATAAGGAAATTACATTAGCTGAATTACTGTTCTTCAAAATCTGCTCAAATCAAAAAATAAACTAAATCAGCAAAACAAAATAACTCAACTATCAAATTCTTTTGTTTATAATCCAGGACATTTCATCTTCATGTACTATACAAAAATTATTACTGAAGCCAATTTTATCAAATTCAAGAATAATTTTTATCAATTTAGGAAATTTGCTATGCCGCTAATCATTATTCTCATCAATGTTCTTGTAATTCCACTCTAACAATGCACTCACTTTCTTTGTATTTCTCAAGGAGATATGTTTATAAAATTAAAAGAAGTGTTTTCTCATGCAATAATTGTTTGAGACTAATCAATATTTATTCTGATTAACCTTCTTGTAATTTACTTGAGAAGGTAGTTTACTTTCTCTTAATATATTTCTCTGAAGGATTCTATTTTCATTTTACAAGAAAATAGTAAAACTTCAAATGAAATTTGAAGATTTGCATGCATGTCCCTGGCCTGGGCGCCTGGTCATGTTGGAATTTGTATAAAACAATAAATTACCCAAATAATCTGTATGGTACCTATTTTGTACTATCTGGTGCCTGTAAAAAAATTGTACTTCAATCCTAACTGAGTGAACTCACAGTATTGACGTTTTATTATGTAGAACTTGATGCCTGTTGTGCAGAAAGTTCTTTGTTGATCAATATTCTAGTTGTTGGCATGCATAAAAACATTTGATTTAGCTGCCAAATTATTGACGCCTATTGATATGAATTCAAACGCTCAAGTGTTTGTTAACTAAAAAATTCGCTTAACAAGTGAAGAGTTTTTACTGGCCAGAAAATCCACACAATAGAAAAAATGAGCAATACCATCACAAAAATATAGCAATTTGTTTGAACCACCAGTAATAAACCAGTAAGACAAATTTATTCATGGCTTGCACGTTGCACTCGGTCGCTGGCCATGAAAGGCTGATAATAATTATAATAATAATAATAATAATTATTATTATTATTATTATTATTATTATTATAATTATAGGGATTTTGGAAGCCAATCCAACTTGGTCATCCCAGTTATAACCTTTCTATACCATACCCCGCCTTTGCAGATGATTTAGCATTATTAATGGATGATGAAGAGACCGCAGTCAAACAGGTTGAAGCATTAAAGGAATGTGCAGAAAAAGTAGGGTTGCAAAAAAATCTCATTTGAAAAAACCGAATTTATATGTTCAAAAGTAGAAATTGAAAGTTTAAATACAAAGTATGTTAGAGTCAACAGGGTTCCACACTTCAAGTACCTTGAGGAGTTCATTGAACCAACGGTTCTTGAAAGAACATCATGGCGTAATCGCATCCAAAAAGTGAAGAAAGCTGTAGGAATAGTTCAAAAACTTTACAATAAGAAATGCATGTCCAGACAGACCAAAATCAGGCACTACAACACTATTATAAAACCAAAGATTCTATATGCAATTGAAACTCTGGCACTTGACACAAAGAATTAAATTAAAGGAATTAAAAAGGAAGAACGAAAAATAATCAGGAAAATTTCAGGAGCTCGACTCACTGAAGAAGGATACAGGCTGCAAACAATAGAAACAACTGAACGTTTTTCAAAAATCAAAGTTGACATTTGGAAAAGGCATATGAAGTTCTTTGGACATCCAAATAGATTACCTAATAACAGACAAAGAAAACGAATAATTGAATATGCAACAAAACTAAAAATGTCAACACCTTGGTTAGACGGAATTTGTAAGGACAAACGCCAACAGAAAACAAACAGAGATTTTTGAAGAAAACACATTTAGATACAAGGTAGACAATTGGAGAGTTACAAAACAGCCAAAAGAAAAGCAATTCGAACCTAAGTGGTCAGAAGAATGCAAAAAAGCCTTTTCAGAAACAATAAAAGCCTATTGGGGTAATAAGAAAAACAAAAGGACATAACTGAGTCTTCTGCTTATCGTCTTCCGTCTTGGGAGAATTCGTCAATAATAATAATAATAATAATGATAATAATAATTATAAGGATTTTGGAAGCCAATCCAATTTGGTCAGCCCAGTAATAACCTTTCTATACCATACCCCGCCTTTGCAGATGATTTAGCATTATTAACGGATGATGAAGAGACCACAGTCAAACAGTTCGAAGCATTAAAGGAATGTGCAGAAATTGTGTTCACAATAATTATCAGCACTTATGTTGACCAAATTTTCAACCAGCCGAAAACGAAAATTGCGCCCTTCTTGTGCAGCAGTGGTTGCGACAACAATGGTCTCAGTCTAACCCTACAGGAGTGTGTTCAAGTAATGTAAGTTTTCATATTTTTGCAATCATATTCTCTTTCAATTAATTCTTTAGGTAAACGGTTGACATATAACAAAAAAAGCAATGGACCTAGTATTGACCCCTGAGGCACTCCAGCTTGCACCTCTAATTTATTAGATTTATTCTTTACTATACTATTACCAACTACTGTAGTTAGTTCTACACATTGTTTTCTCCCAATAAGATATGATTCAAACCATTTCAGTTCAACCCCATTTACACCTACATTTTGCAGTATTTCTAATAAAGTTATATGATTAACACAATCAAATGCCTTTGACAGATCTAAGAAGATTGCAGTAGCTTTATCACCTGAATCTATTATATCTATAAGTTTTTCAACTAGAGAAACTATGACTGTTTTTGTTGATCTCCCTTTCTGGAAGCCATGCTGTTCATCACAGATAAAGTTAGCTTCTTGAAGGTGCAGAAGTAACCTATTTAGAACTACTCTTTCAAAAATTTTACTTATCTATATAAATAAAATTAGAGTTTTGTCTGTACATTTATCAGAATTATATATTTTTTGGTTATTTTTACGTTTTATACATCAAATAAGCCGAAAATAGTCTAATCTCACTTTCTGTCTGTCTGTCTGTCATGGCCCCAAAGGCATTTTACGCGGCCTTCTCCTCAAAAACGAGAGCATCCATCGGGATTTTAGTTATTGAACAGTATTGAACAGTTTATTGACAATGTCTTTAGCTATAAAAAACTAAATTAACTTTTTTTTAACAGAGTAATAAACGTTTAAAAACCAAGGGTTTTGCGATTTTGGATACATTTTACGCGGCCTTCTCCTGAAAAACGAGAGCATCGATCGGGATTTAGGTTATTTATCAGTATTGAAAACCTTTTTGACAATGTCTTTAGCTATAAAAAACTAAATTAATTTTTTTTTAACAGAATAATAAACGTTTAAAAACCAAGTATTGTGCGATTTTGGATACATTTCTTCCAAGTTTTATTACCACATAAGAATAAGAACAAATCACGTAATTTATCATGATTATATATCAATCAGCTGTTCTCAAATATAAATGGTGGGCACTTCGCGGCGTTATTTACGCTGTCTGCAGACTTGTGTAGTCTGAGCATTGCAGTCTTTTAGGAAACATATGTCTGGTGAATCAAAGCTCATCTTATGTTTCATCAATTATTTCTTTGTTGAAAAAAAAAAAAAATTTCTCATCATCATCATCATCTATCATGGACTAGGCTTCTGGGGCCTGTTCTGGTGTCCACCTCTTTCTCGGTCTTCCAACGTCCCTTCTTCCGTCCTGTTTTAATTCCCATGCCTGAAATGGAAGTCGATTTGGAGGCATACGGAGCAGGTGATTGGTCCATTTCATTCGGTACTGTTTGATCACATCCGCCAAGGGTTGAACATTACATTGTCGCCTAATGTCTTCATTTCGTATGTGATCCAGTCGTGTGTATCCTTGTATACTGCGCAGGAATCTCATTTCTGCAGCTTGAATGCGTGAATCATCATTTTTTGTTTTTGTCCATACCTCACTTCCACAAGTTAGCAAAGGAATAGCCATTGTCTTGTAAAATTTAATTTCTGTTTCCTTTCTGGCTTTACCTTTCAAAGCACGATGGATAGTGCCACACATCATATTGAATTTAGCTATCTTATGAGGTATGTCACATTCTCGATCAAAAGACACATCACAACCAAGATATTTGAAGTTATTCACCTGCTCTACAATGTTGTTTTCGATTACTATCTTAGAACGTAGGGGCCACTTGCCTAAGAATGCCATAACCTTCGACTTCATACCCGAAATTTTCATATTGAAGTCTTTACTGACAAGCTGTAATTTGTGAATGGCCAGTTGCAGTTTGTCTTCACTCTCCTGTATTATTACAGTGTCATCTGCAAACATAAGAGAGTTGAGAAATATTCCTGTCCCAATTTTGACACCCGAGTCTACTTTTTGTTGCCAAAAAAAATTGCCAATCTAATTTAAATTTATCAAAACAAAAAATAACATTTTAGGAAGGTGCGGTTTGTGCTAGGCTCTTGGGAATTCACCAGGTAGCACTATTATTATCACATAAGAACAAGTCACGTGATTTATCATGATATATTAATCAGCTGTTCTCAAAAAATATTCTCTCCAATACCTGTCACTGAATTGCTGAGTTGTTTAGTAATGGCCCGTTCACAGAATACAGTTTTTGTGTGGTACAGTAAATTTGCTGTATCAGTTATTTTGCAGTGCTTTCGTTTGCATGTACATTTCATATTGTATGTTCACACAATACTGTTTCGACTGGATCCAGTAAAAAAGCTGTTCTAGCCGATTTCTACATTCGGTTTTGTCTTCAAAAACTGTATCACTAAAATCAGCTGTACCGCAAAATAACTATCCCTATCAGGTGGCACATGTATTGTACCAGTAATGGATATGTTCAAACGATACGTTTACGCTGGAAGCAGTCTTCAGATCGTCAGCATTGATCTTCTTCATTGATATTCTTCAGCATTGATCTTCTTATTAGTGAATTCCAGTGTCCAGAAGTGGAAGATATTAATTGTGAAAATTTAATTTCTCTAATATATGAGAGACCCGCCTTGTGGGACAAGACTTAAGATTAATATAAAAATAATAAGAGAAAAATGTGTAGAATATTGAAACCAGAATTTGCATACTTTGATCAGAATTTAAGAGAAACCTTCAGTAAGAAACTTATTTAAAAAAATCTTACACAAATAAAAAAAAATCCTGGACTGGAATAAATAAAACTGAACTGGAAGCACAATGGTGGTAGTTGCTGGTCTCCTATCAGGCGCCTCTCCAGGTGGCGGATTGGGGGATGCCTCCTAGATATAGGTGGTACCGGGGAAATGAAATACCCGGGGTGGACCAAAACCAGCATAGAAACTGCTGCCTTGCAGATGGAGGTCAATGGAAATCCAAAGGCTAGGGGAAGAAAACCCCAATAGAAAATTGACTGCTGCCTTGTAGTTCAGCATTGGTTTGTTAAAGGCTAAGGAAGGAAACCTGAAAAAATTCCCTGGTCCTCCAGGTTGGGGGTTGGATGTGGGGCTAACTCCCCCACTCCATAAAAAAAACATTTGTTATGGAAGCACAAAATGATAGGAATGGACGGCCCTCAAGGAATTTAGTAAAGACATTTAAACGATCGCTGGATAGGGACCGTTAGCGACAATTACTAGTGCAGGTCAAGACCCGTCCTGGGTTGTAGGGCCACTGAAGAAGAAGAAGAAGGAAGCGCAATGGAAGAAGGAGGAGAGCACAGCAATAAGCAGCAAAGCCGGACCGTGTGAACATCACAGTACAGTTGCCGCCGTACAGTAAAAAAACCGTACCGCAAAAAAACTGTATCGTCTGAATGGGGCCTAAGCTGCTAACAACTTCATGATCGTTGCTATCAAAAAAGCCGAAACATATTTAGTCTTATTTCTAAACATAATCCGTACAAAGGACGGGCACAATAGCTAGTTACATTTAAAATACTAATGTGCCTATAGTTTTCTACCTTTTCTCTATCACCACTATTGAAGATTGGCAAGATCTTCCCCTCTTTTAAATTATCTGGAAAAACACCTTGTTCTAATGAATGGGTCTAACAATCGATCTTTACATTCTTTCAGAATTTTACTGGATACCCCATCCATTCCTACAGTTTTTTTATTATTTAAACTATCAAGGATGCAACTCATTAGTAATTCTAATATAAAGTCAAAAGCCATTTGGGACTTGATGAAAAGAGAAACTGTGCACAAGATAAATTCTCATTACCCAATCCTGGTTGATGGCCTCCCGCTAAGTTCCCCCACCAAGATTGCTAATGCATTCAACGACTATTTCACCAGTGATGTGCCTCTGGGAGATATTGGTGGTGCTGATGGTATGGACTTTTTTGTGCTTCTGGTGAATGCTGACTCAGGAAATGACATTGTCTCTGGAATCCCTAGACTCTCAAATGAGGATATGAGTACTGTTGTCTGCAAGCTGAAAAACAAGATGTCGAGTGGCCTTGATGAAATTCCATGCAGGGTCTTCAAGGAGCATTTCCAGGAGGTAAGTGAACCTTTGACTCACTTGTTCAACTTGTCCAATGATGTGGGCCTTTTTCCATCCTGCTTCAAGGTAGCTAAAGTCAAACCAATATTCAAAAAAGGATCTAGAGGCAGTGTTGATAAATATAGGCCCATAGCTAACTTGTCATCAGTCTCAAAGCCCTGGGAGATAGTAATTTACAATGCACTCCTTGATCACTTTCAAAGAAACAATTTGTTTTCTCCCAGCCAGTTTGGATTCCAAAAGAATAAATCAATGGTTGAGGCATTGGAATCATTTGTGAGTGAAATTTATTCATCTCTGGATCGGGGTCGAAAGGTATTGGGCTTCTTTGTTGACCTTAAAAAGGCATTTGATAGTCTAGTTCATGACATTTTGATTAAGAAGTTGTACTATTATGGTATCAGAGGTAATCTGCTGAGTCTTGTCAAGTCATATTTGGGAGGAAGGAGTCAGGTGGTTGAGGTGAGTGATTCTGAGGGACAGCTATTGAACAAAAATTTCCACTCACATTCCCGTTTCTTGAGCAGGGGGGTGCCGCAGGGTTCGATTTTGGGCCCTTTGTTGTTCCTTGTGTTCATAAACGACTTCCCTTGTAATGTGCCTTCTGCAAGATCTGTGTTATTTGCTGATGATGCAAATTTTCTGGTCTCAGCGGGTGACATTGATGAGCTGCGGGTTTTGGGTAATGCTGTTCTAGCGGAAATTGCAAAATGGTGTTCTGCAAATAAGTTGGAGGTCAATACTAGCAAGTCAACCTTCATTGAATTCTCAATCCACAGATTCCCAAACAATCGATTGGAATTTGAA
Source organism: Conomelus anceps (assembly GCA_948455865.1). Lineage (NCBI taxonomy): Eukaryota > Metazoa > Arthropoda > Insecta > Hemiptera > Delphacidae > Conomelus > Conomelus anceps. Next base: position 136,877,015 of record OX418216.1, on the reverse strand, counting down.
GTTGAAGCCGATGAACTACATCCTTCTAGTGCTACTAATTTCTTGGGGGTTGCAGTGGATCAGGGACTGACATGGTCATCCCATGTCGAATCTCTCTCCAAGAGATTAAACTCAGCTGCATATGCAATATCTAGGCTCAGTAAAGTTTTGGTTCATGAAGCAGTTATCTCTGCTTACTACGGATATTATGAGTCACTACTATCTTATGGGATATTGCTGTGGGGAGGATCAAGATTCTTGGTGTCTATCTTTCGTGCCCAAAAGAGAGTCCTAAGAATTATGTTTAGAAAGCCACCCCGTTTTTCATGTAGATCACTGTTCAAGGAAAATAAAATTTTGACTGTCCCAAGTCTCTATTTGTACCATCTGGCAATTTTTGCATTTAAACTGAAAGATGATTGGATGTCAGGTGCTGATATTCATCAGCACAACATGAGATACAGAAGCTCTATCAGAGTGGAACAGCACCGGACAGATTTTTATGAAAGAAATCCCAATTACATTAGTAAAAAGGTATTCAATTCTCTGCCCCAGAATATAAAAGATGCACAAACAATAAATGTATTCAAAATGAAAGTCAAATATTGGCTAATAGAGAACTGCTTTTATGAATGGCGAAGCATTTTTGACCACTGAATTGGATACGATTATGTTTTGGATATGAATATTAATGTTTAGGCCTATGTCTTAGATTTAAGTTGTTTTGTATTGAGATGTGATTGTTGTACTATGTATGTTACTTGAAATATTGTATGACTATTGTCAATATGGTGTGCCTACTGTTCATGACATGTACTATAAACAAAACAAAATAAACAAAATGATATTTGACAACTCGTCTTGGCATACTGGGTGGAATTTTAATTCGTTCTGAATCCCCTCAGTATTCCTCATGTTTGCATCAGTAATACCTGTATTAAGAGATTTTTGAAGATCCTTAGCAACCAGTTGATAATATCTGTTAAAGAAATTACAAATATCTACACTGTCATCAATATATTTGTTATTTTCGTTAATTATTCTGGGGACACTAGTATAAGCATCTACATGAGCTACTTGCCTATTTTTGTTTATTACATCCCACACTGCTGTGTTGAAGTACACACTATTATTCAAAATTTCAGGTGTTTTCTTACATTTCGCTCTTTTCACTTCCCTTGTATAATTTTTCTTTAGAGCTTTGTAATTATCTCCACTTAACATATTTCTAGATAGTTTGAATTCATCATATTCATATATCTTTAACCCTATTTCTTTCTGCAAGGATATCATCAGTTATCCACTCTTCAATTTTGTCTAATTTGTTCTTTACAGGGACTTTTTTAACTGGACAACTCATAGTAATATGAAACCTTAAAATATTAATGAAACTATCATATTTGTCATTTAAACTATTGCTATTGTAAACCCTACTCCAGTTTTCTTGTAGCAGATTCTGCTTCAAACAATCGATATCCCCCTGTTCATATTGTTGAATTTCTTTCATTACTCTACTCTTTTTAATTGGTTTGTGACCTTGCAACCCCACCTCTAAGATTTGATAGTCATGATCAGATAGTTCCGAGCCGCCTAATCTTGTTTTAGAGTAATCTATATTAGTAAGGATGTTATCAATTATTGTTTGTGATGTTCTTGTGACTCTGGTACATTCATGAACTTTTATTCCCAAGTTATTCATGCATATAATATCCTTTAAATCTTCTGTCATTTTATTCTGTGTTGCAAAGTCTGTATTGAAATCTCCCGCTACAATAATGTTTGTAAAACGAGTAGTAGTAATCTCTAAAAGCCTATTGAATAGTTAACAAAAATTGTTCCATTCCCCATTTGGTGACCTGTAAATACCCAACACCGCTACTTCGAAATTATTGTCGATTTTTACTCTCAAACCAGTAACTTCTAAATCCATTTCCACAGCAAATTTCTCTACATATTCTAAATTAAATGTTTGCATATTCTTAGCATTTTTAGTGAAGATAGCTACTCCCTCACTTCGATGAGATGTCCTGCAATACGACGTTTTCAATGAATAGTTTGGAATATTAAGTTGTGACAATTCATCTTCTTTTAAACCATGCTCTGTGAAAATAGCTATATCAGGAGCCTCTTCTTTAAAAAATACTTCGATTCTATCTATTTTGTTACGAATGTATTGAATATTCTGATGGAACACAGTGAGTACCGGTACTTCCCTATCATCCCTTATTACTTATCGTTGCTTTTGCATATTGAAGTAGATTTACTTAATCTCTTAGAATCTTGAGAGCCTATCAGATTGCTACAAGAGTTCCTTCCACTAATGCTATCCTGATTTTTTGATTGATTAACGTCTTTTAATACAATTGAAGATATGAATTCATCATCTGAACTAGTTTTCCTTCCCGGTTTTGAGCCACTTTACTGAAAAAGGTTCATTAGATGATTTTTTAGGAGAATTATTGACAGTAGATTGCGAACGACTTTCAATCAGCTCTGCCAGCCTATTACAAAATATTACTTTGCCAGATTGATTTAGATGTAGACCATGTTTAGTGAAGTTTTGTTTTTTCAGCCTTTCATTTAGAAAACAAATCCCCAACTGCTTAGAATTCTTATTTTTTAGGCTGTTGATTGTATTATGAATTGATTTATTTGTTGACTTAATGGCTTCTTTTAGCTCTGGCCTATCAAACCTATACGGAATTGTACTTATTATTACATTAGTTTTTTGGCTGAGTGGCACAATCTCTCTTTAATTTTTTCATTTATTTCAGGAAGATGTTTTAGATTAGGTTCATTTATATTGTTTGAGCCACCCAGTACTATTAGAAAATCGTTTTTTCCGAGATCTTTAGTTTGTTCCTGTGCTGACTCTACGAAAGCGTTTATAAAGGCACTTGGTTTGAAAAAGCTCTGAACTTCATACTTATTTTTTAATCTTTTATTTAGTAGGTCACTACAGTCTCGTCCATGACTGGATGTCAAGAGCAGTACTCTACCTTTCCTATCGTTATTTGCCCTTACTTTAGTTTTGGTTGCTGTTTGCAAAACCTGACTATACGTTTTTGTTTGACCATTTCTATTTATTTTTTCCCCATTTGATTTAGGTTCTACTTTTTTTGTATTGATCAGAGGTTCAGATCTTACATTAGCCAAGTTTATTTTTGATTTTAATATTTCGATTTCCTCTGACATAGACCTACATTGACTCGTGAGATTTAGTATTTCAGTTTTATGGTCTTCCTGCTGCAATTTTACAATAACTTCCAGAGATTTTATGTGATCCACTAACCCTATTCGTTCTTCCTCAGAATTTTTTTAGTGATGTTTCTAATTTTGTTTTCAATTTGGTGTGATCACTCAATAGTTTAGCAACCTTTTCTTCTACATCTACAGTAGCTTTAAGAGCTGTTGGAGATTTTTTTGTTAATAAATAATTGCTGAGATCGCGTAGCTACCTGAGTTTTAGTTAAACAATTAGATTTAGATGCCTTTTTTGGACTCATTTTCCTAGCTAAAAATTGTTTTCAATTGATTTTAGTTAAATGTTTAATGAAATATTACTTAATTTATTACAATTGTCAACTTGAGACTATTTAATTACAAGAAAATTTATCAATATCGGTACACCTAACCTCGAAAATAGAATTTGACTTTTTATTTAACTACGTTTGAGTTTAAGACCATTCTTTTCATTCCATTCAGTGATTTTCACTATTTCTTCATTCATCTTATGGATGGTTTGTTGAAGGTCTCTAACAGCAAAGCTAGAATAATCGAACAGATACAGTATGGTACACTTTCTGTGATTCATAGACAACCTCATATCTTCACTAACAGCAGTAGTGCTGTTTCAGTAGAATGGCATTCTCGAAAACCAGACTGGAAGTCATGAAGTTTGCTGTTCTTTTCAAGGAATTTCACTATTTGTGAATCAACAAGTCTTTCAAGTGCTTTGAAAATTTCTGGCGAAATACTTATAGTCTCCAACTTTATTGAGAGATAAAACTTTGTTAAGTGGGTTAATATAAGCATATTTCAAATTTTTAGGAAAGAGACCACTTTGAAGGAAAGCATTAAAAACATAAGTTATTACAGGAAGGATTGCAAAAAGAATTATCTTTATGAATTTAATAGGAATTTTATCTGCTTCCATTGAATTGCTGTGAATAAGCTAGATAGCTTGAAGAACCTCATGCTCAAAAATTGAATGAAATTGAAACTGGGAGGCTGGTGGAATATGATAGTTGGAAACTTGATCAATTAGGCTTTTGAGATGATTTTCAATGACTGTCTTATCACATTGAGATACAAAATGTTCATTAATATCATCAAGTGGAAGGTCAATTGGGGTATGTGATTTTTGTTTCCCAATTCCAAACTGTTTGATACCATGCCATACGAGTATGGTAAACATCTTCCCGGATGAGTTATGTACGATATTTTTTGTGATTTTAGTCATATATATTTTTTTAATATAAAAAACATAAACTTTGAGCTAGTACAAAAGGATCATTAAACATAACCTCAAAATAGCCTATTGTACGCACATGTATAATGGCGAATAAATATTCTTAATCAATCACAGCAGGGAAACTAAAAATACTTCTGAGATCAGCTGTTTTTCCAAATTCTCCAACTTATCATTGAAACTAAATAACCTTATTCCTATGACTCAATAACATCAACTAAATTATTTACAATTTTCATATGAACATATGGACAGAAATAATATATTCTTCTTATTCTCGATTCAAATTAAGTTCACGTGATTGGTCAAAACGGGACATTACAGGCTTGTTTCACACTGAACCAGCTTTGGGTAACCGATGTCGTTTACCCGGCATAATTGCATTGCATCATATGATTTCGAAAACCGTCTAGATATGTAAAGCGCTCCATATGATACAATGATCAGCCTGGTAAACGACACCGGTTATCCGATTGGCGGTTATGTGTGGAACTATCCTATTCAAACTTGATTGAAATGAAGACATAGAAGAATGCTCCTTTTTGTTTAATATTGGGCTAAGTATTGGGCCGATCCTTGCGAAACTTGGATGGGACCACCGCTGAGCGATGCTCTTTCATTTAAAAAAAAATTCATCGAAATCGGTTCAATATTGTTCGAATGATTGATGTACAAACATAAAAAAAAAACAGGTCGAATATAGTAACCTTGTTGTTTTTGGAAGTCGGTTAAAAAATAGTCTTATCTCAATTTCTGTCTGTCTTTCTGTCACGGCCCCAAAGGCATTTTACGCGGCCTTCTCCTCAAAAACGAGAGCATCGATCGGGATTTTAGTTATTGAACAGTATTGAAAACATTATTGACAATGTCTTTAGCTATAAAAAACTAAATTAACTTTTTTTTTAACAGAGTAATAAACGTTTAAAAACCAAGTATTGAGCGATTTTGGATACATTTTACCGGCCTTCTGAAAAACGAGAGCATCGATCGGGATTTTAGTTATTGAACAGTATTGAAAACATTATTGACAATTTCTTTAGCTATAAAAAACAAAATTAACTTTTTTTTTAACAGAGTAATAAACGTTTAAAAACCAAGTATTGTGCGATTTTGGATACATTTTACGCGGCCTTCTCCTGAAAAACGAGAGCATCGATCGGGATTAAAGTTATTTATCAGTATAGAAAACCTTTTTGACAATGTCTTTAGCTATAAAAAACTAAATTAACTTTTTTTTAACAGAATAATAAACGTTTAAAAACCAAGTATTGTGCAATTTTGGATACATTTCTTCCAAGTTTTATTACCACATACGAACAAATCACGTAATTTATCAATCAGCTGTTCTGAAATATAATCTGAATGATGGGCCCTTCGCGGCGTTATTTACGCTGTCTGCAGACTTGTGTAGTCGGAGCATTGCAATCTTTTAGGAAACATGACTGGTGAATCAAAGCTCATCTTATGTTTTATCGATTATTTCTTTGTTGAAAAAAAACAAAATTTTCTAATTTCAATTCATCAAAACAAAAATTAGCATTTTAGGAAGGTGCGGTTTGTGCTAGGCTCTTGGGAATTCGCCAGGTAGCACTATTACTACCACATAAGAACAAATCACGTACTGTAGTATTCATAAAACTTGGCAGCGTGCAGCAGATGGGAAATGCTACATCTGAACCCAGCATACTGCTGCCAAGTTAAATGAAAACTACAGTAATTCACGATGATTATATCAATCAGCTGTTCTCAAATATTCTCTCTGATAACTGTCACTGAATTGTTTACGTTCTAAGTAGTTTACTAAGCTGCTAACAACTTCATGATCGTTGCTATCAAAAAAGCCGAAACATATTTAGTCATATTTCTAAACATAATCCGTACGAAGGACGGGTAGCTGCTAGTGTTACATATACTATAATAATAGTGTCATCCAGTAATGGAACGAAATACTGTTCTTATCAGACAGACACAGCAGTAGAATGGATAATAGCTACCGGTACCGAGCTGATAGAAAATTCACCCCTTGCTCCGATTTGAGGGGGCTGTCATTAACCCCCCACAATCTATAATTGACCAATCGCGATAAAGAGAATTGGGTGTCTTGACAACGCCAAAGGTAATAATTGAACTCTACAATTGTCTTCGATTTCTACAACTAATGCTGGGGAGTTTTACACATTTTTGTGGGGAAGCCGGCCGACATTGACAGTAAAGTTTAGGCGTCCTGAAGAGAAACATCATCAATTGTCGGGGAGCATATCGGTGAGCAGAACACAAAGTAAGTAGGGGCAACCTAATTGTTTTACAATTATTTAAATTAATGACGGGATTATAGTCTGAATAAAACTAGTAGTTTTGTGAACAGTAGACCTCACGCCCAAGAATAAGGGTGCTCGCACAGAGGAACATACTCCATGTCCATGTATGCCACTCTATGATAATCACCATCGTAAAATGAAACACAATTATCACACCAAACCCTCAATTTAATTTGCGTAGTCTACTCCATGTCTGTTTTTCACAAAAGTTCACTCAGTATCACATCAGTAAGGCTGTGCTTTCTATTTGCGAGACAGCTAATTGCGTAAATTAGATTTTAGTTGTCTGATTAATGAATTTATATAACAATATAAATTAAATTCAAATATCATTCACTTAGTAATCACTTGTTATTATACTTAATTGAAATATTAGAAAAAATTAAACAAATGAATATGAATGATATGTTTATTCGTATAAATAAGGCTCAACCACATGAATAATCAGATGTTACAGTGTTCTATAAATTTCATTCCCATTGCGTAAGATGGAGCTCATTTAAAAAATCATATATATGTTCCTATAGAAGAAGGCGAGTCTTGAACCCCTCTTTTAAAGTCCATGCATGAATTCTTGAATTACTTTAAAAAACTTCTCCTTTTAAAATATACTGTATTTTTAAGTACGGTAAATTACTGTACCCCAATCAGGCGAAGTGGAGGATCAAAAATAGCAGAGTGAGAATAGTTCTAACCAGGCCTGCTATGAAGTTTGGCTACATGAATAATAAACTTTTAGCACATAAGTCTGGATCTCCCATACACAATGATGGAAAAACTAGATGAAAATCATTATCTTTGACACACAATATAGGTTAGAATAATGTTAGAATGGATGAATTTGGGAATAGGATCGTTTAAAATATGGTTCTAAAGGGAATATTTTTCAAAAACTACTTGTGGGAGTACCCTTAAAAGAAAGACCTGTAGATATTGTCATAGATTATTGCATTATTCGAGAACCCTCCTTGACCTCCTCTTATTACAGGATATAGCCTTGCCTCGTTTGCATAGTACGCCCTTTAGGCCAAAACATAATGTCTAAAGAGTAATCTACAGTCCAAATCGGCTGTGAAATAAATAAATAAAATAATGTTATCAAGTATTGATCGCAATAATGATAAATTTTATAATTTTTCATACTGTACTTATATATATAATTAATGTATAGGAATAATTATTTTATATAAATATTAGAATCATTTCCAGTAACAGTGACCAGTAATCAACTTGAGTAGTATATTAATGAAAGTAACAGTTATGCGCGATCCAATAGCGGCCCTGAGGCTTTTTTCACAAATACCTGGCAGTCGGGTAACTGCTATTGTTTATCCAGCTGTAGGGAGAATATATCGTATGGAGCGGTTCTCCCTTGCACGATTTTTGAAATCATATGATACAATGCAGCAATTATGCCGGGTTAATAACACCGGTTGCTGGGTGTGTGTGAAACAAGCCTTAGGGCCGCTATTGAATCAATAGCCACTGATGTTTCACTGAGCGACTAAGAAACCGGGCATTATTGAATTTATACTATAAAGCTATCAATTGATGCTAGTGATAATTTCATATTATTCAATTTGTGGACAGGTTGAAAGCAGTGTAGAAGTTCCAGTAACAGTGACCAGTAATCACCTGAGTACTACACGAATAGCAGTAGCAGTTATTGAAATAATCTGACATGGAAAGCAGTATGAACGATCTTTTAAGCTGGAACAACACAGTTTTCTGTGGATTGGCGTTCTACTCCCTTATACTCATATTACAGATGTTCATCTTGGCTGTATATACAGGGATCACTCGTATGAAAAAACAAGTAAGTAAATAGTATAAGTCAAAATATTGTATCAGCTAGTATACTTCTGTGAACGGTAGACCTCACGCCCAAGAATAAGGGTGCTTGCACAGAGGAGCATACTCGTTGTCCTCAACGATAATCATTATCGCCAAATTGAACACAGTCATCAGACCTAAATCTTGATTCAATTCGCGTAATCTATTTCATGTCTGTTTTTCACAAAAGGTCACTCTGTATCATATCAACAAGGCTGTGTTTTCTATTTGCTAGAGAACTGATTGTTCAAATTTGGGATTCAGATGTCTGATGAATGAGTTTATAAAACAATATTGATTAAATTTGTATATTATTTACTTTGTAATTATTAAATTTGTTATTATACTTAATTGAAATATTAGAAATGGAACAAATATGAATGATAACTTTATTCATAATCAATTATTTATAAATATTCCATATGAATAAGGCCCAACCAGATGAATAAGGGGGCCGACCCGAGGACTGTCTATGAATCGGACTCCAATTACATATGATGGAGAAGCTCATTTTAAAAATAATATGTTCCTGTAGAAAAAGGCTTGATTGCCTTTCCTTTTTTCCTCTTAATATTATGCTCTAAAAACAACAAGACTTAAAAAAAACCTTATACATACATCGCTGCGCATTACTAAAAGGAACATTCATGCAAAGAAATCTGTTCTCGCGTTCAGCCGTGAATGCGTTACCAACAGACAAATGCAAAACGGTCGACTCGAAGAGAACTATCTTCGATCGGTCAATAAAACAGATTTCAAGACAAAAAAAGAAACCGACCACAATGAAATGATATTAAAAAAATGAATACTCAAATACAAAAAAAGTTTAAAATTAAATAAAGAAGTATCCACTTTAAACTGAGGAAATTGTAAATGTAATAGAAGTAATCTCTTGAAGTCGGCACCTGAAGTCAAGAGAAACTGAAGGAACGTTCATAGATGCGACCTAAATTCAAGCTCTAATACGTATCTTAGTGGCTTCCTAATATAATCCCGCAAAAATGTTTAGTAAAATATAACCCCATATTTTTATAAGTAAACTTGAGTTGAAAATGCACATAAGGGCATAAATAACGTTTACTTTCAACCTACATATTCAGATAAACAGCTACTTGCTGTTATCTGTCGACGACACTCCAACGCTGGTGAGTTAAAGAGAAAGAAGGAGAAGAGAAAGAAAAATCATAAGAAAATGATAAAGGAAGACAATAAAAAGGGGAAAGATAAGTAAGAAAATGATAAAAAAGAAACTAAGCAACAACCTTCATAAGTTCCATATCAAATTCTTGTTGTATTCAAAGTCCAATGTCCAATGTCAGGTTAGAATTGGTCTAAAACGAAACTAGTTGCTGTAGTGTTTACTTTATTTATTTATTTATCCATTCAACTAACGTAGGATCAATTTGAATAAAACAGGACATTGCCCAAAACTGTTTTTCACAAAATTTTAAATTAGAATCAAAATCTTAGGTTAGGTCTGTTTCACTAAGAGTTTCATTAACTTTTCAAGTGAATTCAACGACTTGCAGTCAAATTTTATTAAGAATAAGTAGTATTTTACTTACTCTGTAACTTAGGCCGAACGTTTTCGAGTTGTTAAAACCCATCTTCAAGACTTCGAGCTTTAACAACTCGAAAACATTCGGCCTACAGAGTAAGTAAAATACTACTTATTCTTAATAAAATTTGACTGCAAGTCGTTGATTTCACTTGAAAAGTTAATATTAACAACGCAGTTCGTCATGGAACAAGAAATCCAGGAAAAGTTTCATCTTGTAGCAGTAATTCAGGAGTTATTTTTGAGAAAGAATATTAATTTTGATTTTACTTTCAACAAAACCCAGTCCAAAAAAGATTAAGGTGTTGAGCTAATTGACATCATAATTACTCTTCTATTTTTGTTTCAAAGTCCGAAATCAATAGCGATCCCACTTCAACTATGAGGAAGCTATATACCAAGTTTTAAGAGTCTAGAATTCACCTTTTAAGCGCTAGAGCACGGACGGGCGGACAACGACACGATTTCAATAAGACCCTGTCGGGAACTCAATAAAACTTAAATAGAATGCACAAACTGTCAGAAATAATATCAATTACATAAATAGATTCGATGTTAGTGATAATGAACTTGCATTTCACATCAAATCAAATCGTTTATTGCACAAAAACCGAATACAAATAATATGCAATAACATTATATACAATTTCACACACAAAAATAAATACAGTATTGTTATAAATTTGTGCTACACGCCGACAAAAGTAAAAACTTGCTCGCCGACGTGGAGTCTTATCAACAGAACTTATTTACTTGCAAATTAGTAGTAGTTGAGTGAAAAAATGATTGTCTCTTATAGATAAAATTGAATCGAAATAATCTCATAGATAAGGTTGTAGGCATATATCACAGAAAATATTATAAAAAATAACTATTTATTCTCTATTATTATCATTGAATATAATTGAATGTAAAAATTTGTCCCTCATCCACATATGTAACTCCTTTATTTTAGACTTTTTAACTATCCAATCCCTGGGTATTGTATTGTACAATCGGTTTCTTATAAAAGATTATGCTCCTTCGAGATGAAGTGATATCCACTCTTTCTATGTGAATGAGGTTTTGGGTCATTTGTCTGGTAACAACAGAGCCTCTATGGAGATTTGGAGAATTTTAAATTTTAAACACATGGGTTTTCAAGGCTTTTAAAATGAACAATTGTCTTACAGTAAATCATAATTTATTATAAATAGTCTCTAATTTTCAATCAATTTCTTTTTCAACAATCTTCTCCTTGTATCTTCTTTTTTCTTCTTCTTCTTTTTCTTCTTCTTCATCTTCTCCTCCTCCTCCTCCTCATCATACTCCTCCTCTACATCATCTTTCTCTTCTGCCTCCTCATCGTCCTCCTTCTCATCATCATCGTCCTTCTCTGCCTCCTCCTGCCCCACTCCATACTCCTTTTTCTCCTCATCCTACTCCTTATTCTCTGCCATTTCCTCCTGGTTAAGTGGTAGAGTGGACATAACTGTCCAAACTTCGCCACGTCAACAAATAAAGAGAATTCTTCTATTCCCCTCCTCATCCACCTTATCCTACTCATCATCCCCTCCCTCCTACTCCTCCTACTCCTCCCCCCTTCCACCGTCTCTTACTCTTCCTTCTCCTCCTTCTCCTCCTGTTCCATTTCCTGCTCATTCCCCTTCCACCTCCTTCTCCTCGTCATCCCTCACTACTCCACCCCCTCCTTCTCCTACTCATCCAACTCATCCCTCAATTACTCCACCACGTCTTCCTCGGCATCTTTCTTCTCCTTTTCTTACTCCTCCTCTTCCTCCTCTACCTCTTAATTCACCAACACCTCCTCCTCTACCACCTCATACACATCGCTTCCTTCATCTACTGAATCCACCTCCTCCTTCTTATCATACTCATCCACCATTCTCTTCCACCTCATCCTTCTTCTCTTACTCCTCCTCCACCTCCTTTTCGACCACCTATTCCTACTCCTTCTTCTCCTCCTCCTTCTTATATTTTTCTTCTTCTCGCCTGCTTCTCCCATTCTCTTCTTTCACTATTCTTTATTTCTCTCCTCATCCTCCTTGCTTATCAGCTCCAACCCCACAACCTTCGCCTCCATCACCTCCTTCTTCCTTCCCCTTCTCCCACCCGTCCTTTCTCCCTCCTCCTCCTCCTTCCCAATCCCATCATCCCCCTTCCTCATAGCCTACACCTCCTACCATTCCTCATCACAACCAACTCCTAACATTCCTCCTCCTCATCTTCCTCCCCAGGCAGATTATCGTCGACAGAGCACTTTTAAAATACGTTCATGCAACAGATACTGCCGTTATGACGTTGAAAGAAACTAGGTCTCAGAATGAGGTCTAGGTGTGAGAAGAGCTATTCATTCGTATGTTCTATAAAAAGTCACCGTTTGTGACGTCACTCTAGTTGTCTACCATCTGGTGCCAGTGAGGTATTGAATTAATGATGAGATGAGACTTGCTACCACCTTAATTTATTATTTATTGATCACTGCACTTGCGTCCACCTTTATTGAGGTTAGATTTCCGGGTGATGCAAGAGCTTTATTCTTTTTCTTCTTCTTCTTCTTGTTCTTCTACTTTTCCTCCTTTATTTTCTTCTTCTTCTTTTCCTACCTACTCCTCCACCTCCTTTTTCTCCAACACCTCATTCTTCTTTTCTTCCATTTTTTTCTCCTTCTTTTTGTTTCCCTCCTGCTTTTTCTTCTTCTTCTCTTTAAACTTTTTCTCCTCCACCTCCTCCTCATTCACCAAATCCTCCTTCTTCTCCTTCTCTTCCACCTCCTACTCCTTCCCCTCCACCATCTTATTACTACAGCACTTTTTGTATTTACCACAGCACAGCACAGCCCACCCACAGCACTTTTTGTATTGTAAAGTGCGAAATAAAGACATATTATCTATCTTATTCTTCTTCTCCTCCTCCATCTTCTCTTTTTTCTTCGTCGTCTCCTTTTCCTTCCTATTCTTTCTCCTCCTTTTTCTTCTCCAACAACTTCTTTTTTCTCCCCCTGATTCGTATTCTTCTTCTTCTTCTCCTGATTCTTCTTCACGTTCTCTTTCTCTTCCTCACCATTTTCCTTCTTCTATTTCTTCTTCTTCTTCCCCTAGCTATTCTTCCTCCCCCTTTTTCTTCTCATCTTCATCCTCCAACACCTCCTTCTTCTTTATATTCTCCTATCCCCTTCTTCCTTCACTTCTCCTTCTTCCACCTTCTTTGTTTCTTCTTCTTCCTCTTTTTCTTCGATAGATTAGGTGAGTAAGTTGATGCAAGAGCTGTGCTCTCTCCTTCTTCTTTTCCTTGCTATTCTACTCCTTCTTCTTCTTCTTTTCATTCTTCTTATTCTTCACAACCTCATTTTTATCGATCTCTACTGCACTTATGCCTATAAGTATTTCCGGGGGGCTCACACTTAAAAGCAGCGTTTATACCCTGGGCGGTATAGTATTAGTCTACTATTCCGTTCTGGTTTCCACCCCTCTATTTCTATCATTGCATTGATCTGCTGTCAATTATAGTTCTTGCTAGTTGGGAAAAGCCTTTCCAAGGCGCCATACCAGACAGGTCTGGAATTTGCCTGTTGGGATTGTGTGGGATTGTTATCAGAACGACCCCACTAAAAAAACCCCACCTCGTCTATAAATAGAATCTATGGTTAGTTCAACAACTTTCAGAGAGCTGGCCTGTAAAGTAACCTGGCTCTTCCAATCAATGAATTTGATTGAATTTAACGTCCAGTTCATCACTAAAATTCAACTTAAAATTTAAATTACTTCTCAAAAATTTATACTATTAACATCATCTCCTAACCTTCAGTACCCCTAATGTGTGTGGAACCGCTGTTGCATGTTGCTATCTATTATTACTATCATTATCATTGACCGAACGAAAAAAGATCTCTGTTTCAAGTTGACCGTCAACTGTTTGTAACGCATTAACGGCTAATATTTGAATGAAGTATAGTGGCAAGTAATGACTAAGATCATGATAATAAAACAAATTTCATTGATTATGCTCCAGAAAATTCATTCGTCAGACATCTGAAATCTAATTTGAGCAATCAGCTGTCTCGCAAATAGAAAACACAGCCTTGTTTATGTAATACAGAGTGACCTTTTGTGAAAAACAGACATGAAATAGATTACGCGAATTGAATCAAGGTTTAGGTCTGATGACTCTGACTCTTAGAGCAGATGAATCTGAAAGCCCAAGGGTCATCTATGAATCTAATTCCAATTGCAAAGGAAATGAAAACAAAAACCTTTTTTTGCGAGCCAATTTTGAAAATCCTTACACATCGCTGGGCATTCTTTAAAGTAACATTCTTGCCAAATTTCAAATAAGTCGATTCACGCGTTCAGCCAGCCGCGAATGCGTTACAAACAGACAACTCCAACGCCTCTCTTCGTTCAGTCAATTATTTTTACTACTATTGTTATTGATCCGCGCGCTGCGATAAATGACTGATTTGTTGCGTGTGACAGAGGCGTGGGGTGGCACATAGCAAGAAGTGCATCAATATTTCATCAAATTGATTTCAACAGGCTAATAATGCATCAACCTGAAACGTTTTGTTCCCTTTCCTTGTGTTGTGAGCATTGACCTATCGATTGAATCAATTGCAGAACTAGAACAAAACGACTGCGTGGGCTGTAGACGATACATCACTCATTTTAAACAATTCCATCTAGACAATTTAGAAATGAATGCCCATATAGGCGTGCAGTCCATTGCCCAATTGTTAAATCGGTTGAAATGGACTATAAATAGTCACAAATGCCAATACCATCGATGTCTTGAAAACAAACATAATTCAAATGCATATATATAGGGCTATAAACGTGTTTGTAAACTGTAATCAGTTAGACCAGAAATAAAACATTGCATTTCTAGGAGTTTTGTTCGATAGACGATTGACCTGAGCTCCTTTCATTGAGAAAATATGTTATAAAATTTCTATCTAAATTTTGATCTGGGGTATTTGTCCTGCGACAGCTTGCTAGATTAGATAACTAATAATTTGTCATTACTTCAAAAGTTTGAAAACACTCATGTGAGATCAATTGCCACAAAACCCCGAAAAATTTCTATTTTTAACCCCCATATTTCACAAAATAATTCGAATTTTTTTCCTCACAGGAATAGACAACATTCCAAAGCCCCAATTACATTCAATACAAGGAAGTTTAAGAAGAATTATGACCAAAAACCCTGCACACAGCCTTAAGATATCTTAGTTGCTAGGAGTTTTTGTAGTGCCACTTCAAATATGATGCTTCCTTGCAAGAAAATAATATAGAAAGTGCAGCCTTACTGTCTTCGACCAAAATGGATACAATCTGTCGCAGTGCCCCTCAAAAAATAACGCATTTTCCAAAAAAATTAAACCAAATTTTTGTCAAACTTGAAGATGGTAGCCATCTTCAACCGTAATTCAAAGGTCAGACATTTGGATGCATTTTAAAATAAGAGTATAGACCTATTTCTATATTGAACTTCCTTCTATGTAATCAAAGGCCAGTAATAAGTGTCACTTGTATTTGAATAATTTAGAAGGGAGAGAACCTCTAATGGAACTTTTTCTAACTAGGTCATCATTCCTATTTATGGCCAGGCGTATCGTTTTTATATCTGCTAACTGAATTTTTAAATTATCAGAATAGATAGAATGAATCATATTATACACACAAATGATGTTATGAGCTTCATTATCACGTAATCGGTAGTTCAGACCCACCTAAAATATTAAGTCCACCATGTTTTCCATGACTCAAACGGTGAGGTGGAACTACCGTAAGGGTCTCCCCACCAATAAAATCCATACAATTATTATTAATATTATACACACATATTATGTTACATTACATTATACAAATGACTTGATGTTATTTATGCTTTATTATCTCTTACCTGGTAGTTCGGAACCAACCTAAAATAGTAGGTCCGCCATGTTACCCATAACTTAGCTCAGCGGCGATATGGAACTACCCATAAGGGTCTCCCCACCAATAAAAACCATACGATTACTATTATTGTGTCGCACAAATATTACGTTACATTATACAATACATTACATTGCATTTTACATTGACGCTCGTTACCATAATTATTATCGTGTCTCAATATTTTCCCTGTTTTCATTCAATTCGACAATTTAAAATAATTTTTAAAATTATTTCAACATAATCGAAAATGAAAACGTCAACGTAAAGCGGATAATTGGGCTAAGCATCAGCCTTCATAAAATTCTTCAAATTTTTTCGTATTCGAAATGAACGAGCTTCTCAATGTTTGGGATTTCACTAGTCAAAACTAACCTAGAGCCTATAGTGGGAATCTGTTCTACATCATGATAATTTTAATATTCGAACCCCAAGCTCAAAAATCAATAGTAATCTCACTTAAACTAAGAGAAAATTCTAAAGAGTTCTAAGAGTCTAGACTCTAGAATATTCCTTTCAATTGCTAGAGCATGGAAAGATGGACAACGGCACGATTTCGATAAATTCCTGTCTTTTTCTAATAGAACAGTTTTCTCTAGCATTTATTTTAAAATACCCTTACAAAATTAGGAAGTTATTTAAAAAGTGCACAGGAAATTGACAGCCGTGAGCGACAGCAGGTATCTGTTCAATCAGATTAGATACGCAACGCTCTCCTGGGTGGCCGATAAGGTGGCTTTTCTGTAAGGGTGACCAATTGGATTGACCAGCAAAAAAATACTCTATTCTTTGATGTAAAATCACTTTCCGTTAGTTTGGAACCTATCTAAAATAGCAGGTCCACCATGTTTCAAATAACATGGCTCTAGTGGCGAGGAAGAACTACCCGTGTAAGTAAATGTGAACTACCCGTAAGGGTCTCCCCACCAATAAAAGCCATACACATTTACTTATTCTAACAAGGCCCTGTCGGGTCCTTTGTAGAATTTGTCTATAAACGGTCTTTTAAGACCAGTTAGACAGGTCTACTAGTCCAATGTCTATAAGACATCCACGTCTAATAGTGTGAACTCGGCTTAAGATCGATTGTTATATTGTTATTCGATTATTTAGTTTTTTCTCCTCCAATAAAGCCGCCCAGAATTGAGGTCAAAGCTTCTTCTTCCATCCTAGAATAATCTCTAAATTATTGTGCAGAAACTTCTGAATAATTTAATCACTACATTTTTCTCTTGGCCTCATTTTTATTCCTCAAAAAGCTTCAGAGTAGTCTGTGACTGAGGAAAAGGCGAATAAAAAATATTGTATATTTGATATAAATATTGAAAATAAATATTTAATCATATATACGGAAACGTTCAATCGAACGTGACAAATCGTGACAATTCATTTTCAACAGCAACCTTGAACGTCATTGTTCTCTCCATTGTCGGTTTTTGTTAGGAGAATTATTGTGGTTTTGTAGAATATTATCGAAAAGTTTGTGTGATTTAGAATTTAATTGTTCATTTAAGATGTTTGTTTATCGTGTGTGGTGTGTTTGTAGTAAGTTGGTAATGATGTCAGTAAAAGTGCACACATTAAAAAAACATCCTAAATGAACAGTTAAATTCTAAATCACAACAAATTTTCATACTCTACAAAACCACAATATTTTCTCTAACCAAAACCGACAATGAAGAGAACATTGGCGATCAAGGTTGCTTTTGAAAATAAATCGTCACGATTCGAAAACGTTTCAGCCTACATGTGTAAATATTACTTCCTTTGGGTCCTTGTATCCAGTATCATTTGAGTAAGGTAGTATTTTCATTGCAGTCAAAATGACCGCCAACCGTCGTTCCAGGTTTTTCAAGATAGCCGTCGTTCTAGTGATAGAGCGCTTATTATCATGAGGTCGAAGAGCCAATTTTTCACTTTGAACAGTGTAGACAGGATGCAGTTCTACAAAAAAAAGTTGACTTACAATTGCGAATGATTCTACATTTTTCTATTTTGCATCAGACACTCTTTATAATTTTGAAATCTTAATTGGTTTCTATTTGCACTTTGTGGAATTCCTTTGCCAACCTTTTTCTCTTCCACAAGGAATGCATAGGTACATTTTCGCTTCTAACCTACAATTCTGAAATTATTTGACCAGCACATTCATCCTTGAATAATTTTCCAAGTTTTTTCTTATTTTCAATACTAAAACATGTGTGATCTTTGGGATAGATTGAAGTATCAAAAAGATGTTTATTAGATTTCATGTCTGTTTAAATATTGGGTGTTTCTATCAAGTACAGTTCATAAAACTATCGGAATCTGACAATAACAATTTAACTTTGTTTTGATATTTGTATATTTTTAAAATTCCTTCATAGTGGAATTTGTACATTACTGTTTTATTTCAATCTAGAATTGACATAAAAAGGATGATTGAGATTAATTTCAAGTTTATTTAAACATACACCAACAACGTCAGTATTGGATGTATACCAGTTTTCAATTCTTGGATATGCAATAGCTTTATCGAGTTGTTTTTTATTTGTTGCAATCTTGAAATCATTATGCTTTCTCTAACATTATCCAATGTTTTCCCATATATTTATGCTATTCTCATGAATGATAACTTTATTTAGATAAATAAGGCTCAACCAGATGAATGAGGGGGCCCGATCTATGAATCTTATTTTCTTGATGGAGAAGCTCATTTTAAAAAGCATATGTTCCCATTTTTTTTTTTTTTTAAATTACTTGCATAAATGTTCCTAAGAGACTAGAGTTTTTCATTTTAAATGACTTTTAAATGCAAACAAATTTCGAGAATCCTTACACACCGGTACATCGCTGATGGGAATTCCTCGAAGGAAGATCTAAAAATATCATTGAATTTTGTTCACGCATTTAGCCGTAAATAAGTTACAAACAGACAGACAGACAAATGCAAATCGGTAAACTCGAACTGTTATTAAATGAATATTTTCTTATGCATTCAATAAGAATTAAATTTGGACAATTTTATTTCATAAAAGGTGTTTTGGTGGAGCGAGAAATCACTCGTCGTTACTGTTGGATTGTTTTCAATCATCAAGATAAGATTCAATGCAGATTGCTAATCAGAAATAATTATCTTTCTCAAAATCATATGGTTGAAGATAGAATAAAAATATTCAAAAGAAATCTGTTGTCAGATTAGTTACCCCGTATTGCCGTAAAATCATCTGGAAATTCATTGGAAACCCTATATTTGAAAACAAGTTTTTCAGAGCTCCAATAAGTCTAGTTGGGATATATAGCTCGAAGATTTTCTTCTAATGATTTTATTTCACAATCACGGAGATTTTGAATTTGAAGATTAATTGGATCGAAGATATTGAAAAGTTTTTCATTCAGTGGCGTACCGACGGTGGGCGGTCCGCCTCAGGCCCCGCACCAGCATAGGCCTTCAGAAAATACAAATGTATTTAAAAAATATAATAAAATTAACTTATCAGGCTCCATGAGAGCAAAGGCCTCCATATGACTGCTTTTTTTTATTGTGATTACTTTTATTTTACATGGTTCGCAAAAATTTTCTAATGTGTTTCTTGGTTTTACTTTTTATTGAAATCAGTATGTCTTTTTTCTCTCAATACTGTAAATGTACAACATAGTATAATGTAATTTTAGAATAAAATATCATTATCGTTTCCGTGTTACAACCCCCCTAGAGCCTGTAAATGAGGCTCCAAAAACTAGTAGGAAGGCATTAATAAAGAAACGATAATGTTTGTTACTGGTGGTAAAACAGTTTTCATAGGTTACCGTTACATGAAGTGTTACAGCTAGAAGAATACTATAGTTTTAATACTTTGATTAACTAAATAAAAATAATCAAGAATACAGAGGGGATGGGGCGAGCAAGGCAAGTTTTCTTGGGCCTCAACGTCAAGTGGCCGAATTAATTTACAAATGAAAGCAAGTGACAAAACAAAAATAAAATAAAGAGCCCCAAATTGTCAAACTGGGTGCCTCCAGGGCCCCTTTTTTCTAGTTCAGGCTTCTTAGAAGCCTAACATACCCTAAAGGCTCCTTGCACCGCGGGCCCTTCGTGCCCGTTTTTATTGCCAGTATAGTCATATGAAGTAGAGATTCAATTAGAATATTTCAAATTTCAACGTTAATAAACAAGGGTCCCCTAATGGCCTCGGATTTGGGCCATCAAAGGGCCCACAATGCTGGTAGGTCCCAAGTATTTTCGGAGCCCCCAAACATGGGTTTCAAGGTGCACCAGATCACTTGAATGAAATTGACACAGTAGGCTTGAAAGGAGAAAAGGTCTCCTAATATTTTTGCAGACGGGCTTCAAATGCTCATCTCTGTTACTGTTCAGATCTGATACCCCATAGAGTTTAATGTGATCGTGAAATGTTTCACGCCATGAATCAATTAACAAGAATTAATATGGGGGAAGAGGTTGATAACAAACAAGAAAAAGCTTAGAGTTGCACTTTCAAGACCAAGAAAACAATTTTTTTTCTCCTGTGGAGAATCACCAATGTTTTGGGGTTCCGTCACCATCCGTATGTTTGGAATAGGATGTGTTATTAATTCATTCTCTCTTTGCAAGTTGAATCAAGTTCCTTTCAAAGTCATAATAATTTTCATGTTTTTACACATTTTACATATTCCAGTATTAGTGAATAGTTCGATGCAAATTCAAGGGATTACACAAAAATAGAAGAGAAGTTTATAGCTCTCTCTGGTGTCACTCATTGCCCTTTTCCCTAGCTTCCACAGCTTTTATATGGAAATGTTTTCATTTGGCCTACACTCGAATTTCATCTTTAAATTGAAAAAACAATTCAAATTAGTTGCACAGATTCTTTTAGTTCAGTAGGTGACTAGGCATAGCTGGAAGACTTAATGCTAGTTGGGAAATCGAGTCATTTGGTGTTAGGGTGGAGGCATAAAAAAATTACAATACTCGAAGAATATAAAATTATTAATGCCAAACTTTCGCCCTTTGGTAGTCATAACCGGAAGAACAAATCATTAACTAACATGTTTGGGATATGTTCTCGGTCTCGATGATCTGATGTGTTCTAATTCCAAGTGGTCTAATACAGCAAGATGAATGGCAAATCAGAATTGAGAACCAGCACCCAAATATCTTCCAAAAAGTTGAGTATGGCGAGTTTGGGTAACATCCCTTGGTCACTGATTCAACTAAATTCAGAATTACGTTTTATCATCATAGGTGTCGACTTGGTTAAAGCCTCATTACTTATTAATGGGATCAAAAATATTTTTGTAGAAGTTGGAAGTATTATTGGTGGTGGATATTTGGTGGTTCCGAACCACCAAGCAAGTGATAATAAAGCTTATAACATCAAGTCATTGAAGCACGGTCATCAATCCAAGCGCAAACTAGATAATAATTATTCAAGTTTATTAGGTTTTCTATTTATATTTTTTATTTTTAATTATGTTGTGTTTTATTGTAATTATACAGGCATATGCGAATCCTGAAGATGCTGCATCTGTGGGCGTGGAAGTCAAACTTAACGATCCTGATGTGGACAGAGTTCATCGGTATGGTATAAAATTAAAATTAATAAATATATGATAAAATTAATTGAGCTACAAGGACAAAGAATACAGAGTGTATTGAAAGTGACAACCATGAGCTATAATCTAATTAACACGCACATGATTAGAATTCAATCTTGCACTAATGTTAGGGAATAAGATGTTTCATTTGATGCCCTGTAGCATTAAAATATTTTCATAGTGATTCCTACTCATTTTTAGCAAGTTTTCTTTTAATTTTATTTATGAATCCACTTGAAATTGAGTTTCAAGTCGATCTTGAAAATTGAGTTGTTTGGGCTTTAAATCAATAATTTTAACTTTTTAGGGGAAATTCAACGACTTGAAGTCAATAATAATTCTTTTATTTCACTGCGAACATACACAAACGTATAAACGTTTATAAACGTAATACCAACTTTCAAATTGAATTTACCGCAAGTCAGTTTCAGTTGAAATTGACTGCGAGTCATTGAATTTATCATAAAACGTTAATATTAACAACGCAGATCGTTATGGAACAAGAAATCCAACAAGTCAATCAGTTTTATTGTATAAGAACTTTGTAATCAACTTCGTAATGCAAAGAGCCCTATAGGAAAACATTAGACAGGATAAGTTCCCAGGATCTCAAGAATGCATAGTCTTGAAAAAAATAATATGTCTGACTCTATTTAATAAAACGACTGTTGTAACTTAACTAATGCTAGTACATTCCAGCTAGACTCAGATAGTTTAAATTCAATTAAATGTTGATCAAATTAAAGCGATTGGTGCACAAAAAATTCAGTCCATACATGACTTCCAACATTTTTGATATCAAAGTTCCACCATTTTTTGAACATCCGTTATCTATATATATCAAAATGAATGTCTGTCTGTATATATGTATGTATGTATGTACGTATGTTCCCTATAGACTTCAAAACTACTTGGTAGATCGGCATGAAACTTTGGGAATATGTTGAGTGAATATTGGCGATGGTTTCTGACCATAAATTTTGATCCTCTCCAAAAAATTCTCCAAAAAAGAATTCGTCACCCGTCCTCTACCCCGACCCTATTGAAAACTCTGGTGTGGAAACTAAAATTTGTGTACCAAAAAAAAGTCAAACAAAATTTTATATAAGCTTTCTGTAAGAAAATGTTTTGATATAAATAAGAAACCCGTCTCCTTTTGCAATATACATATGTAAAAATTTGGAAGAAATTTTGGGGGAGGGCGAGGGCGCTCAATCTCACCCACTTAAAAATCACGAATTGGAAAGATGGTAAACTTTCAGTGTTTGAGCTAACAAGTGTTTATGAATTTTCTAAATTATTGAGCGCCCTCGCCCTCCCCCAAAATTTCTTCCAAATTTTTACATATGTATATTGCAAAAGGAGACGGGTTTCTTATTTATATCAAAACATTTTCTTACAGAAAGCTTATATAAAATTTTGTTTGACTTTTTTTTGGTACACAAATTTTAGTTTCCACACCAGAGTTTTCAATAGGGTCGGGGTAGAGGACGGGTGACGAATTCTTTTTTGGAGAATTTTTTGGAGAGGATATCAGTTTTTTTTTTAATTACCTTACTTGTTATAGAGGTAAAACACTGCAAACACAATGGATGGGGAGAGAGTCAATTTTTTTTAAAACAGTGAAATGCTATGTTATTTGATAAAATATATTTATCCTCACTGGTTGCTACAAAATTATTCCAGCTATAAGTGAGCCAGACAGCCAGTTATGGTTAATACTGAATGAACAAACATAACGTTGTGACTGTGTCTGTTGCACCACACCTTAACATTTACTATCCAGACTTTCACGTCATATCACTGTAGCAACATTAATTTATGTATAAGCAGTTAACAAAAAAGTTTGTTAAATTAGATTGAGATTGAGAAGAGACTTTGTGATGACATAAATATTGAGTCCATTATGCTGGACACACGGCCTGGGCCCAGATAAATGTAAACATAACCTAATCTGTTATTTTCAATTTGAGTTATTTAGATTATTGAAATTTATTCCAATATCATTGACTTTGAATAATCAATCAGTATAGCAGGATAAAACAAGAGAAAACGTGAAATCAATCATATTAACAATTTGGGACTGAAGAGGATAAAGAAATTAAGATAGATACCTAATTTGAGAATTTTTCACAAGATTTCAAAAATTGCAATAAATTGCTAAGTTTAAATACATGCCAAAAAACAATTATGACGACAAACGTCGTTGCATTGAGAGCACTCTGACAGCGAGGTGAAACAGTCTAATTTTTCACAAAACGAACATTTATCAAACTGTGTTAAGTATTTGACTTCCGTAGAACGGTTGCTAAATAACCGACTACGAGTGAGCACACTCCTGGTTACACTGCTTATTGAAAATGTCGAATTTGGCGGTGGCAACAGTGTGAATCACTTTCAATTTTTAACCGCTAGGATCGCGACATTTACATTCGATAAAATGTTAAATTCAAAATATTGCAACTTTCAACTTTCAGTTATTATTCGGACAGAGCTACAGAGCTTAATCGGACATTAAATGATTTGAAATTTTAAATGTAAATAGTTTAAACATGTCTTCAATCGCTTTTGGTAGTCCGAAATCTCAACTCATCACAGATTTTTCACATCAAGTGCTCAAAGTTGACCAAAATTTGAAAATTCACGAAAATTTTAAAATTTCCCCAGTCTCCCCTAATTATCCGATTTTTTTCAAATCTTCTATACCTTTACTATCAAGTCCATCGATTTCATTTTTGGAAAAAAATTTCAAAACTTCAAAATTTTGGGGCCCCAAATGGGGGGGTGAAGGGGCAAATTTCAAAATTTTCAAAATTTCATTCAATTGCGGGCATCTACTCGATGAACAGAACCTATATCCCAAGTTTCATCGAAATCTGTTGGATAGTTTTGTCATTAGCTGTGTGGAAATAAAAAGTCCCAAAATTAATAAAATGACAAAATACCCGCATATGGTATCTTCGCGAATTTATATCGTAGAAATTTCGTTCTGGTCTTAAATGAAAGCGCTCAAAAATCTAAAAAAATAATGTTCTTACAACATTTTAAAATTTTCACTACCTTCCGCGTAAATTGAGATGGCGGCATGCGCAAATCAAAGGGAAGTTGGTTACAGAATATACAGTGGCGTCGGTCTTTCATTCCTGTTGGGGGGGACGGGTGGTGGAACGATAGGGGAGCTAATAATTATTATTAATTAATCCATTTTATAGACCTAACCTACTGAACTAGCCGGCCAAACAGCTCAAAGGAACAGCTGATAGAAGTCAATAGTTTTTAATCATATGGCAGGCCGCTTAGCGGCGTTATTTACGATGTCTTTGAACAGCAAAAGACTTAGCACTTTGCATGTAGGCTACCGTGCAGTCGGAGCCTTGCAATATGTAGGAAACATATAACTGGGTATGATGAAATGTAATTATGCCAGGTTGATGACATCTGTTAACCAATGCAGCTAGAAATTTGAAATGCAGACTCAGCGGGAGGTGGGCGAATAATAGAAAATCTAGCTTCTACCCTTATAGTCGTAGGAGGTTTAAATTTGAAATGTTTTTTCATTCAGAGGTGGTGAAAACAACGAAGCCTCTATGATCAGCTGGAAGAGCCCTAGGACTAACTTCTTCCCTAATTTGAAATGTAACCTCAGTGGGAGGTGGCGAATAATAAAATCAAGGAGAATTTTTATGAGAACGTAGTAACGCGCGACGGGCCAGCTAGTATGTTATATAAATGACTGCATGGCTCCGACTACACAGTACGCAGGTCAGCATAGAGCCTAAATACAATGGGATATCATGTGGATCATACTACATCGACTGTAAAGAGGTGAAGATAGATCTCAGTCACTGTAGTCAACACTTTTTTGGATACCGAATAGCGAATTTTAATCACCTGACCGAATTATCTAATCAGAAGCGAGTAGTTCATTGTCTGTATAAAGTCACTGCAAATAGAAACAGCCCCAAAAAATTTCACAATTACAAGATTCTTGAACGATTCTAGAAGCTTCTAGAACAAAATTCAGTCAGTGACATTGAATGCAGGTGTGCTTTTAGCCAGCATATTATTAAATTCATTAACAAATGACGTCAATAGATATGACGTAAATTCAAATTGATTGTAACAAGCTCACAACCTTCAACAAGATCTTTTCCAATCATACTCTGAAAAATAAGTGAACATTTTGACAACGAATATTCTCCAACAATTATTTTGTGAATTTTTACCGCCTGAACTATCCAATCAGAAGCTTTAACATTATTAGAAAGCATTTCGCTTCCAATGTGGTGCTTCTAAAACCGATTTCTGTCTCATAGGGTGCAACTTTCCAAAATAAAATAGTCATAATTCCTAATGAACAATTTCTATTTTACGTTTTATTTTTTGTGTAGCAATTCAAAAGTGTCCTTTAATGCAATGTATAAGGAATACAATTTTGCTTCCAATGTGGTCCTTATTAGCTGATTTATTATTTTTTTTCTAGGGTGCACCTGAACAATTTGGAAAACATACCGATTTTCATTTTGAGTGGCCTCTTCTACACGGCTTCCAACCCCAACGTCATGATGGCGTTGATGCTTTTCCGGCTTTTCTTCATTTTCCGGATTCTACACACCGTCGCCCAGCTTTTCCTGCATGTGCGGATGTTTCGATCCATCTGCTTTTTTGCTGGACTTTTCATAAACATTTTTATGCTGGTGATGGCGCTACTAGCGTTCCATCAACTTTAAAAAAAAACACAAATACTTGAAAAACTAATCAAAATAATTTCTAATCGAATAATTTTTTTTTAAAAACTGTGTTTATTCGATATTTTCTTAAAATGTACAGTAGGTCTATGAAGTTTTATTAAGCCAAAATAATTGAATTTTGAGAAATCAAATCTGAAATTTAAATAAAATCAGTTTTGAAAACAAAACAAGAAAATGGTTTTTATAGTCAAGAAAAAAAACCTAATTTATCAGTTTGTGTTCAGTATCAAGCACTAGGCCAGAGGAGGAACGTTACACCTTAACCTTGAGCCTTCAAAAGATGCCTCAAAAATAATTAGGAAGACCTTAATAAATAAAACGATAATATCGGTTATTGGAGGCTAATTATTGTCTCAGTTTAAGCCTCTATAGGCCCCTTAGACGCCTAAAAAAACTCTCGAGTCCCGTTGCAGTCATATGAAATGAAGATTCATGTATGCTGCATCTATAACATTTAAAATTGAACGTTTCTATACCAAAGTCTCTTTATTGCCGCTTCAGGGTCAGTTTGAGGGAACTAGAGGGCCCTTGGAAGCCTAACAGTGCCCTGAAGGCCCTCTGGCGCCGTATATATTAGAATATTTCAAATTTTAAAGTTATTCTACTGAAAATATCATTATCAGTGAATGTAAAAAGCAGGTCAATGATGCTGGTGGGTCCCAGTATTTTCAAAGCCCCCTAAAATGGGTTTGAAGTGTCCCAGACCACTTGAGTAAAGTTGACACAAAAGACTTGAAATGAGCGCCAGCTAAAACTTTGGCCATAAATGGTCTCCAGGTGGTCCTGATTGCAATAACAATTTGAAGTCACTATTACCTGTTAAAAATAATATCGTGTGACCTGGCTGGCTCAGGACTGGTGTCAGAGTTATCAGGTCGCACCTGTTGAATTGGCACTATTAAATTAGTATTTTGAAATTTAATACATTGAATTTTTTTTCAAACATTCAATACACGAAATACACGAGCTAACAATACACGAAAAAGGGTTCAACCTTCGTTTTAAGCAAGTTATTCTTGAAAGCAATGATTTACTGATTATTAAATTCAATACTTTACTTTACCCTATTTATAAATTTCATTTTGATAGAAATAAGCACAAAATTACTTCTCTTGAGTCTCAAATCAAGTCTCCATAAAATCCCAAAATGTCTCCATAATGTGGATTAAAATAAATATGGATTTAAGATTCTCTAGACGTCAGCCCATAATCTCTTTACATACGATTTTAAAAAGATTATTTATTAAAATCCTTGGATGCCCCCCAGAAGGGCCCCAAAATCTGCGATAATCCAAGATCTGCGGTATGAAGTGTCGGTAGTTCAAAATTAAATAATCAAATTCAAATTGATTATAAATATCAACTTTGAAAACAGAACATAATAAGAAAAAAGTAAAAAATAACAAAATTGAAAAAAAAGCAAAGAGAAACAATATAATAAAAAGGCTACCCGTCTATCCACAGGAGTCGAGTGTTATGAAATATATGTTTGCCAGAATTTCAAGCTTTAAACGAGGGACCATGCTGAAATTTAATGTAGAAATTTGAATTAATGTTCAATATCAATAATAATTATTACTGAATTATTTTGATGCGTTAATGCGCTTATGCAACAATTGTATTATGACTGCCTTTAAGCTGTGAGTGAGAAGTAAGTCATCTTACGAATTGCTCTCGTTTGTGGCCTACATTATTTCATCCCCGACTACCAATAAATTACGTTTAATGATACTTTCCAATCAATCAAATAGCTTCTACCAAATATAAAATACCCTACAATCCGTGATTGCTGTCGACAGCTCCTTTTGTTATTTTCATGCATGAATTTGAAATAAATAGTTAAAACAATTTCAAATCCAGTTTGACTTCAAAATTTTTCAATCAGCTGTTGCATAATATGCATTCCGACACTGTTTTGAAGAAATCCTGAGTTTTGATTGGTCTTGACTCCTGTACTGAAAAGTGACAGAAGTGTTAAAATAGCTTCTTTATGGCACTGGTTTGACAGAACTTGGAAGAAAGTGAGATGTATTGACATCTCTTTCTAACCTCTTATATCTATTCTACGACGTAGCCGTGGATAAATTGTATTTTTTCTGTTGATAAATGTTTAGCACCGAATCTGTTGTGAGTCACTCTTTGAAATAAATCATATTTCAAGTTTTTACCACACTAAAAGTATTATATCCACGCTAATCAATGAATAGCAAATATTGTAATGATAAGTTGATTTGTTTCTTAAACTATTTTTTCAATTTTCTCTATAATAAATCGAAAATTCGACATTTCTTTTTTTTGCTTTTTGTGGCTTGAGATGAATCTAGTTCTTTTATTGTAGATTACGTCTTGAAGACTCCTGTTAAGGAACATAAGACAAGTCAGATTATAATCGTGTATGTCAACATTTTGGTTAATATTACTCTTAACTTTTCATGTGAAATTCAACGACTTGCAGTTAAGTCGTTAAATTTCACATGAAAAGTTAATATTAACAACGCAGTTCGTCATGGAACAAGAAATCCAGGAGTATTACTCTGTTTTCATATAAAGTATCTTCATACACATATAAGCAAGTTACAGTTAGGAGGCCAAGTCTCCTGTAGTAAACACCATTTATCAGATACTGCACTTTCTTAATTTCGTCTAAACATTAACCTGGTTCTCATAGTTTCTCAGCCATGGTGGCAGCCTACTCATCAATAGAATTCGTGACCCACGTGAGAACGCTTTTTCTCGTATATAGCTGCGCTACGTTACTGAGAGTTTCAATTTTGTCTTCTTCTAGTAATCCAATCCATTCTATCTATCTCAGATACAAATTAGGTTAAATGAAATGTGTTGCTCTCCAAACCTCTCTGTCGAATGATGGCTTGGAAGTAGCTCAAATGTGTGCTAGATAGTAAACACACTCACCTGTGCAGAAATTCGATACTAAGCTTAATTGTGGATTGAGATGAACTAAGTTCTTATCATCTCAGACACAAAAAAGGTTATATAAATTGTGTTGCTTTCCAAACAACGTCTCTCTCAAATGATGGCTTGGACGCTGGAAGTAGCTCAGCGGTGTTTTAGATAGTATACACACTCGCCTATGCAGCCTCTGACTCTGTGTGTTGGTGGGAGGGGATTGTTAAGCATGGAGCTCCAGTATTTGTTTCATGGGCTTGGCATACTGATATAACCCTTTTAGGTATGCTAGATATTGCACATACTCACCTGTACATCCTGACCCTGTGTAGAAGTGGGAGTGGTCTGTTAAAAGCATAGAGCTTCAGAATTCGTTTTGGTGGGCTTGGCATAGATACAACTGTGTTAGTTTTGAAGTAATTGCTACCTACCACACTCATCATTTGCGTAGTACGCTGTTTGGACCAAAACATAATGCTGAGGTCTGAAGAAATACCTACAGTCGAAATTGGCTATGGTACTACACAAACATACATAATTCAGTTATTGAAAATTAATTTGTAAATCCTATAATAATGAAAACCTTGAGAATTTTATTAGCATGTGATATTTTTGTTCTATAATTCATATTTTAGAGAGGTATCGCAAATCCACACTAAAAATCAGTTAACACTAAAATATAATATGATAATTTTTTAAAAGTCACACTTAATCTGTGACAAAAAAATGGCCGATCTATA
This sequence comes from Conomelus anceps, assembly GCA_948455865.1. Lineage (NCBI taxonomy): Eukaryota > Metazoa > Arthropoda > Insecta > Hemiptera > Delphacidae > Conomelus > Conomelus anceps. The sequence continues at coordinate 136,846,948 of OX418216.1, read as the reverse complement.
TACATATATACATCTCTATATTATTTTTCATCAGTTAGAATCGGCTACAAACATTAGTTTTGCATATGTTAGGGACCAAGAAAATTGAACCGTCTCATGTTATTTGAGTAGAATTGTAAGCAAGTTCTTATGAACAGAAAATATTTATGTGTGTTTTATGTGAGCTTTGAAATAGTAATAGGGGAAAATGATTTTTACCAAAAATTTATCTATTTAAAAACTGTATTTTGTAAGATTTGTGTGTATTACATTATACTATAAAAAATCGAAATATCTTGAATTTTGTTTTGATTTAAAACGAATGCTAGTTGATGTGAACATCATTTTATTGAAATAATTCAATAAATTAAAAATATTATTGTGAGACTACAAAGATCAAATTAATAAAATAGTTCTTACTTAATGCCTATTTTTTTCAAAAGTTATTCTTGTTGTTTCAAAAAAATCAATATAAATATTATACGTTCAATGATATGAAGAAACATATTTTTTGTCAATTATAGACTCCATAGTTTTTAAAATAGCCTACTAATGATTTAACCAATCTCTGTTTCTTTTGACTCTACAGCCCGGGGTGGGCTTTAGCCTTCTCTACCACTCTCCTCCACTCATCTCGGAGCAATCTTGGAATGCCATCCTCTTTCACCCATTCCTGCCAAGTCATTCACAACACCCATCCAACAATTTCGTGGTCTTCCCTTTCTCCTCCGGCTGTCCAGCTTGCTCCTTAATATTCTTATAGGTGGTTGGCCCTCTTCCATTTGGCGAACGTATCCCAGCTATCTTAGCCTCTGAAACTTCACAAACTTCACTATGTCCTGACCTTGTATAAGTGCATCCAACTCAGCATTATGCTTTATTCTCCAGACATGATTTTCACATGCTGGACAAAAGATTCTTTGGAGCACTCGTCTTATGATTTAATCGATATGGGAAGTGATAGCCGTGAGCCGTAACAGGTAAGTTAAAAGTGTTACTCATGTTGTCATGAACCATAAGGTTTGACAGTCTCCCAAAACAAAAAAAAACAAAATTAAAATTATAAATTGAAAATTATAAAGAACGCCAGAAAGTCATTTTGTGCTGACTGTGTGAAAAGACTGAGCAGCGAGAGTGGTGGAGCTATCCAGCCCCCCACCAGCCAGCAATTAATAAAGCAGATTTTTATTTTTACTTTCTTGGAGAGTCAGTCGTGTTTTGTGCATCGCCTCCTGCTGACAAGGGAAATGGTCTGGTATCGTTAGCTCATTATTTTATATTTTAATATGTTGTATAATGTTTTATTAAATTATGAAAAAAAGGAGTAACATTTCAAAGAGGCAAATCCTCAAATAATTTAATTGAAATATTAAAAAGGGAACATGTAAACATAATTTACTAATAATTATAATATATTTTAAAGACCGTTTTTATTTTTTTTTACAGTACAGATATATAATGTTCCTTGCAATTTCTTATTTAAAAATTATATTAATAAATCAAGTGTATTTTTAACTCTGTATATCACTTTATTTAATAACCAAAAAATCTTAAAACAAAAAAAAAATATTTGTTTCAAATAAATATTTTTGCTCTACCATCTACAGCAACGCATCTCCCATCATTTGTACATTTTCTTCCCTTCTGGGAAGTGGTGGAGCCCCCCAATTTTGAAATCAGAAATATGATCATTTAATTACTCGTACAATACGTTACAAATGATTGGAGACGCCTTTTCATAACTGCATTTCCCTACAAATGGTGAAGGCGCATTTTACATATTTGCAATTCCCTACAAATGGTGGAGGTACGCCGTGTTTATTTCTGTTTTCTAATTATAAACTACTAAATTATTATTTTTTTTTTTCACTTTAATTAATTTTAATGACAGAAGCTATAATTTGTAAATGAGATGAGGGACCGAAAAAGTCTAACATGAAGTCAGATTAATCTGCTTTGGAACAATAATAATAATAATATCAAGTTACAAAATGTTGACTAAGTTAAATAATTAAATAAAGTTAAATATATATAATAATAGATGTAATAATAGTTCTAAAATAAAATAAAAATTTTCTTTTGACTTTTTGTGGTGACCTATTTAAAATGCTGTGTTCAACCGTTTATTTAGTAAATTTAATCTGAATACGACGAGTATGAAAGTGATGATGAAGATTTACGGAAGTACAATAATACTCAATAAAATAACCTTGAAACACTATATCTAAACAATATATCTATGTGGAGAATCTAAATATATTTTTGTATGACATTCATTACAGCACGTCTACAAGATACATTGAATGAAGTCGGCCAAGGCCAAACGGTGTTTTTGTCTGATCTGCAAAATATGCAATTGTTCGATCATAAGTTAAATACAAATCAATAATTCAATTAATTTTGTGATGCTATTTCTTGAAACCTCAATTAAGCAATTGAGAGCAAAATAAACACAAGATTGAATTAAAATATCATTCATTTTTACAAAGTGTGCATGTGCATGTAAAATTTCTATTATTATTCTATTCTCATTTTATTATATAATTTAAGAGCAAATTTCAAAGTTATATGAAAGGATTTGAATAACAGTTCAGTCTAATGACCAGTTTACCAGATCTTAGAAGTATTTCCACCGGTAAACTCGATTTCAAATCAGCCAAACACCTAGCAGAACAGTACAAGCTATATATACCAAAAAATGCCGATTTAGAATTTATCAGGTCAACTCTTCGTTTGATAAAGAATAATTTCAACGACCTTCCAAATTATCAAAAAGAAAGGGAAAGAGCTATACAATATATTTTATCAACAGTTAAGCTCTCAGACGAGTTAAAAGACAAATTTCCAGATCTGTATATTCTAGAAAAAACTTTAAGGCAAAATTTTAGACTTCAGGGTACAGGAGAAGATTCTCGCCCCTCAACACCTATAACATCAGTAACGCCAACGGCAAGTCAACCTGAATTTGTTTTCCCTACGGAAAATATCGAACATAGTACGAAAATACTATCGTCTTCAACTCCAAATCTATTGTCACCTACAATAAATAAACCTGAAATAGTTCTTCCTGAAATATCTACACAGGACGCCCAAATCCAAGTAAATAAACCCGAAAATTTTCCCCCTAAAATAACTAGACAAGAAGACCAAATTCAATCAACAATGGCTGATAGAAAAAGACCGTTTTTTACCCCTCACACATTTTCTGTTGCACCTCATGAAAATATTTTGGAATTTCTCCAGAATTATAATAGGGTTGCCAAGGCAAATTTATGGGATAAAGATGATTGTCTCATTTATCTTCCATTCTATTTGAAAGGTAGTGCCGCTCACTATTTTGAAACTATCTCTGACACCTTGCAAAAACAAAACAAACTTGATTTTGAAAATGTAACAAATGCACTACTTGGGTACTTTGAGCCAATTGCATCCATAGAAAAAATCGAAATAGAGTTAATGAACAGAAAAATGTCACCTAGTGAGACCATTCAAAATTACATGGCTCACATTCTATTCTTATGTCAGAAGTACGATTCAGAAATGCCAGAAAAAAGGAAAATACGCTACATTTTGAGAGGTCTCCTTCCCCATATACTCGATAAGATCATCATGCTAAAAAACGACACTATGGCAGAATTAGAAAAAAATATTCAAAAATTCGAATTATCACAATTCATTACTGACGATAGAGTAGGGTTGTTACCTCAATTATCTACTGAAAGTAAAAACAAGTCAGGACTGTCACAGCAAGAGGAAAGAATAAATAATTTGTCTTATAGATTAGAAAAATTGATTGCAAAATCAGAAGAACAACAAATGGTACAATCAATACAACCCGCACATAATAATGAAATGCATTATAGACAAAAACCAAATAATCATCAAAACCCCAAGGGAAATAACTCAGAAAAATATCAAGATCGCTCAGACACACCAAAACCGAATACTAAGCAGCGACAGTGTGCCATCTGTCATAATCGAAACCATACCACGGATAAATGCTATTACAACAAATTAAATCAGAAAAGCCCACAACAGAATTGGTCGAATACACCAATACCTAATAAAAAACAACGGCAGTGTGCCATCTGTAATTATCGAAATCATAACACAGAAGAATGCTTTTATAACGGATTGAGTCAGAAAAAGGCATCTGAGAATGCTCCACCTCACTGCGATATTTGTAATAAACATGGACATTCTGTAGATTCATGTTATTTTAATAAACTTCCAAAAAACGTGTAAAGGGGACACCTAGCATAGCGACCGCTGTGAGGTGTCCATCCCAAACTAAAGAAGATAATAATATCGGAAAAGAAAAACTAAATATTCATGAGTTAACGAATCCTCAATTTTCACGAAATTATAACTCGTACGCTCATATAGCAGCCACTCCTATACATTTGGAAAAAGCATCATCAAAAATAGCACATCCGAATTCATCTCAAATAATTTGTAATGAGAATGAAAACCAAAAAGTGATGTCAAAGCTTAATAATTCTTCTAAAATGAGTTCAAATGAGAACGAAAATAGTAGCATGCTGAGTGAACAGAATGAATATAGCGATACAATGAAAATTATTCAGATTATAATTGATAATTATGCTTTTCCTATACTGACTGAATTTCACATTTTTGATGCTCCAAATACTTTTAGTCTTTTGACAAGTACTAACAAGAATCTTACACAATTGATAAAAGAAGAGAACCTTGATGTGCCATTTTGGCTATTTGTTTTCAAAAAACCTGTAATATGTAACGATGAAAATTCTAATACCAGTTACTCGATAATAATCAGCGACAATAGAACAGGACAAATATACCACTACACCAATAGGCTAAATGACAATTACCAAGAGGCGAAAAGTCTATCCTACAAAATTTTTCTAATGCGAACAGCTCTTCCAAAAACAACAAACATTTCACATGCCTATAAGAAGAATTACAAACAATTATTCAGTTTTCATCAAGAAAATACAACCCAACTTCTTCTCATTAAAAGTTTTATAAATATTTTCTATTATTTACTGAAATTCAGGACAATAGAAGGATTTTCAGAATGTAACGAAATTACTAATCTAGAGGATTACCAGCTCAACAATATAAAGAAATGCATGAGAGAAAAACGACCCTTATCAACTATGAATAGTAAACCAACAGCTTTCAAACTGATAGAAGAAAAACTAGCTATCATTACAAAATCATTTCAAGTACCTAGCAAACCTCCCAAAAAATTAAAACCAATGGAGTCGCAATGTAATAAAATAGGGTCAGCATTACAAATTATTGGTCAGTCAAGCAAAAAGAAGATAAGCATTTTATTTGATACTGGTTCGAATGTCTCTCTCGCTAGGAAACACTTAGTTGCAGAAGAAGATATCATTGATAATCTAAATGTTGCACTATACGCAGCCAATGGCAAGAAAATTCCATTTTTTGGGACTGCGATAGTAAAATTCCAAATAGAAAATATCACATATGAACAAGAGTGTTATATAATTGAAGAATTGTCAGTGGATTTGCTAATAGGAAATCAATTCTTGATAAAGAATAAAGTAGAAATTAATTTCAATTCCCACGAAATAAAATTGAATGGAAAAATATCAATTCCAATGAATGACAATTGGATGAAGGAAATTCAAAAACAATCATTTATCATAACTCAGCGTTTCATTCTAGATACAGACATAAAATTTGATCCATTACAAACAATAGAAATTTCAATGTGGAAAAAATCTCACAAAGGTACTACTCAATTTTTCACACCGAATAATGCTTTACTATGCAAAACGATACACGCTCACACAATTTCGGATGAAGTGGACGAATTTCAAGTTATTGAATTTCAGATTTCAAACATTTCTGAAAAAAGCTTAGAATTAAAAGCTGGCCAAGAAATCGGTGTAGGCTCTGTGAGACGATTGTCCGCGTATTCAACAGAAATTGAACGGAAATCTGACAGAACAATGGACCAGCTGCCTATTGTTTTACAAAATGACATTGTATTGAAGCCTCATGAACAAATAGATTTGTCGGTAGAGAACAATACAAAAATCCTAAATTATAAAAATTGTCAGTTCACACCAAACACACATTACTTGAATAAATTCAAAGTAAATGTTGCTTTTACAAAAGTTACTGACACAGCACTTGAATTCATTGCTTATAATTTTTCTTCAAAGCCCTTGTCTCTTAGAATTGGAGCTCATTTAGGCAAATTGAAAATAGCACCAATCCAAAACTTACTTCAAAATAAAAACTATTTGGAAGCCAAAGAAATTAATCAAGTGAATGAACAACGACCATCAACTGATCAAGAATTTTCCGATATTGTGATACATGGTGATAAAAAAATAGATGTCAATAAAAATATTGGCGGAGCGCCATACAAAGAGCTATCCAGACTTATTACCGATTATGTAGATGTTTTCTCAAAGGATAAATATGACATTCCTGATTCAAATCTTCCGGCGGTACATATAAATTTGGCAGACAATACACCTGTTTTCTCATCCCCTTACAAATTAGCGGCATCAGAACGCTCTGAACTGAATGACATGGTTGACGGTTTATTAAAGGCAAAAGTCATTGAGAAGGCAAGGTCAAACTATGCCTCACCAGCCTTCATAGTTAGAAATAGAGATAATAAGCCAAGAGTAGTGATAAATTACAAGAAGCTTAATTCAAAAATAATCCATGATAAATATCCTATTCCCAACCCAACCACAGTTCTGGAGTCACTCAGCACAGCAAAGTTTTTATCTACTCTTGATTTGACGTCAGCCTTTTATTCGATGTCAGTAGCAGAAGGTTCTAGACATTTAACAGCTTTCAACACCCCGGATGGTCTTTACCAGTTCCGAAAAGTTCCAATGGGACTAGCAATATCCCCAAATTCTTTTCAAAGAGGGATAAGCCATATATTTTCGGACATGCTGTATAAAAATGTATTAATATACATAGACGACTTGTATATAATGTCATCATCAATAGAAGAACACATCAATAATATAAGAGAGGTTTTCAATAGGCTAAGGGAAGCTAATCTAAAACTAAATCCAGATAAATCTAAAATTTGCTATAAATCCCTGAAAGTACTTGGACATACAGTTTCCGAACAAGGAATATCTCCACTTGCTGAAAACGTGGAAGCCATATCAAAATTACCAGTGCCAAAAAATGTGACAGAACTCAAGCGATTTTTAGGAGCAACATCTTACTATAGAAAGTTCATACCCTGCCTATCTAAACGAGCATATCCTTTGACACAATTGACTCGTAAAGACGCAAAATTTGAGTGGACAGACCTTCACCAAAATGCATTCGAAGATCTTAGAGATTGTTTAATGAAGAAACCTATATTAATGCATTACAATGATGACAAGGAGACATTTATTATTACGGACGCATGCGCAATAGGAATAGCTGGGTGCCTGGCCCAGAAAGACTATGACGGTGTTATAAAACCTGTAGCATACGTTTCAAGGCGACTCACAAACTCCGAAGAAAACTGGCCTGCTTCGCATCTAGAAATGCTGGCAGTCACTTACTGTATTAATCATTTTAGGTCACTGATAATTAACGACTATTTCACAGTTCATACTGACCATGCATCTCTCCAATATTATAAAAATATTAGGGAGCCTAATTCAAGACTAGCCAAATTAGCAGCCAAACTAGCCCAGTACAATTTTGACATAGTTTACAAACCAGGCAAGTCTTTACTCCTGGTGGATGCACTTTCTAGAGCTCCCATCGACAAAACTATCGAATCAGAATGGCAAGAAATAAATGCCATCGAAAGTGTGAATATTGGACTATTGCAAAAGCAAGATGATTTTCTAAGCAAAATATATTTTGCTTTAATAGACTTCGATAAAGCAGACCCAATAACTGCAAGAAAATCACGGAACTATGTCCTTAAAGATGATATTTTATACTTCAAACAGTACTATCAAAATATTGTACATCTTAAACTGGCAATTCCTACCACTTTAGTTTCACAGATTCTTGCCCAATATCATAATAATATAACTTTTGGCGGACATCTGGGTATTCATAAAACACTGTCGAAAATTACTCCAAAATACCATTGGCCAACAATTAGACAAGATGTAATAAAATACGTGAAAACATGTCCTACTTGCCAAGTAGCTAAGAAAAATAGAGAAAAACAGGGTGGCCCATTAAGACCCATCCCTATAACAAGTCAACCCTTTGACACCATATGCATAGATGCGTGTGGACCGCTGTCCCTTTCAGGTGGGAGATATAAATACATTTTCGTAGCAGTTGATCGGACAACTCGTTTCGCTTATTGTGAACCGACAACTGCTATCGACGCAAAAAATACAGTTAAATTCATTTTAAATTTTGCATCTCTGTACGGACTGCCCCGTACCATTCACACCGACAATGGAACGAATTTCAAGTCGGAACTTATGAAACAGTTTTGTCTTTCGTTAGGGGTATCTCAAAAATTTGGATCCACCTACATGCCTTCCACTCAAGGGGTAACTGAAAGATATAATGCAACCTTAATGAATATGCTTAGATGCTATTCCAACGACAAACAAAATAACTGGCACTACAACATTCGACATGTTTGCTTTGCTTATAATATAGCAGAACAGGCGTCATTAGGTTTTTCACCTTTCTTCTTGCTTCATGGGTTTCACCCTCTCAGCTATTTGGATATAGCATTCCTACCGGCCTCTACAGCCTCTGAGAGAGCTGAAGTTTTGAAAAATCTTTTGGAAATCAGAAATTCTTTGCCAGAAATATTGACGAATGCACAATTGCAGCAAAAAGAACATTTCGACAAGAAAATAAAAGACATTCAGTTCGAAGCAGGTGATAAGGTACTAATTCAATACCCGCAAACGCAGCCTGATACTTGCACAAAGCTAAACAATCCCTATAGAGGTCCCTTTACAGTGGTAAAACAAATCAATCCTCAAAATGTTGAAGTAATTACCAACCGAAGAGGAAAACCTTCCCCGGAAATAATACATGTGAGAAGGTTGAAAAGATATCACTCAAGGGAGTTGGTAAATCACATAGGAGTAGCTACCCCTATGGATTGTTAGGAAAACTATTAGCACTATTTTAAGAATTTAAATTATTATAATTAAGAATCATGTACATGTTAATACTATTAATTTCTAGCTAAGCAAACTAATAATTCTAAGATAAGATTTTTCTTTTTTTAATAATTGTCTTATTGACTATTTCAGCTAAAGCAATATCTAGTTATAAAGTTAGAAGAAACTGATATACTTGAAGCCAATGTGAATGAATGAATGTGACTAACGACATTTCTCATTACAGGAAAAAAAATATATAATAAAAATAAAAAGTAAGTTATGGTTTTCATGTAAATAATAATATTAATTCCTAGCCAACAGATAAATTAATCATCGACGAGAATATTGCTGATTGCTGAGCTTGCGAGATCACATACCAGATCTACGCTGCAGATCTCCAGATCAGACGGTCACCAATACCTACAGCTAAGCTGTGATATAGAGGAGGAACCAACCCCCTCCCCAAACAACCTTTCGACAGCGGCGGAAGAAAATTTCCCCATTGCCCCTCAACCTAACGAAAGCGCACAGGAGGAAGCTTTCTCAACCTTATCACTCAACTAAGGCAGTGCAGGAGGAGCAGAAGAAAAACTTCCCTCCCCCTTTGCCCCTCAAGATTCCTGCTGTGCAAGAGGAACCTTCCCCCTTTGCCCCTCGTCAATACTAAGGCGCAAGGACAAGGAACTTCCCCCACAGTCCTGAATCGAACCGGAAAAAACCCCCCTTGAATCTCATAATTCGTCGGATCAAGAAGAGGAATCAACCCCCCCCCCCACCGTCTTATCAATCATTTGTCCAGCAATTGCATGGAAGAATATCGGGAGGACTACCATAAAACGCATAATCATCATAAACTCTGTGTTCAACGCCGGTGATGTATTTTGCTATGGTCAACCAAAGGTGATTTAATTGTTTAGAGAGACATACTGTAGGAAAAAAGGTATATATATATTTAAAATAATTATTAACTATCATTTCAGCGGTCATTGATATATTGTAGAAATTGTAATACTTTGTTTCATAATATTTTGTTTGTACAATAATTCGTTTTATGTTATAGATTAAGAATTTATTAACTTTTTATTTCAGCTGACATATTTTTGTTGTATTGAATTGTAGGCATTCATACATGCATTGAAGAGTGAGCTTGTATAACAACCAACCAAAATCGAATATAAATAATAATAATAATAACATAATAATAATAAATAACTACGAAATAATATTCATAAATAATCACTCAAAATGACTATCAAAATATTATTTTTCATCCTAATTTTATCTAGTCAGAATAAATCAATTGAGGCAACAAAAATATTTTCCGGTGTAATTTTCAAAGAAATCCCACATGCATTCCTATATGAAGCATCCATTCCTTTATCGTATCAAACTACCTTTCCATCAAATAATTTCGAACTACTAGAACAAAAGAAAGTCCAGCTTCCAGTATGTGATAACGAAGATTGTGAACTCACGAATGCCATCAAACAGCTATATCTACTAACGAACGGGATAATCCTAAATGAAAATGTAGCTACAGATCTTGAAAATGTAGACAAAATCAACATGAGCACATCAATGACAAAATCAAGAAACAGAAGAGCAATTGAAGCCATAGGAGACTTCCTACACTTCTGTTGTGGAACCGCCACCGACACGGAGCTCCACACGCTAGAATTCAATGAGAAGACGATTACAGATCATCTGAACGCCTTCAAGAACATCGTCCATGATGACCACAAAGATCTAGTGGAAGTGACTAACAAATTAACGGAATTCACAAAAAACATCTCCAATCAAGTTCATAACTCGTATCATAACTTACAAACTAAGATAAACGAAGTTTTTATGAAACAAAAGAATGATCAACACAATACGATTTTTGACCAAATGATTGATTACATTTTCCACCTCTTCACGCAGATTCACCTACTAGCACGTCTGCAATTCTTAAACTCAGTGAAATCAAGATGTCAAATAGGACTACTTCCACAAAATGTGGTCAGCCACGACATCTTACGTCAAGATATAAAAATTTTGCAACATAAGATACTATCAAGTGGACACAGATTGGCGATACCGATAACATCACTACAATACTATTACAACTTGAAACTCACAAGTTGTAATTTCCAAAAAGAAACAATAGAAATGACAATCAAAATTCCAATCATTTCGAAAAGAGAACAACTGCAATTATTCTCCTACATACCGACTCCATTAACATGGAAAAGTCAAAAATGTATGTTGAAGCAGAAAAGACTATTTATAGCTAAAGGCCTGAATCGAACAGCTGTGATCACAGATAATCACCTAGAACAATGCCAGCCAGAAACAACAAAATTGTGTTATATTCCTAGACTCCAACAATCAGATGACCTGACTTCTACATGCGTATCGCATCTGATATCATCCTCAACTCTGAACGAACTAGAAGAATTTTGCCAATTTACCTGCGAAATCGATAAAAACACCACCTCAATTGTAGCAGAAAATCCGGCAAGCTTCTACATCTCAAACATACAACGTGATACAAAGATCGTATGTAATGCAACGCTTCAACACGAACTCGCAACGGATCTGCCTGGGACAACACATATTATGCTGCCCTGTCATTGCTCACTGGAAATGGGAAATACAACTCTAATACGTACCACCTTTCCTTGTGACTCAAGAACACCCAGCCTACCAATCCTTAATCATTTCCTTCCTCTCCATTGGCTTAAAGTGAAATCAATAAAAATAAATCCTTTCAAACCTCTTCAAAATTCAAACTTTAAAAATTTTTCTGACATTTTTAATGATGATTGGCACATGGATATTCCAACCCTTTTCATTCACAATCACATTTCAACCGATACTTTTGAAAAAGTAGAATTGCCTTCTTCGTGGCAAGATGTTGTAGATTCTGCTTCATTTATGAAATATTTTATTTTTGTTTGGTTGTGCTTACTCACACTTCTTGCCATACTAGCATTATGGAAAATTTATATTATGACAGTTCGCCTTGAAATTTTGGCACGACCTGGTGTTACTTTGTATGAGATGCAGTAGTTAAAAAAAATATATATATATATATATATTTATATTATAGTAGTAGGAATATTGATTGCTTAATAATATTATATAAAAAAATGCCATTTTTTTAATTGTTGTTAGCTCAAACTCAGTTACTATAATTTTGTTAATGAAAAAAAAAACAAAAAAAAAACAACGTAATTTGTATAGAAGTTAAGCGAATAATTAATTGCATAGAAATATTGATTGCTAATATTGTATGAAAAATCTAATTTTTTGAATTGTTGTTAGCTCAAACTAAGTAACTATAATTAAGTATATACTTACTTAAATAATAATTATAATTATTATTAATAAAAAAAAAAGTTGTATAGTTGTCGTTTGTATAGAAGTTAAGAGAATGACTAATTGCATAAAGTAAAAATAGTGTATTATTATAAATTGTATTACACTTACCTTCAAAAAGAAATACTTTGGCGAGAGTAATAATAATTAAAATGATGATTTCTCTAATCATTGATTAGTGATCTATCTCTCTTCTGATTGAAATCTTGTATTTGATGATGTTTTGTTAGAATAAGGATAAAGTTTCGTTAATATTAATTTCAAATTATAATGTAATAAAATGTTTAAGTAATAATAATAATCAAGTAATAATCTTGTTGAAATAAGGTCACGAGTATTTTAAGCATTATGATTTTTGTTACTATTTCATAATTTTATTATATTGTTTAATAATTTCACAATTAATTTTATAAATGATATGTAACAACTCTAATTTTACCTGAAAAAAAAATGAATGTATTTTTAGAATATATTGTAGAACTTGATATTTCTGTAGGATTTTTATGATAGGGTTTCTTATCTAATAATTTCTAGAATAGGAAATAATTTAATAAGTTAATATTTAATTATTTGAAATTCAAGTGTTTCATATTTTCAACACATTTTATATATATATTAATTAAAAATAATCATATAATATAAAAAAAAAAAATCCAGAACAGACAGCCAGAGTCGGCTGTCAAAGCGGAGGAGGGGGAGATGTCATGAACCATAAGGTTTGACAGTCTCCCAAAACAAAAAAAAAACAAAATTAAAATTATAAATTGAAAATTATAAAGAACGCCAGAAAGTCATTTTGTGCTGACTGTGTGAAAAGACTGAGCAGCGAGAGTGGTGGAGCTATCCAGCCCCCCACCAGCCAGCAATTAATAAAGCAGATTTTTATTTTTACTTTCTTGGAGAGTCAGTCGTGTTTTGTGCATCGCCTCCTGCTGACAAGGGAAATGGTCTGGTATCGTTAGCTCATTATTTTATATTTTAATATGTTGTATAATGTTTTATTAAATTATGAAAAAAAGGAGTAACATTTCAAAGAGGCAAATCCTCAAATAATTTAATTGAAATATTAAAAAGGGAACATGTAAACATAATTTACTAATAATTATAATATATTTTAAAGACCGTTTTTATTTTTTTTTACAGTACAGATATATAATGTTCCTTGCAATTTCTTATTTAAAAATTATATTAATAAATCAAGTGTATTTTTAACTCTGTATATCACTTTATTTAATAACCAAAAAATCTTAAAACAAAAAAAAAATATTTGTTTCAAATAAATATTTTTGCTCTACCATCTACAGCAACGCATCTCCCATCATTTGTACATTTTCTTCCCTTCTGGGAAGTGGTGGAGCCCCCCAATTTTGAAATCAGAAATATGATCATTTAATTACTCGTACAATACGTTACAAATGATTGGAGACGCCTTTTCATAACTGCATTTCCCTACAAATGGTGAAGGCGCATTTTACATATTTGCAATTCCCTACAATGTTCAATCATGGTTAAGTGGTTAATGGACATTACCTACTGTCCAAACTTCGCCATGTCAACAAATAAAAAAGTCGTTCTATTCTATTCAATCAGAGAATCCAAAATTTGGTTTCCAAAACTCAAACTGTATTGCTTGGAAAAGCAACTGTTGTGAGTTCTCCCAAAATTATATCAATATTGGAGGTTTTTTAATTTTCACCTCCTCTCTCCATTATTTAAGCATTATGACAGTAAAAATTTGAGATTCAAACAAATGAACCAACATTGTCAAGGAAAACTTGCTAGGTCTAGTTTGTTGTAATTTAAATATAATACTGGAATTCAACTTGAAACAGGGAGCTGAACTTGACTACTGTATTTCAACCAAACCTTTTGCTTTCTATAGCATATGTCAATTTAAGAGACGGACATCAGCCAAGGAGCCAAGGGTTGTATACGATTTCAATAAGGCTCTGTCGGTTCCTTTTAAAATTACAAAACTGGTTTTCAATTTGTTAAAATAAAAATATTAATAATTATAACTAAGTTTAATAATAGCAGAGGTAGTGACGAGTGGTACGGTAGCCTAAGCCCATTATTATCCAAGTAAAAATTGGAATTTATGTTATATTTGCCTGAGAACTTGAAGTCTAGTATAACTGTCATGCAGTTGGGCCTAGACCTTTTTGTAGCGAAAAGATTTTTGGTGAAAATTTTCAATCTTCACTAAAATAAATAGGTCATATTCCAGGGGAAAAAATTGAGATTGAATTTAAAGTAATCCACAAATTTCAATGATATGAAGAGGCTCAGTGAAATTTTCTTAACGTAATTTATTTGACGTAGGCCTAACACTATTATATAAACTTTATTGTTGTGGATATCCATTTTTCGTGAACTGCAGTAGAACTATTCATATTGTAAAGGGAACATTACAATATGTATAAACTTGATGTGCAGAACTGACCTTTTTTGAGTCGCAACCAAGCGCCGAAGAAGAACGACATATTTCGAAACGCGTCCGCCGCAACTTAAAAAAATGTTAGTTCTGCACAGCAAGTTTATATATATATATAAACCTTTGATATTATTAGTATATTATATTATTACTAATATACAAATACCGCAGTACTAAAATACATTGGGCTCTTACTGTTACATATTAGGAGGTATGCTATCTTAATTGGTAATTCTTCAAAACAAAACCTTATTCATAAGGTATATATAAGATCCGAAAGAAAGCTAGCTGTTGGGTGTATGGAAAGAGTAAATAGATTAGACTCAAGTAGGCTGTTGTTCAAGAGACTTGGTCTCCTAACTGTACCCTGCTTTTATGTGTATGAAGCTACTATATATGTAAAAATAGCGATATATTAACCAAAATCTCGATGTACACACAATTGTAATACGAAAGAAGCCGAGGTGATTATCACTTGGTGAGTCACAATAGAAGTTTAAACAAAAACCTAGTTATATTGGTAGGAAACTCTGCAAGCTTCCGCAGTTTTAAAAGTCTTGAAAATATAGAAATATTGAAAAAATATTTAGTTGAAGCTTAATAGTGTACAAAGAGTTCCTTTCACATCAAAATTAAGCCTCACTTCAACTAATTGATAGTAATTATGGTAACTGTAGTGTATAAGATTGTGTAATTTGTAGATCTGACTCTTGTCTTATGTTCCTTAACTGGAGTCTCCAAGAATAAGTAATCTTCCAAAAAAATACTTTACTCTATAACTTACTAATTACTTTTATTGATTATACTTTTGTAGGCTACTTTGATCATTTTATTGAGATGCTGAGTTGAGTTCCATGACTTGATAAAAGTGATTCTTGTTTTAGTTGGAATTCTGTTTTAGCCTGATAAATTAATGATGAAAGGCATTTGCATTTGCATTAGGCATTTGCCTATTAACTACATTCACCAATAATTATCAATGAGTATTTGAATTAGTCCCATGTGTAGACAGCTTATCTCTTTAACCAGGTAGTTAACTGTATTTTGCTGTCATTCAATCAATTTTTTAAAAGTACTTTATATAATTCAAAAACATGAAATTGATTTCAATACTGCATATTGGATAGAGGCTCTTCTGTAGAACAGAAAGTAATTTCGTTTTTTTCAACAAAATGACACACTGCGCATTTTTGAAGAAGCCCAGTTGAAAAAATAGTTGAAAAACAATTTGATGTAGTATCATATTAGTTTTTTACTTATTTAAAAATAATCAATAAAAATGCTTTGCTAGTAGACTTATACACTGTATAATATACAGAGCCTTTGCAGTCGCGTGCCTCAATCTATATATAATTAACCCGGCTGGTGTAATTTACCCTCAATTATCGTAGCGCGCTACAGCGGCTACACTGGATCTTTATAATAAGGCCCCAACACTTACATATTTATTTTGCATTGTTATAATTCTTCCTGAGACACGGCTGGAGGCCTGCAGCAATACGAAATGGCCAACGCATAAATATGCTAGTTCAAGAGGTTATTATACTGAGCCACTGCAGTATAAAATTGGCACTGTAGACTTTGTTTTTATTATATCGGCCTGATGGAACTTCTCTTAAGAATTCAAATGTATTCCTCTAGTCTGAGTGAATAAAATTAATAAGAAATAAATTTACAGTACCATTGGATTATATTGTGCGCCTCAAAGGGTGACCTTTGGATTGCTCAACATTAGAGTCTGAAAATCCTTCCAATCACTGCCATATTTGATTTGTAAATGTATTTTATCTAAGACTAAATTATAACGTACCGTTAGTAGAGATTAAAAATTAAAGTCATGACAGCGGACTTCATTCACGCTTGACAAAACAGTTGTACAATGAAGCTATTATGCAATCAGAGTAATTTTACATCATGGACTCTAGACCAATGAGAATCCAGCATTACTGTTATAATGATTATTATGAATAGTCACATCAGCTGATCAGAAAACATTTCAAAATCAAATTCAGTTTCAATCCCATAACATTGTCAACTAGCAAGCATTGTACGCTTTGTTAGTTTGGATAAGTTATCCAAGTGATTGGCAAGCTAAATTTACAATAAGTTATCGAAAGTTGTAGATAAAATATTGTGTTCAATGAAGTATGAAATGTGTGTGTTTAAGCCACTTGTGAGATGTTGAGAACACAAGCGAACTAAAATTTCACTTGTGGCTCAAAGGCAGTCACAATACAATGATTGCATAATAGTATAGTTCATGCAGCTTTCTTCAAAGCAAATATGATTAACATATTATGAGAATGGGGCTTATGTGTTGGCAATTTACTTTCTACAATTTATTGTTACAACTTTGTGTTGAATGAGAGGTCGGTCAATATCTGTCAGTCAAGTATCTAGGATGGGCAGTCAAAATAAGAATCATGCCCTCTATATCACTTAATCTTGATGGCACGATAATCTGCATACAATTCATCACAACTGATGTGATGAATGTAATGCAACTGTAGACAAAATGCACACCTACATGACAAGGATCCGGAAGGATTAGCTGACTAAACCAGTTGCTACTCTATTATTGACAAGCTCACCTGCCAAATTGGAAATATCCCAGAACTTGATGTAATGTGAAGATTAGGTGAGTTTATAGGCGGTGCATCGCTTAGCAGTACACTCGGGACTAAGGCGTCTTATTGATCTAGTCAAATTCATTGACGTTCATCGACCAATCAGCCGCCTAGTTTTACGGTGCACCAATAAGAGGTGCAGCCTCCAAAAACATACACTAATAAATCATATATAATAACCACGTAGTTGTAGTTTTCTGTCGATGATAAAATAAACTGAGTGCATTGTTGATAATCGAGTCTAGACCTCTGATATCAGGTTCCAGACATCCCAATTCAATTGAATCGGGCAACCAGCTAGTAATAATACATTGAGAAAAAAATAGAATAATAATAAATTGTTGACCATCGCGATATGAGCTTTATTTCCTTGTTCAAACCAGTTCTGCGCATGCACTGTCTGTAGAGTGAGTGGAATTATAGTGGTCACTATTGTTAAGAAAAATGAAAAAAGGGAATGAAAAAATAGTGAAATGCGCTTATACTGTACTCTTTATCACGCTAACATTATTGATATTCTGCTCATGCACACTGAGATTAAGATGTCTTGTTATGATTAAAAAACTGCCTATTATTCATGTGTAACGAATTACATTTCTTGTCATGAAATTACATAAGCAGTTGACAGATATGCTTTAAAAAGGGATAAAAAGAAAAACAGTTTTAGTGCAAAGCTTAATACGATTAATCAACTAATCAACTATAAAGCTTCCTGAGATAATTTTTCGTCAACTTCTTTACATCTCTCGAACAAATAGAAACTTCAAACTTAGCTTCTTGCATCGTAGTGACAATATCAGGACCTGAAAAGAATAAAATATGAATTAAAATTTATTTATTTCACATGAAACATGCAGACAATATAAAAACAGATAAGTATACAAAAAATGGGATCCGTGTTGCCTGCCATCTACATTTATATTAATTATTAATTTTCATAAAGAGTAATATTCATAAATTAAAAATTTGTACAGTGAGGCATAATTACTCCACACGTTATCATCATTTGCTGTTGTATCCAATTCATAGACATGCGACATATGAGAAAACCCATTCTTATTCAGGAATAAATTACCTGAGACTATTAAAAAAATTGACAATTTGAAGCTATTCAAGAAATCTATAAAAATAATTTTAATTGATAAAGTGTACTGTTCCGTGGCAGACGGATTCAAATCTGAACAGTGATGGTGCTCACATTTGTTCTATCTTAAGGACTCAATGACTTTGTTTATATCATATTTGTATTGACTGATACTTTTTTTTTTACTTTTATTAGTTAAATTTCCTATTTGTTTACAAGGGAGAAATTGTTTGACAAATCACCTATCAAATGGGAGTATTTCCAGAAAAATGATGTAATGTGATGAAAATAGAAATATTTCTAACTACTGTCGTTGACTTTAGGATACTTAACAGGTCTTCTCGAATTGGATGAATCCAAATATTTCGCCCTTCTTTGTAGTTAAGTAAGAGCAAGCTAGAAATTATTTCTGGAAGTGTGCTGACTCCACATTCTTCAAAATAGACTTGATACATAAACAACAATGCTTAGGAGTATTTAAAGAAGTGAAAAAGTCAGTATTATATGAATTAATTTAATTATGTACTTTTATATTGATATTACTTTATTATAAGCCTAGTCAACCCATCTACCGTTTTTGAGAGCTACTTATTGATACAGTACGAGAATCAGAAATATTCATTTAAAAAGGTAGAGGATATACTATCAATTCACTTTGCTTTTCCTTTCAGACTTTTAAAATTTTAAAAATGAATGTTCAAATGTCACTCATGACATGGCTCATAGAACAGCTGATAACATGATATGTCACTATGGTGATAATATAGATGATGTCTCTTAATCCAAAGCAACAGATTAGCTCTGTATCAAATTTACAGATGCTAATTACCCAGCGTCATGTGAGCTCACATATTGTTTGTATTGAGCTTTTCCTGTAATACATTAATCGAACGAACTAAACACAAAACTATGCAGGTTGGTAGAGCTGCAAAGTTACTGAAAAGGTAATTTATTATTTTTAAGAAAAACTAAAAATTCACATCATCTGTGCTAAAAACAGTTCATTTATGAACTTCTCTTTTCATACAGATGAACTGCATGGCATAAACATTGTATGGTAATTCACTCACCCTTCCCAATGTCGTAATTTTGTGCTTATCTACCAGAAAAGGAAAACTCCAAACTGTATTACCGGGTAAGACTGGGTAAAATGCTAGTAAGTTATAATTCAAAATACATAAAAGTTCTGGGTAGATCTCAACCCAAAATTAATTGTTTTGTCACTGAGTTTCAATCAATTGTACCACTAAAAGAATATTGAACATTTGAATTATAAAGATTAAATAATAAAGGAAAAAAGATTTGCTAATGATAAACCATAACTAATGAAATTTATGTAGCAAAAAGGAAAAAGGAATAACTGGAAATTAATTGATATAACAGACTTATGAAATAGAAGAGAAAAAATGAGAATGATGATGAAGTTCAGATTGATGTGATAAAAAGCATCAAAGAGCGCAATAGCATGGGGTAAGTAATTAAATTATTAGAAAGTGGTCAAATGAAATGAGTAGAAACAAATTGAAAGAAAGGATTAGAAAAGGGAGAAAATATATGAATGAATAATTATTAAAGAAAGAAAATAAATGGGAATTCCTATCAAAGCACAACCAATAGGACAGTCACTTAGTCACCCTCAAGTAGGTACTTAAACAGATTTCTTTTGAAACCAGCTAATGAATGGGATTGTATTGGGCGGTAAGGAGAGAGAGAGGGAGAGAGTGTGAGAGTGAAGGAATGACAATGAGCGTAGGATTGTGTGTAAGAGAGAGTTGTGAGAGCGAGAGAGTTGGTGATAGAGTGAGTGGGAGTAAATGAGTTGTTTCGAGGATTTGTCCTGCTTGAGACAGAACAGAAAATGACCAGCGGCGGACCTGGGTTTTTCCCGTGAGTTTCTTAGTGCTAGGTACAACTACAAAAACCAAGCAAATTCTCTAGTCACCCTGCTTTGATTTCTAGAGAGCCATTTAGTCTATTTTCAGATGTATATTGTCCTTGACATTCTGGTTCAAGAACACCTTACAAAAGTCCTTCAACTCTCAAGCGCCATACACAACATAAACCTTTGATATCTGTGTCGGAAGAATGTTTTTAAGAATGCTGTCTGTTGCAGTTTGTTTTGAGGCTCTTTCATGAGAGAATTCAGATGAATTGATTTATGATGACTTGTTTATTATGGATGTTTCCGAAATGTGCTTCTTTTGACATTCAGAAATGCCTTTCTCCTGAAACGTGCACTTCACTTTCAATAACGTTTTTCGTGAGTTAATAAAGGGCGAAGAAATTGAGGGTGGTTTTTAAGAAAATTTGTGCCGACCGGCCAGAGCTCTGACGTCACCAAGACGCCAAGTTCATGTAATTCACACTTCCAGTGTGAGAAAGGCCTCGCTAATGTTTTCTATGCAAGTGGTACACCACTGCACATTAGAGCCGAAATAAATAATCTATAAGATAAGAGAGCTTGTGTGATTTCGCAATAAAAAAAATGTTAAACTAAAAAGAAACCGAGTAAAAAATGATACTAACAAATACGTACAAAAATATTTGAAATAAAGTATCCACTTTAAACCTTTAAACTGAGAAAATTGAAAATTTATCCAATAAACCTTTTGGAGTCGGTGCCAAATTTTCCATACTATTATTTAGCACATCAGTGTTTTTTGTTTTAAAATTTGTTCAATTTAAGGCTTTTTAGTTGAATATTTGAGCTTCAAGAACGAGATATATCTTATACAATATGAAATATTTTTGCAAATTAACAAAACATTAAAACATATACATTAACGTAACTAAAAATTTTACCATAAGAAATGTTAATAAACTAAGTGAAATTTTACAACTCTATGCAACGTAGAATATTTTATTTGAGAAAATTATAATTGCAAAAGGCTTCACAAGAGGCTTCACTTGATAAAACTGTTTTGGTTGTTTTAATATACGGCAGTGAAATTGTTTAAAATGATAAAAACCTCTTTATTACTTACACTGTACTTCCAATCAAAATTAGACATACAATGAGAATGAAAAGGCGACAGGTGTCAGTCAACCTCTCGAAAGGGGAGATGAGCCACTATAGATTCGGAACCATTGTTTTACAGGGTCAAACGTGGATTGAAAAACAAAGTTCAATGTTTTACTTTCTTTTTTGGAATGACTAGCATGTCCCCCAAAATATTGCTTTCTATATCAATTGAATCTGGGAATGTACGACTTTACGTACTGTATTTATAAATTCAATTTAATAGTTTATTTTGGCGTATAACTAATCCCTCTTCCCCTTCTCTTCCTTTTTCCATTTATATTTTCCTTCTTCTCCCTTTCCTTCAATCCCTCACTCTCTACGACTAATAATAATTGGTTGGTAATAATAAACAATAAATAGTTGACAATAAATAGTTGGCAATAAATAATTCTTATCAATATGAAGAGTAGGATGATGTTGAAAAAACAAAGGAACTCTTTTTCAGGTATAAATGGTGATTTATAGGTGTCAAATATTCCAAATATTGACTTTTTGCAGTTTCTATTATCAATGATACCTTGAGCAATAAAAACTGAGTCGGAAGTGCTCTTGAACTTTTTTCCAAGATATCATCCACTTTTGAGTGAGGAGTGTTAAGCGAGCGAGGTCTACTGTTCACAGAACTACCAGTATAGTACTACGTTTACATTTTTGACTCCTCAACGGAGCACGAAAGATGATGATGATGATGATGATGCAGAATGAAAAATAAATGTAAAAGAATAGCATGAGAGAAAAGATGAAAAGAATTTAGAGAAAGAAAATTGTCGATGAGGGTGAGCTGATTCCGGTGTGGCCAATAAGGAACGGCAAAGATCTTTCTGGACTGGTAGAATCGACTGCAGTTAGTGATGGCAAAAAATCAAAATATCGATGTATAAATATCTATATGTCAGAAGCGAAGTATCTTTACATCGTTGCCATCTCTAACTGCAGACTGCAGTTGAGTTTCAACCTGCAAAGGGACCTACTATCTAATTTAATATTAATATATACTCTACATGGACCAACACTATTAGTTTATAAGATATTGTTGTAGATACTATTCATAATTATTTATAATACCATTAATTAATATTTCAATTAAAAAATATTACCTTTTTATTATAAATTTTTGTCACTGTTGATCGGCAAGTTCTTCAAGCAGTAATTTATTATGATGTTATTTGGGTCTTCTTCCCAGGTAAGCTCATATCAGGTGTGTCTGAAGTGTGACCAATTTATTGACATGCACCCCATACCTATACACAAAAGCATTTAAAATATTTCATTCAAAATCACATACTTATTAATACAAGATGATAGATAAAGGATTGAATACTTTAATTCAGGGATGCAAATCCCCTTCAACTGTATACGTTGTAAAAAATGAAAACCGTAGTATCTGATTGACTGCAATAGACCAGGCATGGGCAAACTCGAAGGGGATGGCTAGTAGTCCAGTAACTTTGTTGCCTGAAAGTATGGGGTAGTATGCGTCAAATCCGGTAGTTCTGATTTTTTAACCTCAAATTTAAATTGAAAAAACTTAGATTTCTAAAAGCAACACTTATATTAGTGAAGAAAACAGCCATTCATCATGCAATTGAAGAAAGTCATACCATCATTTTGATAACATTCTGGCAGATTTGGAAAGTAATAATAATAATAATAATAAGCGTATGGCTTTTATTGGTGGGGAAACCCTTTCAGGTAGTTCCACCTCGCCGTTTGAGCCATGTTACAAACATGGTGGACCTACCATATTAGGTGGGTTCCATACCACCGGGTAAGTGATAATAAAGCTTATAGCATCAAGCCATTTAAATACGGCCACCCATCCAAACACAGTTTTGACCAGTCATGACTGAACATCACGATTTCATGAACACCACGCTCACCGTGTTAATTGTGTTTATATGTTAACGTTATGGTTGTGTTGTATAATGGTTATCTCAATTTTGTTGGTACAGTTTAGTCGTAGGCCTATTTATTGTTATACTGCCACCAGTGTTACTGTTGAACGCTATTGTTTGATTATGAATGCTTTGTAATATTAATATAACAATTAGAATACATACGAATAATAGATAAAAAGTAGATAGAAAAAGGAAGGAGACTGAATAAGAGAATAGACGTGAAATTTGAACTTACAAATATGTGATGTGTGTGTAACATATACATGGCTGTTTATTCATTAGCACGGCATTGCTGTAAGCAAATAAATTAATCATTTTGACTCAATGATGACTTATCATTAAAAAATACTGAATTTCAATTATTAAAAACTACACGAAATGAAATAGAAATATACACATAAACTGAAAATAGTCGCAGTTTCTACTGATTTCCTGCAGCGGATCAGTTATTCCTGATCTTAAGACATATAATAAAATATATTAGCAATAATGTTTTTTTTTTTTCATTTTCATGATATTAAAGATCCTCTTACCAACGATCCCGCAGATGATCAAAGAGAAAATTACCACAATGATTAGGCTAACGAATTCAAGAAAAAGTAGGGCCTACATCAATAACAATGATAAGTATTTCCCTGGATTTCTTGTTCATTAACGATTTTTGTTGTTGATATTACATTTTTATGATAGAATTCAAGGACTTTCAGTCAATTTTAATTGACAATAAATAATATTTTTTCTCACTTATTTCTTTACAATATATTTCTACTCACTGACTAAACGAAACGGTTAGGCCAGAAATGAGTATACATATTATTTATTCTCAATTTGCAAGTCGCTGAATTTACCATAAAAAGTTTATAAGTATTTATAAGACAAAAACACACAAACAGCAGTGTCAAACAGATCAGTCAAAACATCAAATATTAATTCTAATGGTAGCTCACGGGCATGCATACATCGGTTTGCGCGCAAAGCTTTGGAGCGCAACAAGAAATCTGTACAAACGACCGATAACTGCGCACCGCCGTGGCAATCTTCTGCTACTATATGACTGGCCCATTTCAACAAATCGGATGCTCCATTCACACGAGCTCCTCAGTCTTACAAATCAATACAGGATTTTTATAATGTAGCATTCCTATGTTTGCGCCCAGAACTAGCTGTATTGCAGGCGCAAATTAAATAAAATCATGCCACTATATATGTAAATATATCAGCCTGTAAATGCATGTAAAATGTGGAGTATTTGCGCCAGTATAACAACAGTTTTTGCAACTGATGCATATAAATTATTGCATAAATGTGATAATATAAAAACGCTAGTCACATTCACAAGCTTAATAACAAGAATTGAATTTATAGTTATCACTTAAAAATTACATTTTCCTCTGACATTAATTGCCTAATAAGATTTCGAAAGGGTAAAACTTAGTCGATTGAAAATAAATTTGCAACTTACCTTCCCGTCTAAGTTTAAATGCTGGCTTAATATAAGATTATATTGGTATTTTGTTTCATTTTGTACCAGCATCCCGTTTTCCGATTGAGGTAGTAAGTTCTCAAATTATCCGATTTTCAACATTTTGGACCTGGAAAATTCTCTTCATTGGTTGATATTTTTTTACATATTTTTCATTCTAGACACAGAGAAAATATCGAATTATTGCAAAATTTAAAAGAGTGAATAATTGCTCATTCTATAAACAAGTAATTATATGTTTCCATTTCAAAAAGATGGTGTAACAGTTTTTGAGCATACACTGAAAGTTAAACACTAATACTAAAGAAAAAATGGCTTGTCATATTATTTTCAATAATTGAGGTAGTTACATAGTCAATAAAGAGTGGATTTTTTAAAAGTGTGTTCAATACAACATTCATCACCGGCTGCACGAGCTACAGAGTAAGCATAAATCAATGAGTGCATTTCAAAGGTGAATAAAAAAAAACAAATTGGTGTACTTCAATTTATGTACATTTATCGAAAAGACAATTTCAAACAGTTTTATTTCAAGTCATGACAAGTTCAATAAATTTATACTTAGGTACTTAATTTTTTAATTCTTGAAAACATGTTTTTAACCAACCTTGGCCTTTACTGGACGAACTGCAATGATTCCACCCTTGCTCAAATTGCTACAATAAAGTAAGCGGTGTTCGTTGGAGGTCATATCAAATTCTAGCACCTAAGTATACAAACTGTTTCAAGACGGGCGCGTTGTAGTACTGTTATTTCTCTATGAACTGTGCTCAATATTCATTCTGAAGAATATAGGTACGTTTGTAGAAATGCATTAAGCTTGTCAGTTGTAGTGAATGAAACTGTTTGAAATTGTCTTCAAAGAATTAATACTCACGTTGGTACATTAATTTGTTAATTTTTTATTAACCTATGACATGAGCTCAATGATTTATACTCATCCTGTACAGTGTATATAATGATGTTCCAGTAAGCAGACAAGTATAATACTGTGCTGCCAAATATACCATTATTTAGTAAAAAACTATACACCTGATACAGTAGAGTTTAGAGCTGATAAAGAATGGCATACAACTAAAATACATAATTAGCGAGTGCAAATAATTTTTCTAAGCACTGTATTATTATCTATGTGATTATTCAGATGCAAATAACGTTTCCGCACATTGAGTACTTGAATATAATACGCAATCGATTCCTTTACATGCTAAGAAAATCAATAGGTTAGATTTAGCTTTGGTGCAGATATAGGCTATTGTCTATTACTTTGATGGATTAGATACGGAAGTGCAACCCAGATTTGTAACATGTGAGGTAATCAGTAGTAGTGTGATTTGACTGTTTACTATTGATGCATCGATCTTGATGTCGAAAACCACCAACTTAACCTCAAATTGAATGTATTTTGAACTAAGTTTATTAGCTCACTAAAGATGAGCACCATAAATTATTTTTGATGGATAGTGAAATAGCATGAAAAATCGATTGAAACCATAAATTTCAAGAAAACAGACCTGGCATTTGACGAAGAAGTACACCAAATATTGCTTACCGAGCATATAATATTCAGATTTCAAACAAGCCAATCGTATTTACGTGCATTCTACATAATTCTCATAATTAATTTGTAAGTATGGCAAGATCGCAGCGTGCGCGCCGGGCGTATTACTCAACTATTTGAAAAGCTATCGTCTCAAAACTATATTTAAATGAAAATACAGAAAAAATTGAGACGCGGAAGCACAATTTCAAACGTCAAACACTTCTATAAATATTAAATAAAAACGTTTAAAAATGATATGAAGAAACTAACCTCTAATTGCGAATCCGTCAATAAAGTGTCAGTAAACAATATTCTAACACTCTATCAATGTATTATATTCTTGATTAATGGGTAATAGAACTAGTATTCATTTAGTTGACATTCAATGTATTTTTCATTTTAAAATATGTAAGATTACGTAGTTTTTTGGACATGTAAAAGTCGGAACACAAATGTCACTCTCGACTATTGGAATTGGACTATGCACGATACGATATTGCAGATCGATTATTTCGACTTCTCGATAGTTTGTCAGATCGAGTATCGATCACGATCTTATCGACTATTTCTTGTCATTATTTGACTAGCAGCTTTTGCAATTTAAGAAAATAATTGATATCATTAAAAATAAGCTTAATAATTTTTAAAAATTAGATGAAAGATATAAATAAATATATTAGTTGATTAAAATCCATTATTAAAGAAAAATAATAGTCTTTTTCTTATCTATGCTACTACCAACCAACATTTTTGATAGATTGGTCATTCTACAACACTGTCATTCCGAAGTGGAATGGAAACTGGAATGGAACTGCATAACCAAACCTTTCCTAACCTGGCTAGATCTGACTGAACCACCTCTGTAAATTTGTTGGTGGTTTTAAATTTGTCGGTGGTGTAAATTTGAGGTGGTTCAGTCACATCTAGCCAGGTTAGGAAAGGTTTGGTTATGCAGTTCCATTCCACTTCGGTCCATTCACGCAGACTACACTTCTGTGCATGCACGAAATGTTTCCACATGTGTAGATTTAAAAGTAGTGATGAGCGTTATTTCGTTATCTGTGATTTAATAACGGTTATCAAAGAATAACTTCAAGAGCAGTTATCGCATCTGGCAAATAACTGTTATTGGGTTTAACCATTTAACTCTTAACGAATAGTGTGATCAATCAGTGATCAGCTGATCACGGTTTGCAATTCACGGAATACAAGCAGCTGTAACGTAACACAAATAATGTGTAAACGGTTATAACCGTTTACGGAACTAACCGTTTAGTAGTACAATGTTTTGCCGCTAGGTAGCGTGGTCACTACTAAGTAGCAAATAACTCTATAGCTAATAACTCTACGGATTAGCTAAAACGTTATAGCAATAACGGATTAGCGAAAACGTTATAGTAATAACATATTAGCAAATAACTCAACTGAATTGATGGAACGAAATGGGAACAGGCCCGGCGACAGGGGGGGTTAGGGGGGGCTACAGCCCCGGGGCCCTAGGTCTGGTTTAAAATACAAATCAGTGGTCTTTTTAACCGGGCAATATTTCCTTTAACAGACTTCTTATCTAAAAATAAAGTTGGGTGTAATGCATTAATCAGTAGGGCAAAACTTGAGTTTTTCTTCTATTGTAGAATAGAAGAAAAGAAACGGTAAATTTGAAGGTGAGTGGTTTTAGTACTGTGGTGGCCCGCAGGTCCGGCCCGGCCGCCCGGGCGTGTGGTGGGTATTTCAAGTCTGTGAGGTGGCAGCATGCAGCGTTGGCAACACTGCACTAGCCGTCGAGTCATCTCGCGGCCGGCGGCAGTGTATCTGTCTAGCTTCTTTGTTTACTTACGTCTGTTGCACGCTGTCAATTTTCTGTGCGGTTTCGTGGATAGTTCTATCGGTCCGTTCATAGTTCGTTAATCGTTATGTGTGTTTCAATCAGAATTAGTTCGGTGATAAGTTAGAAGAGTGAGAGGAAAGTAGAAACAATGAGCTACAAACACAAATCTGGAGCGCAGAAGAGGAAAGAAAAGGACGATAGAGAGTTTAGAGAACGGGAAGCAAAGAAAGGTCAGTTGTCACTTGGACATTTTTTCAAAATACCCGATTCTGTTTCACTTTCACCTGATACTGAAGTTGAGTTAGCAGTAAACACTAGTTCTAAGACTGATGCAATAATAAGTCCTACTCCTACCGACAAAGATATATTTGTTCCTGAAAATGAAAGTGCTGAGAGTGAGACTGAGAATTACAAGATTGAAACCACTCCTTATGCTACCAGTAGCACGTCTATCTTGGTCACAACTTCCCAGTCTCATGATGAAACGACCTCGTCGGCACCTTGCATACACTTTGATGTAGGGGACCCCAGTTTTGATGCAAGTATACATTTAAAATACAATCATTTTCCAATGCCAGAGCGATTTCCTGACGACATCACCGGTTCTTCAGTACCAACTTCAGTATTTAAAAAAAAACTCACTAATGGCGATTTAATTACACGGGACTGGCTAGTTTGGAGCCAAAGTAAAAAAGCCTTCTTCTGTTTGCCGTGTAAAGTTTTTAGCTCACTCCCTCACACGAAACGCTCATCTCTGGCACTTCCAGAAGGATTTTCAAGTAAAAAACGTTGGAAAAAATTGTTTGATAAGGTCCCTGAACACGAAAACAGTAGTAGTCACAAACACTGCTACATTCAATGGAAGTCAGAGGTGATAAAATAAAAAAAAGATAAAAATCTGACAGGCGTAATTTTGAATTCCATTCTACAAGAAAAGGAAAAGTGGCGTGACCTTTTAAAGCGATTACTTAATGTGACTTTGTTTCTAGCTGAAAGAGGGCTTGCTTTTAGAGGCACTAATGAAAAAATAGGAGACCCATCCAATGGAAATTTTTTGGGCATCTTAGAACTGCTAGCAAATTATGATCCAGTGTTAAACGAGCATTTAAATAAAGTTCGTTTGTATCAAACTAAAGGGGAACGAATGCAAGTTCACTACCTGTCACATGATATTCAGAATGAATTTATAGAATTATGTTCTTCCCAAGTTACAAAGGTAATTCTTGAAGAAAGAGAAAAAGCCAGGTATTATTCTGTAATTGTTGATGCAACACCTGATTCAACCCACATTGAACAGACAGCATTTATTTTGAGATACGTGCATGAAACCGAAGAAGAAAGTGAACCCTACAAAGTGCAAGAACGACTTCTATGTTTTGCTGATTGCACAAAAAAGAGTGGCAAAGATATTGCTGAGCTTATCTTGAGTACTTTGAAACGCTATGAAATCCCTATAGAAGACTGTAAAGGCCAAGGGTACGACAATGGTAGTAATATGAAAGGTGCCTATAAAGGAGCTCAGGCTTTCATATTATCAGCCAACAGCGAAGCTGTTTACTCTGCGTGCACTTGTCACTCCTTAAACCTTTGTGGTGAACAAGCAGCGGAGTGCTGTCCAGCGGCTATAACTTTTTTTGGGGCTGTCCAAAAGTTATACAACATTTTCAGTTCAAGCCCCCAGAGGTGGGATATTTTGAAAAATAAAATACCCGGATCTCTTCACTCCATGTCAAAAACACGATGGTCAGCAAGAGTGGATAGTGTAAGACCTGTTGCAGCTCATCTTCCTGGAATAGTAGAAGCACTTGAGGAAGTGATCAAACTAAATTTGACAGCAGAATGTCGTCGAGACGTAGAGGGACTGAAGAAATACTTCAAGAGCTTCAACTGCCTTCTTCTTGCATCGGTTTGGTACAAAATATTGAAACCCATTGACACAGTCAACAGAGTTTTACAGAACCGTGGTGAAACCTTAGATGTAGCGTCGAAGAATCTAAGTCAATTGATAGAAGATTTGAAAGTTTTGCGGAATGATGGTTGGGATAAAATCTTCAATGAAGTTTTGGTCATTGCTGAAAACATAGGATGGCCGCAGCAACTTGAAGAGGAAGAGAAAAGAAGGAGGAAACGAAAAAGAGCAGCTGACGAGGACGACGAGGTGTGTGATGACAATACGGAACATGAACTTGATGCAAAGACCACTTTTAAGAACGAAGTTTTTAATGTCATTTTGGACAGTGTCATTGGGGACATGACAGTGCGTTTTAAGTCAGTCAACGATTTGTGTAGTAACTTTTCTGTTTTGTGGTCATTCAAAGAAATGCCAGATGACCTGATCGAAACTAAATCTGCTGAACTAGTACAACGACACCAAAAGGATCTGGGAACCGATCTTCTTGAGGAACTGGTGAGTCTGAAGCAAATATATGAAGCAAACTTTGGTGGAAAAACACTTTTACCCTTTGAACTTCTCAAGAAAATTAAACTCTTCAATTTACAATCTTTATTCCCAAATCTTACTGTTGCCTTGAGAATTTTTGCCACAATTCCAGCCACAGTTGCCAGTGCTGAACGTTCGTTTTCAGTATTAAACAGAATAAAAAACGTTCTACGCTCAACAATGTGCCAAAACAGGTTGTCAAGCCTAGGTGTTTTGGCGGTGGAAATGGACCTAGTAAAAAGAGCAAATGTAGATAGAATAATTGACGAATTTGCGTCAAGAAAAGCCAGAAGAGGAGTTTTGTTGTAATCATGGTTAGAATAAAGACTTTAATTGACAAAAAGTGTTGTTTACTTTGTATATGGAAAAAAATCAATTATGTATAATCATAATTTATCTACGTGAATTATACGTAATAATTATGTATATGGATTAATAAAATCAATTTCTTCAATCAAAACATGTTGTATTTTTCTTTTTTAAATACCATTGTCTATTCAATTAATTCAACATTTACATATCTGTGATGCTTTAATTTAAATTTTCTATTGTATAAATTTTTTTTTTTTTGAAAAGGTTTCAATTAAAACCATTTTGTATTTCTTCAATGAGTGCCTAAATTTGTGGTTTACTTAAATATGAAACAGCCTGAAAAGATAATTTATGAATGAATAAGTGAAAACAGGTCTAGATTACACCAAAATGAGTTATTTTATCTGTAATTCAACATTGTTCTCAGGGACTGGGGAGTATCCCTAGACCCCCGGTACCCCACACAAACAAAACGCCTTCATGCATACCATACCTAGGGGCCCGGATTAGGTCCAGCCCTGGGGCCCGCGATCGCTCTCGCCGGCCCTGAATGGGAAACAACCGTTTGGTAGTACAGTATTTTGCCGCTGTGCAATAAAGCATTACTGAATATCAAATAACCCTTTACAATTGCGTCATTGTGAGTTACTCCTCTACTTCTGACAACGTAAGACGACGCAAGTCGCTATTCATAATTCATAAGCAACGCAAAACTAGCGAATTGTGGAGCTTTTTCACTCCTTTAAATAAATAAATAGCATCATGTAACATGTGTAAATGCCAACTTTCATACAAAAGGACAACTTCAAATTTTTAAACTTTCACATGAACTTATTATTAAGACCTATTATGGCACTGTCTAAATGGTTAAATAGGAGTCAAAATAATAAATTCTTGATTTTGATATTCCATCACAAACTGTTTATAATTATTATCACTATGGGTAAGTTTGACTACTAAAAACATTTCTAATTTTAAAAATACTGTAATCTAAAAGAGTTTTTCATCCGAGACATAACCAGATTTCAGCTGAAAGCCATCATTAATGTCTCAGTTCAAGTAAACTATTTAGATTGTCTTAAAAATTAGAACTGTTTTTAGTGGTGAAACTCACAAACCCATAGTGATAAATCTCTTTTTGATTATTTTTTGTTCATATATTTTCTTGAATAAGATCTCAGATTTGTTCTGTTCCAATTATGTTATATTGTTGATTGTTCATTTTATTTGTTAAAATTGTGTTAGTGTTTTTTTTTATTTATATACTGTTTTGAATAGAAATATCTCTTACAAGAAATTATATTAAAACAATAATTCATTTTCCCAAAAAAATTTGGAATTCTAATTGTTTTTAAGTATTTGCATGCAGAAAATAGTTTTTCTACAAAATAAAATGTTACTCATTTTTTGGTAACAACACTGTATAGCTGTTGTCGTACATTACTTCACACACGAGAGAGAACTTTCTATGTGTACCGATTGATAAATAATAATAGTCGTTATTAAATAACGGGTTATAATAACCGTTAAACCGAAGTAGCAGTAACTGTTATAACTGTTAACTGCAAATAACGCTTTAGCTCATCACTATTTAAAAGGTCGTGAAAAAATGTAGTAGTTTCGTTATTGGTACATATCGACCTTGTACAATAGTGTCGACAGAGCCGTATCGATAGTTGAGACCCTGTCGATATCGATTAGTCAATCCGATCGATCTAATGATTGCAAATATGTACGGTACAAGGCGAAGGTGTATGTCATCTTTACATTGTTTTAAAAAAACGTCTTTTTTTAATTACGTACATGATTAAATATGAAAAAAAGCATAATTTATGTGATGATTGTGTCATGCTGCAGATAATTCATTATTGATTTTCTAAATACTGTTTTCTGACACTTTTTGACGAATCTGCTATTAGAGGTTAGTTTCTCCATTCATTTTTAATCGTTTTTATTTAATATTACCAAAAGAGTTTCATATTTGAAATTGTGCTTCCGCGGCTCAATTTTTTCTGTATTTTCATTTAAATATAGTTTTGAGACGATAGCTTTTCAAATAGTTGAGTAATACCATTGATCAGGGATGTAAGTAGATGTCCCACCTCAATGTTAAAATATTGGACGAAAAAAAGGTGGCGCGATCTATTGGCATCTTTCGATATCTGGTCATAACGGCTCGGTGTAGTTAGCGCAATCTGGTGGAACGACTTGGAGCGAGTGAAAGAGGAACTGGTTATGAGTGAGAAGGTGACCAACTGGCTTGACCCCACTCCACAGCACTATGCGAAAGAGAGCGGAGCTGTGTATGAGAGAGAAAGAATGAGGACAAACTTTCTTTCCTACGTAGGCGAAACATCAACCCTTCATTCTGATTCTACTCATCTAGCCTACAAGCCAGCGAGTCAAATGCAAGAAAGATGGGACGAATGCTCAATTCTCATTAACCTTTTTCATTATTCAACTTCTGCAGATTGTTTTGAACTAATCCTTTACAATCGAACATCATTATTTGTTGAATTTTATATATATTTCCTCAATGATTTACAATCGTTTTCCTTTTAATTTCAACGAACAGAGACGAAATCCTCATGGACACTCAGAAACCCGTGTTAATGAATAGTCTCAGACTTTTACCGGCTGAAAAAACTCCACTAAAAGCTAAAATTAAAAACTATACAAAAGTTGAAAAAAAAATGATTACCGTACTGTAATTGATAAATATAGAAATTTTCTAACCCAGTAAATGCTTTATTAGCAACTTATAAAATATAATTATTAATTATTATTATTAATTATACATTTTAGAATTAATTATACATTTTTATACATTATACAATAAAGCATAAAAAACTGTTGAAGCCTTGATTTTAAAATTTCTCTGAATTTTCTTGGGAATTGTATGGAAATAGTTGAATTATAAACATGTTTGTTAATGTAGGATTTTGAGAGCAGTTTCAAGCAGAGCTTGACGGTATCCACTGTAGCTTCCTGAAAATAGTATCCAACAAATTCACGTCTACTACCCCTTAAATTATTAAAAAACAATGATCCTTGCTTCGTCCACAGCTGGTGAACGAACACACACAAGGATACATGTTACTTAAAAAAAAACGTTTTAGTTCTTCATGGCTTAATTTCTAAAACTATAAAATGATATAAATTCACAAATATGAATAATATGAATTTTGATAATTCACAACAGTAAGGTTATCATTACGAGGAATAACATATTTGTTTGAGAGAAACAAATCATTTCTAATATTCCAAATAAGTATAGTGAGAATTTCTCCTCACAACAAAATTGATAAATCGAATTGTTTATTTCTTGAAAGCGTCAGGCTATAACTCATTTAATAGCTTCAATAGACATTAGACAGTATTAATATTCAACTCCACTTAAAATTTGCAAAATAAATTTGCTACTTAGCAAACCTGCTACAAATTGCACGGGAGAACGCAGTTTTTCCTGCCCACAAGACTCAAGAACAATGCGAACTAGTATTTATGAAATACGGTTAAACTAACTTTTATTACTTTATATTGAGGCAACTACAACAAAAGCACTTCCATACAAATGAGGACATTATTAACGAGTTTGTCATAAAGAAAGCTATGTGAATTTCAACATCAAGATAGATAACATGGCATGAGTTGTTTCAGAGAAGTTTGTATTTTTATTTACTTTTAAACAAAAATGATCCAGTCATTAACTACATTTTGTGTAATTACATTTCACTCTATGGACAGCTTAATCGGAATTGCCCACAGCTCTGCAATTACGCTAAAGAGAGTCATTAGCATTAAAATATAAAAATAATTGTATAATAGTGATCACTTTAATTTTTAAACGAATCTTAAAAAAGTAGCCCAGGTAAAAAACAAGTAGTTACTGTAACTAATTTGATTTTATCACTAAATGTACTTCGGGTTTAAAAAAGATGAAAACGCCAATGAACTCTATCATTTTGTAGTAGAAATATATGTTATGAACTATCTATAGAGGGGGCGGAAAATTGACTAGCCTATAGGCAGCATACTCTTAAGGTATCTGCATTAAATTTTTTTTAAAATCAGTTTAAAGGAAATAGGCTACTTAATTTCAAACTATTTAGTACACAAGTATTTCTTTATTTAAGAATCACTGGTACAAAAGAAGAACAACAACAAAGAAGAAGAGAAAGAATTTTTTTTAATGAAAAATCCACGAATGATTAACATTTCAGGGTTAATCTAGCATGTTATCAGTTGAATAGAAATACTTAAATGATCCCTTCATTTATTACTTATGAAAGTGAGAAAGTAAGATTAATTTACCAGTAACAAAAATGTCAAAAAGTTGAGTCGCTGTAGCTACTGTAGATTAGGAGTTTATCATACACGCAAACAAGCAGTAGGACAAGTGCCTGACAGCGTTGATCAGGGATAGTAACTTGATGGTTCGTCTATGCTGACAGATAGGTCTCAGAAGCAATGCACTCATCTATTTTTAGAACGTAAACAGACAATCTGTCGCCAACTCGGCATTCAAACTTCCTTCCCCTCTGGCGCTGAAAATCAACAGTGGCCAAGTTACCAGTGGTGGGGGTATGTTGCTAGCGGGTCATTCTTGAAGTGGTAGGAGGAGAAGAGCGAGTCGGTATTGCAATCTGGTTTGAGAGGACACCAACTATTTAGTTTGGTTTGACAGGACACCAAAAAGCTGGACTAAGCCGGGCCATTACCGTGACTAGTCTACTTGATGGTTCATCTATGGTAATACGCCCGGCGCGCACGCTGCGATTTTTCCAAAAAAACAATGACTTGCAATTGAGAATAAATAGCATTTATACTAATGTAGGCCAAACGTTCGAAAACTCATTTAAACGTTTTATTTATGCTCAATTAAAAATTTACTGCAAGTCGATGAATTGACCATAAAAAGTTAAAAACTGAATCATAAACTCTAGCCTAATGTTCAAAATCTGAAAACAATAACATCGTTACAAAAGACAGAAGCCCAAAAGACAAGCTTAACCTCTACCGTGATAAATACAAACACCAACATAATATATAATACACTGTTAAATTATTTCTTAATTCAAAGTCAAGTAAAATCAAGAGAGCTTACCGAAGTGGAACAGAACAATAAAAAATTATACATCACCATGCGTTCCCAAAAATCAAAATATAATTCGTCAAAATATTTTTTCTTCTGCACAAGTATCTACAGCCATCAGCAGGATTTGAAAAACCAGCTGTTTCCGGTTAAATCGTAATATTTTGTTACGCAGTGGCTACAGTCATGGCAGCCGGGTCTCCATTGGGTAGACGGCAGATAGATGACTCATTGACTTTGAACATTTGCGCCTGCGCCAAATCTCCTTCTCTTTCTCATCCGATGGGTGTATAGTCACTTCCGTAAAGCCAACTGGTGGAAAGTGGTTTCCTTCCCTTATTGCGCCTAACAATCTGTTTCCCGATAAACATATAAATAATTAGTTTGCATTTGCACTGTGTTTGGGGGCGGTAGTATTTTGGAAATGTTATATTCACTTGACTTATATTGTCTTATAGTTTGGAGCTCCTCATATGTTTGCAAATCATGAATTTTTCAAATAAAAATATAAATTTTCATAATTGTTTTAAAAATTTAAATTCTCATGAGAAAATTGCGACCCCAAAAAATTGCAATGAATTATTGCTTCCTGCGGATTATTGCTTCTTGTGAGAAAATTGTGACCCCTAAAAATTTCAATAGTTTATTGCTTCTTAGGGTGTGTAGATTTCACAAAAATTGTTGAAAAATTCGAAACGTTAGGGTACTCAATAATTGTCCAGTGCGCCGTTGAGAACAAAGTTTTAGCAATTGAAAAATACAATAATGTGAATTACGAGTTATCTATCATTCACTAACAGGTTAGACATAAATGTTTAGTAAAGCATAAAAGCCTTGAAAAGAAGACTTTATTCTCTATAAGGGGTTTCAAATGTTGAATTTAAAAGTAAAAAAGTGTTCAATGATGCATAAGGCTTCCTTGAAATAATGATTTCTAGATTCTAGGAAAGCGCTAGTGAATGTAATAAGTACGGTATACTGTGATAATCAGATAATATATATTATGGTATTGGCATTAGATCTGCCGTTCTAATATTCGCAGTATTCAGATACTCTACGGTCTACGCCAATATATTAGTAAAAATCCCTCCAATATGCTATCGTAGGGATGGGTATCGAACTACAAAACATCGATTATTAACATCGATTATTTTTTGTAAGGGAGTAATCGATACACCGATTAATCGGTACTGAAAACATCGATTAATCGGTGTTCAAACATCGATTAATTCAGTCTTTGAAAATAGCAAAAACAGGCCAAAATAATACCAAATAGCGTCCCAAACAACACTTTTTGGAGGCATCTTTGCGAAAAACAAGAAACAATGATGGTTCCAGGTTATTGCTCATGTTTATCGCAAAAGGCAAATTATTTCAAGCAGTGGCGTACCGAGGTTTCAAGCGCCCTGGAGCGGAAGCGTCTTACGATGCCCCCCCACCCACCAAAAAAAAATCGGTCTCACACTCAACCACCCGATTGGACTGTTTTTAATATAGTGGTCATTTAAAGAATCCCGCCTCTAACTATGCCGTATTTGTCAGAGATGCGAATCTCAGATGAAGGATTTTTTAACAGGCCAGATTCTACTTTAATCAATTTCCAAACATCTTGTTTTTGATTTTTTAACTTTTCTATCAATTTATTTGCAGTTATTTTTCTAGAATTTTGTCATTCCTATAAAAATTTTCTTTATTTTGGAAGTAGGAATCAAAAGTGAAGTTTTTCAGTCCTGTTCTTGTTAATATAAAAACCATTGAACTTCTATAGTGGATTTATTATTTCAGAATAAATTCCGTCTTCATTCAATTACTTGAAGTTGTTATACCTTTTGTCACCCAATATAAATTGTTTTGGCTTTGATACTTTAGACTATTTACTACTTTTGATTCGACCGTTTTGCATTCTGTCTGTTAGTAAAGCATTTACGGCTAAACTCATGAACCAATTTCTTTCATTCATTGAACCGATTTCTTTCATTCAATGAACCGATTTCATTCATTTGACATGAATGTGTTCTTTTTAGTAATGCGTAGCGATGAATAGGCTACATACGGTTTATTAAAATTGTGTTGCATTTTCCCCTTTTGGCCTTCATTATAGTAATACATTTTTTGTAAGTAAAAGGTAATTTTCTCTCAAGAACGGTGCGCCCCTCAGAGCCTTGCGACCTGGAGCGACTGCTCCACTCGCTTCATTATCGGTACGCCACTGATTTCAAGCCTGTCAACTGTCAGCAGGTTGACCACCCTATGACTTGGAGGTTATATTAGACAGGGCTTGTGAAGGATGGCAAGGAACTAAGAAAAAGCGGAAAACGTAAAATAAAGGAAAAGTTCTGTCATTAATATCAGAAATTAATCTTAAAATATGTTTGAAACAATAATTATTTACATATTTATGTCCCTAAATCTTGTAATATTGAATAATCAGAGAAATGCCACCAATCGATTAATCGTTATGAAATAATCGGTGCTGTGATTAATCGATGCTCTTAAACATCGATTAAAAAACAATCGATTATTTCAGCAAAACATCGATTATTCCGACTAATCGATACCCATCCCTAGTATGTGGTGCACCGAAATAATCGACCATGGACTCAAAAGTAAGTTTACTATTCGATAGGGATGGGTATCGAACTACTAAACATCGATTATTTTTTGTAAGGGAGCAATCGATACACCGATTAATCGGTACTGAAAACATCGATTAATCGGTGTTCAAACATCGATTAATTCAGTCTTTGAAAATAGCAAAAACAGGCCAAAATAATACCAAATAGCGTCCCAAACAACACTTTTTGGAGGCATCTTGGCGAAAAACAAGAAACAATGATGGTTCCAGGTTATTGCTCATGTTTATCGAAAAAGGCAAATTATTTCAAGCCTGTCAACAACTGTCAGCAGGTTGACCACCTTATGACTTGGAGGTTATATTAGACAGGGCTTGTGAAGGATGGCAAGGAACTAAGAAAAAGCGGAAAACGTAAAATAAAGGAAAAGCTCTGTCATTAATATCATAAATTAATCTTGAAATATGTTTGAAACAATAATTGTTTACATATTTATGTCCCTAAATCTTGTAATATTGAATAATGAGAAAAATGCCATCAATCGATTAATCTTTATGAAATAATCGGTGCTGTGATTAATCGAAGCTCTTAAACATCGATTAAAAAATAATCGATTATTTCAGCAAAACATCGATTATTCCGATTAATCGACTAATCGATACCCATCCCTATGCTATAGGCAAGCTACGCTGGGGTACATGCACTATGAGCACTATGACATTATAAATAGCAGCGCATGCGCAAATGTTCAAAGCCAATGATGTCACAATCTGCCGGAACACCAATGGTGAACCGGCTGCCGTGACCGTAGCCACAGCGATTTTGTCATGGTCTATCTACTGGTAATCTGGTATGGTCGGGCTACTGGCACGGACGACATTCAATCGTAATATTTGTTATGGTTGTCTACTGGTAGGTCGGTCAACTGCCGAGTCGGGCTACTGGTAGCCAACCTATTTATTACCTATTTAACCACAAAAGAGTACAAAACGTTACTGATACAACTTATTTAACTATATCAAATAGAAATACAGTGTCCGTTTTGATATTAGACTTATTTTAAATTCACTGCTA
This sequence comes from Conomelus anceps, assembly GCA_948455865.1. NCBI lineage: Eukaryota > Metazoa > Arthropoda > Insecta > Hemiptera > Delphacidae > Conomelus > Conomelus anceps. Next base: position 136,807,107 of record OX418216.1, on the reverse strand, counting down.
ATCTATTCGCAGCGTAAGCAATCATTCTCTGTGGACGAGTGCACAATCGGTATGTGCTCCTTTTGGGTCCTTTCTACGCATGCGCGGCAAATTGACGACATAGTAGTATGAACTTTTAACATGGGGGAAAAGCTGCCATCCGTTCACAGCTAGTTGTGTGCTCCGCTACTAGAGTCGCTGGCAGCAGTACCGTATCAGAAAAGCGTTGATGATACTGGGCTGTAGCACGGTCGGTCTGTAACATTTCTACTCGCTACTTACTCGCGTAGCTAATGGGTTGATTACATTGGGATAGTTACTCGCTAAGCGAGTAGCGAGTAGGACGTTACTGACCGACCGTGCTACAGCAACTCGGCATACCAAGCCGAATTATATTAAAAATTTATCTTCAAGAATCATCCCCATACTTTGGAATTTCTAAGACAATAAATAATCTTGCAACACAAAATTAAAATATGAAGTTTACCAACAATTATTCAATAAAATTTCATCAAAACAATATACAATATATCTCATCTGAAGTGTTATGCTGGCAGCCTGCGTGATTAAGTATAGGGTTTGGCCACAATAATATTGTATTTTGGTGTTGGCTACTCTGCCAGCGTGTATAAATGTGACCAAATTCAAAGTTGAGAGCCTGTCTACTTTGAATTTGGTGACATTTATACTCGCTGGCAGAGTAGCCAACACCAAAATACAATATTATTGTGGCCAAACCCTATACTTAATCACGCAGGCTGCCAGCATAACACTTCAGATGAGATATATTGTATATTGTTTTGATGAAATTTTATTGAATAATTGTTGGTAAACTTCATATTTTAATTTTGTGTTGCAAGATTATTTATTGTCTTAGAAATTCCATAGTATGGGGATGATTCTTGAAGATAAATTTTTAATATAATTTGGCTTGGTATGCCGAGTTGCTGTAGCACGGTCGGTCAGTAACGTCCTACTCGCTACTCGCTTAGCGAGTAACTATCCCAATGTAATCAACCCTTAACTTGCCAAGTGTCATCGTCATCGACGCTAAAGACTAAAGAGAAGCGTGGAATGAGGAAACCCCTTCTATTTCGACTAGCATCTACCCATTCCCATACTTCCTCACTATGCCTTCCAATTATTGTTTTCATGGTTATTGAAACGTAGTTTCATACAGACAGTTTCACGGTGCTTGGCGTCTCGATGGAGCATGCGCGCTGAGCGCTTTCTCCCACTACTGTACCTGCTGCCTCGCAGTACAGTCAAGTTCAAATATTCCCTAAGTCCGCTAACGCTAAAACTTTCAGCATAGAGTGTATTTGACGCGACTGTACTTGAAGGCTGGAGGGGAAGCGTGGTGGGAAAGACTTTCTGTCTCTCTCGCACTGCCTCCCCTGCCACCAGCGGGACGCCATGCACTTTGAAACGGTCTGTACCGAAAACTAATTTTTTATTCTATTATAAAATATAATATATTATTTGGTATATTTTATTGATCAATAATTGTTATGGAGTTTTCCTAGTAGTCCACATGATTTCGACAAGACTAGAATAATTTTTAGAGATGTGGAGAGGTCAGTCTGAAGGAAAGAAGATTCACGGACGGATAAATGTAATGTCAGTGAATATGTTTGGAAGTGGAAATCAAAAAACGATATAAATAAGACTGGAATTAATTTTTTATATATACTAAAACCAAACGTAAACTGTTAGTTTTTCTTAATTTTTTCAAAAACAAAAAACAGTGAGTATGTTTGGGAGTGGAAATCAAAAAACTATATAAATAAGACCAGAATTTATTTTTTATACTAAAACGAAACGTAAACTATTGGTTTTTCTTATATTTTTCAAAAACAAAAAACATCATCAGTGAATCATCGAGCAAGTCAACCTGCCACAAAAAATGATGGAATCAGTGCATCACCAGTTTGTGAGTGGTAATCAAAAATGAATTTTATAATATCAAAATTCACATTTTTTCTATCTGAAAATCAAACGCAAGAATTTTAAATTTTTTTAGTTCTTAGCAATCCCTCTAAAAAAATATATTTTCACCTGCAATACAAAACGTTGCATTATATTGCAATACATTTTTGAAAGGCATCTCGGTTATTCAAGAACTCTATCATATGTGCAATGCATCAAATGCGTTTTGGTACTATTGAATGATCTTTTATACTCATGAGCATCTTGCCTGATCAGTTTCTTGCCCCTGACGCATCTGTTTTGCCAGACAAAACAATGGCCAATGTTGCTTCATAACAGTAGTGAGTAGAATATGATCTTATACATAAGTGCTTAACATTTTGCCATCATTCTTCTTCTAACCTTTGCTTGTGAGCATTGGCGTCTGGGTGTAGGTGAGGGGGAGGGGTGGAACATCATAAGCATTACTCATGCAATACGAGCAAAGCAATTCATAGAGTGTATACCAAATATTTTGTGAACACCCATTTTTTCCATGCACGAGCCGCCACTGAATTCATCTATCACTGCCATTCGTGATGAAGTTGGAATGTTATGTTAGTCCAATATAGAGTCAAATCGGTAATTATTTAGTATCCGAACTTTTCGATTTTTTCAACAATTTTTTTTTTGTGACATCTACACACCCCACGAAGCAATAATCCGTTGAAATTTTTTGGGGGTCGCGTCTCTTACCCAAAAATTCAAATTTTTGAAAAAAAAAATTTTTTACGAAAATTTTATTTTTCATTTATAAAATTCATAATTTGCAAACATATTATGAACTCCCAACCATTAAACCATATAAATCAAATTAATAATCACATATATGAAGAAAACTAAGCTTACTAACCTTTCAATACTTGGTACAAAATTTCCAACAATTGAACAGAAAAACTTCCCGGCAAAATGAATACCAGTCAACCACTGTTGTTGTCGAAATTCCCAGCTCTTCACAAATAAATGTTTGTCGGGGAGGCTTTAGGTGCAAAAGTATTGACACCAAATAGAAATATTTTTCTATTGGGAGTCTACAATTGTCCAAGAACGAGCCCACCCTTGCCGAGCCAGTAAAGCCACAAACCGCAGCCGCCTTCTTCCCAATTCGAATTTTCTTTTGACAACGAAATTTAAAATTTGATTTATTCACAATCAACTCCGCACCACACTTTAAACATACAGAAATCTCTTTAAAAACACCATGCCTGAACAAAAATTCAATCACGTCCTTTTCGCCAAGGCGTATAGATTCTAAAAATTTTAGTTTGCACTCTCTATCACACATCTCACGTAATGAATAAATATGAATGTATATCTTCCATGTGATCTAACAATAATTGTCGATCTGACCAAACACAAAATCTTTTCATTTCAAAAAAAACATATGTTATCAAACTATGATATTTTTGGATTGAATGGCTACTTCACCGACCTAGCTAAGCTCTAAACCAAACCTATCCTAACCTAGCCTAGTCTGGCAGTGTTACAGTGTGTTCATAGTATTCATACGCGGGAGAAAAATAGTTCCATCAGAAAACTCTAATTTGAATGCCAAATAAGTGTTGCCCCCACAAAATATCAGTGTATTATTACTTACTAGTGTGTTTTGAGTGTGTGGGGAAAAAATTGTTGGAAAAATCGAAAAGTTCAGATACTAAATAAATACCGTCAAATCATCTAATAATATACTAAAATCTTTATTGATTAGCGCCTTTCAATTTACTGTCACATAGATCAATAAAACTTGGGTAATGATCAGGTCGAATAACTTGACATGCAATTAAATTGCTTCTATTATAGGAAATAGATGTACAACAAGTCATCAGTAGTTAATTAATACGAAATTTGAAAAGGAATCAACCGATACGTTTGTGTTTAATTTAACAAGCTTTATGAACTATATATCACTTGAAACGAAAGAACAATAACATAACCTATGCATGTAGTACATACCTGTTTGCAGCGATCCAGCTTTTATTTTTGTTGGGATCATTTGGAAATCTATAAAAACTGCAAACCTTGAACTCGCTGTAATGTTTGCAATCAGGGAGAAAGCACATTACCATTTTGTTTGATTATAAATTGCAACTAAAAATTGGTCCTATGCATTTTAAATAGACTTATAAAGCTGATTGGAAACATGTAATGGCGGATAGGGGCTTGTGACGTCACACTAACAGCATCCATAGGCGATCTGGAGATTACACTCACTTTGACTGGAATACAGTGTCAGTTTTGATATTAGATTGTTCAATTATTTCGTCATGGAACACATCACAGAGTAATTCTGTTATATTTTAAAAGTTTATGGGAAATTTGGCGCCGACTTCAAAAGATTACTTGTATGAAATTAAAAATGTTCTCAGTTTAAAGTAAATACTGTACTTTATTTTAAACTTTTTAGTACGTGAGTTTCTTTTTTTGTTTTAAATATGTTTTATTTTAAGCTTTTTAGTTGAATTTTCAAACTTTGAAAACATGAGAAATTTCTTAAAGCCTACATTATGAAATATTTATCAAATTAGCAAGCCAATAATTAATTTATAACATCCAAACTTAAGTAACTAAAAATCCACTTATAAGAAAAGATAAACTAAGGAAAATTCTACAACGTTTTATTTAATGTGGAATATTGTATTTAGGAAAATTATAATAACGAAAGGCTTCTTAAAAGTGAAATGACTTTTGATTCATTTTGATGTGGTCCCTTTCAGAATATACCTACACTGAAATAGTAGGTCTATATTATGTTACAAGTGTGGAAAATTGTGTCTACTGAAAATATGATAAGTTAATGCAGGAGATGAAGTTGAGTGCAGTATTATCATATGAGTATGGTAAACATCTTTCCGGATGAGTTATGTATGATATTTTTTGTGATATTAGTCATATATATTTTTTTAACATAAAAAACCTAAACTTTGAGCTAGTACAAAAGGATCATCAAACATAACCTCAAAGTAACCTATTGACATGTATTTAATGGCGAATAGATATTCTTAATCCATCACAGCAGCAAAACTAAAAATATACTTCTGAGATCAGCTGTTTTTCCAAATTCTCCAACTTATGATTGAAACTAAATAACCTTATTCCTATGACTCAATAACATCAACTAAATTATTTACAATTTTCATATGAACATATGGACAGAAATATTATATTCTTCTTATTCTCGATTCAAATTAAGTTCACATGATTGGTCAAAATGGGACATTACAGGTTTTTTTCACACTAAACCAGCTTTGGGTAACAGTGATGTCGTTTACCCGGCATAATTGCATTGCATCATATGATTTTGAAAACCATCTATATGTGAAGCGCTCCATATGATGCAATAATCAGCCTGGTAAACAACACCAGTTATCCAATTAGCGGTTATGTGTGGAACTATCCTATTCAAACTTGACTGACATGAAGACATCAAAGAATGCTCCTTTTTGTTTAATATTGGGCTAAGTATTGGGCCGATCCTTGCAAAACTTGGATGGGACCACCGCTGAGCAATGCTCTTCCATTTAAAAAAAATTCATCGAAATCGGTTCAATATTGTTCAAATGATTGATGTACAAATATAAAAAAAAAACAAAAGAAAAAACTGGTCGAATATAGAACCTTGTTCTTTTTGGAAGTCGGTTAAACATTGAAAGAAATGAGAGTTGAATGTTCACCAAATGTAAATAAAAAACTTTTCACCTAGCTAATGAAAAAAATATTAATATTTTAAATAAAAATTTGACAAAAGAATCTTGGAAGCCTGTTTGTGACAGTACAGTCATAGAGGAAATGTTCAACAATTTTATTTCAATATATCTCAAGCACTTTAATGGTTCCGCCCCTGAACTATCAATGGAAAATTTAAAAGATAACAAATTATGGTACCATGGATTACAAAAGATATAAGAATCTCCAGAAATAGACTAAAAACTTTGAATCTGTTACGGTACTCATTCATTTCTACCCTTACGTGTAAAAATATTAACTTAAATTAGCCTACCTGTACTTCGTATGGGGTTGATGCATATTTTCTATTGTGCTTATTGCATTCTGAAATACAAAACAGTGATCACCTGTTTAAAAGTGAATTTTACCAACTTGTAACTCAAACAAAAACATCGCTAGCCTATATAGCGCTTTATGGTAACTTGTGCCTACTTCGTAGTTTTCCTTAAATATTTTTAATTGTATGTGGGTTTCTCTAACAAATGTTACTGTTCAGAAGATATTTGTTCCAGAAGAGCAGATAGAGAGCCATCTACACATTCATTGGTCTGCAGTTACCAAAAATACAGTTCATATATCTTATTGAAGTAATAGATTAACATTCAAATCGAACACAGTTTTTCTTGAGGGCTTTTTGCTCCTTAGTAGTTCTCTCATTCCTAGCTCCTATGATGTATAATTATTTATTGTTTTTGAAAATTGTGTTTGATAAAACTGTGAAGATAAAGTGTGAAATAAATTTATTCTAAGCTAGAACTTTGAATTTTTGAAAGCTTCAACTATACATTATACCGTCTACTTCATGCCACGAATTTAGGCGGCTCAAAGAAATTACAGTGTAGCAAAAACAACTGACTGTGGTGACAAACCATATATGACTGCTAGCCTTATCAGACTCATAGACTAGGCAAGTGTGGTATGATTAGTGTGGTCAATTCGAGCATTGAGGTTGGTGATTCTCTACTATCATGTACTGGCAACACCGTAATTTATCAGAGCAGCCTAATTTCGTTGTGTGGACTGTTTCAATTGTCTATGTATTTATAGGAAAATTAAGACAAAATTGAATGATTGTTGAACTTTCAACATTTACAAAATATTCTAGTGAGTTACGGTGCTTGCACAGTGGAGCACCCAGTACTTGATGATAGTCACTGCTGCACTGCTTGGCGGATTCGAGTAGTGTGAATACCATCAACCCACAGCTTGTGTTTGATTTTGCAGTGGTGACTATCATCGAGTATTGGATGCTCCACTGCGCAACCACCGTATTTTACCACTGCGCAACTCAATAGAATATTTTGTACAAATCTCACCTTTTAGAGCATCGCCTGAAATTTATTAATAGATAACTAACACAGTACTAATAGAAATCTATTATTTCTTAGTAAATTGTAAGTGTTATATAAGTGAATCATCATTCAGCAGTGTTTTATTTAAATTCCTGGATTTCTTGTTCCATGACGAACTGTGTTGTTAATATTAACTTTTTATGTGAATTCAACGATTTGCAGTCAAATATTCATCAAGAATAAGTAGAATTTACTTACTCTGTAGGCCGAGCGCTTTCGAATCTTTGAGATCCAGAAGGCTTCTGAAAATGGATCTCAATGATTCAAAAGCGCTCGGCCTACAGAGTAAGTAAATTCTACTTATTCTTGATGAAAATTTGACTGTCGTCGAATTCGCATAAAAAGTTAATAGTATTATTAACATTAATGAGGTTTTCAATAACGAGACTATCAATAAATAGCATAGATTTGTTGAAAATGTAGTCTGGATGTCATCAAAAACAACACTCAACTGAGTTCTTCAAATAACTGGTTGAAAATGTTCATAATTAGAATAAAATCAAACAGCAATTGTAACGGTCCTTGACACCAAAGTAGTGGCCACGAAACTATATGGGTGAGTAGAATATTGTGAAACCTGATAATACTTTGTAAAAATTAACACTATGTTGCCTATTTATTCAAGGCTAATGTAAATAGCTATGAATTCTGCACTTTACAAACTCTAGCAGTCGCAGTTCAATTCACCTACATATTTTGATGGGCACTAACTTATCACAACATTGGCCAAAGGTGCTTGCACAGTGGAGCATCCAATACTTGATAACAATTACTGTCACAAAATCAAACTCATGCTGTTTAATGGAGTATAACTGTTGGGGATTGAGCAATGAGGTGTAGAATATAGAATTTTCAAATGAGGCTGTAAGACATAGGATATAAATGGAGGACCTGCGGTAAGAGGGGTAGGAAATGAGGTTGTAATAAAATAAAAAGGAATAGTTGAGTAATACCTTGTTAATGTTCCTATCACCATATGAGAAGTCCTTTCTGTAGACGCCGATGCGTGTGCACACGTTGATGAGATGAGTCACTGATGATAATGCGTAGCACTCGAGGTATTCGTATGCACTGAGGAGTGAGGTCGGTGAGGATGAATGAAGAATTATTTTAGAATAAATAGGATGGAACTAATTTCACGGCTGATATAAGATACTGGAGGTTTTGAATTAAAGAACAAGAAAAATAAAGTGGTAGTTGCGGTTATAAGCAAATGAGGCTTCAATAAACCGAATATTGAGGTTTTACAAAATAATAAATTAATAAGTAATTATTGCGGTTGTAACGAACACTATTAATTGAGGTTAGAACGACGATTTGTTTATAGTGATGCGGTTTCAACAAGAATGCAATTGGGAGTTACCATTCAAACTGCCATTACAACTCTAGCATGCGCAGTGGCCAATAAAACTGGTTGCCATGGCAACACTATAGAAAGTCAAGTAACAGCTACACATGTTGAGCAGAGATAAAACATAAACTAACTTAGACTACACTAAATACGAAACATAGCGGGGGCCTTGAATCCACCTGGATTCAACAAGAATGATAAAAAAAAATAATAAAGTTCACAACTAGTGAATAAAGTTCATAACACTAATTACAAGGGTGCCAAGCTGGGCTATAAATTATTTGGAGTTTGCGGGTAGCGGAAACACCTTGTGGGATGGACGTGTCAAGGTTCCGTGGTGAGTCTTCAAATGCACCACACGGACAATTCCGTCTTGTCCTGGAGAGACACCAGTAATGCGTGCTAATGGCCAGGTAAGTGGTGGAGTTGGTTGATGGACCAAGACAAGGTCACCAATGTGGAGATTATCAACAGCCTTATTCCATTTGGCTTTCTGTTGAAGGGTATGGATATATTCCAAATGCCATCTCTTCCAAATGTGCTGGTGGAATACTTCAATCAATTTCCAATGTTTGAGGCGATTGAGGTTGACATTTTGTATGTCTTCTTCAGGAACTGCCACCAAAGGAGATCCAATCAAGAAGTGACCTGGTGTAAGTGCTGAGAAATCATTAGGATCGTTTGATAGAGGTGTGAGAGGTCTTGAATTCAATATTGCCTCTATTTGAGTGACCAGTGTCGTGAATTCAACAAGTGTTAATGTGTGTTCTCCAATAACACGTCGGAGATGGTGCTTGATGCTCTTGATTGCTGCTTCCCAAAGGCCACCCTGATGTGGAGCTGCAGGTGGGTTGAAGTGGAAAGTAATGCCTTGTGTAGCAGCAAATTCAGAGAGTAGGAGTTGCTTTGACTTGGAAAGTGCTTGGAAGGTATTGTTAGCACCAACAAAATTAGTCCCACAGTCAGAGCAGAGGTTTTTGCAGAGACCATGGCGAGAAACAAATCTTTTCAAGGCAGCAATGAAGGCCTCAGAAGACAAGTCTGTTACCACTTCAATGTGGATTGCTTTGGTGACCATGCATACGAAAGCACATATGTAGGCCTTTGTGAGTGATGTGGATCTGAGGTTGTGCACCTTGATATTGAATGGGCCAGCATAATCAATCCCAGTATTGAGGAAAGGGCGAGAAGGTGTCACACGAGCCTGAGGTAGATGCCCCATGGGTGGAATGTTGTGGCGAGGTTTGTGTCGAAAGCAAACATTGCACTTAAAAATTCGAGAGCAGATGATACTACGTGCAGAGAGTATCCAAACATGTTGTGAAAGAAGAGATTGTGTTAGTTGAGCTCCAGAATGCAAATATTGTCGGTGGTAGGAGTCAATCATGAGGTTGACCACATGATGTTGCTTTGGAAGGATGATAGGATGTTGAACATCTTGAGGTATATGACAATGCTTGAGACGTCCTCCAACTCGCAGGAGACCGTCATCATCAAGATACGGAGAGAGGCGGCAAAGTGAGTTTGATACAGTGGAGGTTTTGTCAATTTTCAGCTTGGCAATGTCTTCTCGAAAGGCTGAGTCTTGAACTTGTTTGAAGATTATACATTTGGCAGTAGCCAATTCTCGGGTGGAGAGAGGGCCAATCTTCTTTGGTGGGTGTCGAGTATTGAAGACAAAGCGGAGGATGTAGGCCATAACACGCTGAAGTTTACTGAAGTGAGAAAATTTTTGTAGGAGATCCCATTCAAGAGGTGCAGTAGCAACGAGAGTGATGGGTGACAGAGGTTTGCTCTCATCAGTATCAGCAAGTTCCACTGGAGTGAATGCAGATGTAGGCCAGAGGTTGGAAGGCTTCTGTAGCCAGGATGGACCTGTCCACCACAAGTTGTGAGCAGGTAGTTCAGCTGGAAGTATACCATGTGAAGCACAGTCTGCAGGGTTTTGTTCACCAGAAATGTGTCTCCAGCTATCAGTTGGTACCAATTCTTGGGTTTGAGCAACCCGGTTTGCTATGAAAGTTTTAAGACGATGCGGAGGAGTCTGTAACCAAGTCAAGGCCACAGTAGAGTCACACCATAATGTGATAGAAGAAAACTCCAGTTTTTTGTGAAAGGTTGAGATCACATATGAGGTCAGTTGAGCAAGCAAGTGAGCAGCACACAGTTCTAGACGTGGTAGAGTGAGTTTTTTCAAAGGGGCCACTCTGGTTTTGGAGATGAGTAACTGGACAGTGGGGGAAGTATCAGTTTGTGATGTCCTGAGATATATCACTGCGGCAAATCCACGTTCAGAAGCATCTGCAAAACCATGAAGTTCAATGAGGCTTGAGTGCAAGAACTGTAGAGTTTGTGGTATGGAGATATCTTGAAGTATGGCTGATGTGTCAACAAAGCTTTGCCACATTGCAAGCAGTTCAGGAGGTAGAGGTTGGTCCCAATTTAGGCCCTTTGTCCAAAGAAGTTGCATGAAGCATTTAGCCCACAGAACCACTGGTGAGAGGAATCCACAAGGATCATAGATCTTGGCTATCACACTTAGTACTTTACGCTTAGTGGTAGCATCATGAGGTAGATTGAAGTTGTAGGCAAAACAATCATTTGCTGCTGACCATTGGATACCAAGGATTTTGAAATGAGGTTGTTGATCATCCTGAAGAAATACTGGTTTCTCAAGGTGACCATCAGGAAAGCTGGAAAGAAGTGCATTAGAATTTGAAGTCCATTTACGTAATTCAAATTCACCACATTTGAGTAGAGAGATAAGTTGTTGTTGCAGTCTTAAAGCCTCTTCTTCGGAGTTGGCACCAGCAATGACATCATCAACAAAGGTTTGAGAACGCAGAAGTTCAGCTGCTTCTGGGTAGGAATTGCCTTCTTCAGTGGCAAGTTGATGAAGAGTTCTTATAGCAAGATATGGAGAACAGCTCATGCCATATGTTACTGTGGTCAATTTGAAGACAGATGCAGGCTGAGTAGCATCAGTACGCCATAAAATCAATTGATAGCACTGGTCATCAGGGTGAACTTTGATTTGCCTATACATTTGACGTATATCACAAGAAAAGACAATCTTGTGCAAGCAGAATACCAGCAACAAATCACAAATATTGGTCTGCATTTTCCTTCCAGTGAGGAGAATCTGGTTCAAGGAAATACCAGTTGAGGTTTTTGCACTAGCATCGAATACAGTGCGTAGACGAGTAGTGCTGCTAGCTTCTTTGAGGACACCATGATGTGGTAGAAAATAATGAGGAGTAGATAAATCAGTGGTGCTATTCAGTTCCATATGACCTAATGTCAAATATTCTGACATGAAATCAGTATACAAAGACTGAAAATGAGGTTGCGCCTTGAATTTCCTTTCTATAGAATTTAATCTTTGTTCAGCATTGGCTTTAGACTGACCCAAAGTGGGGTGGTTAGCCTTGAATGGCAGTCTGACACAAAATCGTCCAGATTCATCACATGAATAGGTTGAGAGGAAATGTTCATCACACAATTTTTCTTCTTCAGATTTTTCAGATGCCATTGGAGGCTCTTCTTGTTCCCAAAAGCGTTGAAGAGAGTTATGCAAATCCAAATTGTTGATAGCCAAGAGGGTGGCTGATGCTTGCAGAGTGATGGAAGAATCAGCTTTAGGCTTGCATGGAGTCCCATGCCAATAAAACCAAGATGAGTCCCAATTAAACTCGGCAGGCCAGGACCAAGATGATGAACAATCTGGTTGAGCAGAAGAGGAAAAACAGAGCCACCAAGAAGAATGTCGATGCCTCCAGCTAGATTAAATGTAGGGTCAGCCAGAATATATGGTCGAACCTTTTCCAATACCTCTGGATCAATTTCCATACGAGGTATATCAACACAAATTTTATCAATAATCAAGAACTCTTGATTAAGTGAAATCACTTTTCCACTCAGAGTTTCAATAGAAAGAGAGGTGAGGCCCTTAGAACGTATGGGGGCTTGAGAAAATCCAACAACACTGTGGTTGCTCTTAGTGCGAGATGCACTTAATACTTGTGCAGCATGTTCATTGATGAAACATGACTGACTACCAGAATCTGCGAGGGCGCGGAAAACATAACTTTTTCCATGAGGAGAGGTAATTTTAACGAGTAGCGTTCCCAATAGCACTGTAGACATTGATGAACGATGAGAGGGTTGATTATTCTCAGTAGTGGTCAGTACTACTGAAGGAGGTGTCATGTTGACTTGAGGTTGACCCACAGAAACTGCACGGCTGCTGGGTTGGAGAGGTGTCATATTGGCAGTTGAGTGGTTATTTTCAAAGTGCAACAAAGTATGGTGCCTTTTATGACATGTGAAACAGTTTGATTTCGATTTACACTTGTCAAGAGTATGATTTCCTAAACAAGAAATGCATCTTTTATTTTCTTTGACAATTTGAAAACGTGCTTTGCGGGTGCATTGTTTTTGAACACAGGACATAAATAAATCTTATGTTCATTGTTATGACAAACAAAACAGTCATAAGGTTTTGTGTCACTTTTGATTTCATCATTATAAGTAGTCATCAATGCTACCTTGTTTGTAGAAAAACTCCTATTTATTTTAGGAAAGAATTTATTTTCAGATACTGAAGTAGACATTGAAGCGGTTTTTGAGGTAGAAGAAGAGTGAAGATTTGAATTTTCAATTTCATTGCACTCCTGAGTTAAAAAAGTAATTATTTCTTTTGCTTCAGTAAGTACAGATTCGCTAGATTTGTTCAAAGAACGAAAATGTTCAAACTTTTTTCGGAGGTTATTATCCATTTTTCGCATCATCATAGCACACAGTAAAGGATTATCAGCGGTTATATCAATTTTTAATCCCTTCAAAGCTTGTGTATTCTCATTGTAGGAGTTCAAAAATTTCCGCATTTGAGCCGGTTGATGAGTAATATTGGGTAAATCGAGAATTTTATTGAGATGCAGTGTTATCAATCGGCGAGGTGAATTATAGCGTTCATGAAGCAAGTCATAGGCAATCTGATAATTACTCTCAGTTAGTGGTAATGATTTAATTAAATCAAGAGGTTCTCCTGAGACTGACTTGTCTTATACTCCTTAACTGGAGTCTCCAAGACGTAATCTACAAAAAAAAAAAAAAAAAAAAAACTGAGCTCAACAGGTATTGAAGTTTGACTACACCTGATAATGTAGAATTTGAATGAATGCTTGAATTGTATAAATTAATAAATGAGGTCCAATCAAGAGGGTTTCCAGAAAATTGTTTCAAGTCAAGCTTAGGTAAGTGAACTGGCTGTTCATTTTTTACTTTAGACTGATTCAATTTCGTTTCTAAGTTGTGTAACGTGAGATTAATAGAGTCAATCATTTCATCAGCACTATTAAGAGGTGCATAATTTGGTTTGAATTCTTTGTCTTCTTCTAACTGTAATTCATGATAACAATCCAGTGAGTCTGATAAGTCTGATCTTAATTTGTTCAGAGATTTTGAACGAGCGAGTAATTTCTGATAAATTTCCTTATCAGAGATTTTTTTTGACATATCAAATAAGATTTGAATTTGTTCAAAAGCATTATTCTTCTTAGCGGTGATCACTGCTAACGATTTAGCCATTATAACTAACTAAGTTACCTACTTGATAACAGTAATAAATTATCACAAGTATTGAAGTTGACAATATAATAACCTGGGGTACAATAACTAAATGAGATTGCACTAATAATAGTGATAATAAGCCGATAAAATGACTCGACACACTGCCGTGGTAGTAATTGAGGTAATTACGATTACAAATTGAGTGATAAGTGGCAAGCATTCACAAAAGAAATCTAATAATATTCGAAATATAAAACAAGTAATGCGTTTATCAATAAGCATGAATATTCTGAGAATTCAATTGAATTAAACAATTATCTGAATTGAATTCACTCAAGTTACGAATTGAATGCAAGATATTATACTTATTGAACATTCGAAGTATGATATGAATAAATCAAATAATATTTCAATTTTGAAATAAGCAATGTAATTTTACACAATTGAATATAATTATCAGTCAAGTTCACGGAATAACAATAAGTATTTATTTCAATTAGAAATACACCACAAGCCATAAGCAGTTATTCTCATTTGATAGCATAAGCTATTAGTGAATGAATAGTAGGTTATTTTCAAGTTCAATGTAAACAAAGTTGACCTTGACGACGCAATGCTCAGCTATAATGTCAGCCTGAATACTACAGAGCTCCGTTATAATCACGATGAAACAAAACAATGAGCTGTTTACGACTTTTGAGCACAATAGACAAATTTTAACTTGCAAGGCATTGATAGTGAACTCGTTTGAACAATGTGCTTTGTAACTTGTAATATAACTTGTACTTGCACAAAAAATGATAGCTTTATTTAATGAGCAATGAATATGTATTTCCATAGAATGAAAATAAAAAATGATCTGATCCGGCCCGGAGGACCAAAATGTTGGGGATTGAGCAATGAGGTGTAGAATATAGAATTTTCAAATCAGGCTGTAAGACATAGGATATAAATGGAGGACCTGCGGTAAGAGGGGTAGGAAATGAGGTTGTAATAAAATAAAAAGGAATAGTTGAGTAATACCTTGTTAATGTTCCTATCACCATATGAGAAGTCCTTTCTGTAGACGCCGATGCGTGTGCACACGTTGATGAGATGAGTCACTGATGATAATGCGTAGCACTCGAGGTATTCGTATGCACTGAGGAGTGAGGTCGGTGAGGATGAATGAAGAATTATTTTAGAATAAATAGGATGGAACTAATTTCACGGCTGATATAAGATACTGGAGGTTTTGAATTAAAGAACAAGAAAAATAAAGTGGTAGTTGCGGTTATAAGCAAATGAGGCTTCAATAAACCGAATATTGAGGTTTTACAAAATAATAAATTAATAAGTAATTATTGCGGTTGTAACGAACACTATTAATTGAGGTTAGAACGACGATTTGTTTATAGCGATGCGGTTTCAACAAGAATGCAATTGGGAGTTACCATTCAAACTGCCATTACAACTCTAGCATGCGCAGTGGCCAATAAAACTGGTTGCCATGGCAACACTATAGAAAGTCAAGTAACAGCTACACATGTTGAGCAGAGATAAAACATAAACTAACTTAGACTACACTAAATACGAAACAATAACAGATTGAGCTGTGTGAATACCACCATTCCGCAGCAAGTGAATGATTTTGTTTTGGTGACTGTCATCGATTATTGGATGCTCCACTGTGTAAGCAACCTAAAACCACTAGTAAATGCAGACATTGCATTTACAGCTACCTGTACCATACAAATCATCGGGTCTATTACGTGCATAATAATAATAATAAAGTTGTGCAAAAGTCACAGTACCTACCAGCAATCATACCGGTAGCACTTGTTTAACTTCTATAGAACAGACTATAGAATAATGTTGCTATTAGTCTTAGTGGCATGAACAGAGTGCAAAAAAGTATTGGGAGACCAGACTAAATTGTAGACAGCCTAGCTGCAAATACCAAAGATTTGGTTTAATATTGAAATTCGTTAAAGCCTATAAAAGGAGGATGTGATGGAAGTTGGAATGGTTCCCCATACAAAAATCAAGTTTACATGATTAGGAATCGAGTTGGTAGATGGTAATAGTCCAGTTGGTATACACCCAACACTCTTAAAATTTGCAATTTTATTTATTGATGAAAATCTAAGACACTGTTTTATAAGCTCATTAGCGTCATAGGTTATTACATACCTTCACATTGTATGATCTGTTGCACATACTTGTTTGCACTACACCTTCCAAATATTTTAATTCGCCATCGTATTTTATACTTTTTACCGTGTTTGGTTTATCCCCCAAAATATCTCACTATTTCCCCTAATTTGATGGCCATAAATTGGCTTTTTAGTCTAATCGTATAATGCTTCATAGCCTACACCTAACTTGTACGCCTAACCTATGAACAAAATACTATGAAAATAGTTCTATATCCAATATCACAACTGAAAAAAGCCTGATACTCAATCCTCTGGTATTCTGGTACATGAAAAAAGGACTCAAAACTCTTAGAAATTTGTAATTTTATTGCTTTTGATAAAAATCTGAGACACTGTTTTACGCCCATATAAATAACATGGAAACAGACACCTAGCAACGGTTGATTGGAAACAAAACTGGCTCCCTAGCAACGGATCACGTCATCACTAACAGCGTCCATTGCTCAATAGCACAGACAAACCTTCTTTAATCTCTGTCAATACAGTTTACCTAAACAGAGAAGGTCCCTATGCCACACCATGGCAAACCTAGCGGTACAGCCTTCTAGAATTTGATCCTCCTTAAGTCCTTAGTTTCAGCCACAGCCATCTTGAGATACGTCTTGTTTCTGTCACTAGAGAGGGATGGCCATGTTTCAGCTTTTACTTTTTGGTTATGTCGTATTATTTTAGTGAAAATGCATTAATTATTTAAATTAATTTATCAGTGGATGGATTTCGATTTTTGGAGGTTAAGCTGTAAAACGAGAATGGTAATCACACAAGAAGATAGGCCCATGATTGAATATGATGAATATGATTAATTATTCATCACTGTACCAGGTAAGATTAACATACTAATTGATCTGAAATTAAACCTTAAAAACAGATATTATTTAATAAAACCGTAGATGCTTTTGACATCGAGGAAATTAATGAATTAGCTTCTGAAAATAATTTCTGTTCGTCCTGATTCATACTCAGATATAGTACCTACAATAGTGGAGCCCTGATTAGAACACTAATTAGGTATTCTCAGATATTGAATAACCCACTGAATCATTTTACGGCTCAAACACTTTTCAATCTGCAATGAAGAAAATAATGAAAGTGAGATTGTTAGAATCTTTTGATGTCTTTATTGGCCTACAGAAGGCTCCTAGGAATAAACGTTTGTTATTAGCCAATCTGAAGATAAACACAAGAATACAAGATCTTCAATAGTGATTAAACAAGACCAATATCAATGTAATCAATGTGCATTGTCAGTTTCCCTAATAGAGTTTTGTTTAAGTAGCCTTAGCCCATCTTATTTTAGGTGTCTGAGGAGTGTAGATCGGTTAGAATATTGAGTATCACAGGTTACCTATCATCTTTTCTTTCTTTTCTCATTATAGTTTTTGCATAAGACAACAGGAAAAGAGCTTCACATTATAAGTTTAACTTACGCCTGGATAACTCATTGATTGAACACCGAGCCTCAAAACCACTAGCCCAAAAGAGTTTGTTTATGTTCATTTGGAGAACGCGTTTTAAGAACGGATTTTTAAAATTAGGTACATTAAAATATGCATGTTACCAGGTATTGACATAAATATAAAGTTGTAAGTTAGCAGGTCTAGAATATAATAATTAAGTTGGGTATTTTTACTTTTTTCAGAGAATAACACCAGCTGCTGATTGAGCTGTCGTTGAAACTTGCTGCTGGGTCAAGCTAGTTTATGGCTGGTGAACAATGCATCATGTACAGTACCAGGTGAGCTTCCTTTTCAATATCAACCTATCAAATCATGGTATTTTGAACAAAAACTTAAATATACTAAATGGTGGAATCCGCATATCACAAAATTACTCATATAGTCCAGGCAAAGAAGACAAAAAAGACCAAATAGCGGAAATATTTCATGTATAAGCCAAATTTGGTACAGTTGTAGGGGAAGGTTCCGAAAACAACATGCTAAAAGTACTGACCGGTGGGGGTGGAGATAAGGTCCCTTTTCAGCTTTTTTTGTAAATAACTCAAAAACTATGGCCTCCAGCAAAAATATTGTTATATGTAAAATTAATCTTCATATAATTATCTACCAAAAAGATCTCATGCTTTTTTGCTAGGATTAATACTAGTGGAGATAATTATACAGGGTTATCCTTAAATGAATGGTGAAGTTTCAAACACGGATTAAACAAAAACCGAATCACTTACTTTTGATGTTTTTTATTCTACTCATTCGTAATTTCAAACAGTTTTTTCTTACATACTTAATTAATTTCAATTTGCGCAGTAGCGTCGTTCTAATGTTTTTGCTATATTCTACAACCTAACCTAACAGAAGGAGTTCAATGATTTTTATGCGCTAAACTACAGCTGTTCCTAATGCCTCACGATTGGTTATGCTGTTTTTTAATCTGAAAATACAGGGTGATCATAAAATAATGGTGCGGTTTTGAACCTGGTATCACAAAAACCGAATTACTCATACTTATAACCCTGTATATCTCCACTGATATCAATCCTAGCAAAAAACCATAGGATCTTTTTTGTAATTATACGTAGCCTAGATTAATTTTACATATAACAACATTTTTGAGTTATTTACAAAAAAAAGCAGAAAAGGGACCTTTTGACCCCCCTACCCCCCTTAGCTCTACCCCCACCGGTCAGTACTTTTAGTATGTTGTTTTAGGAACCTTCCCCTACAACTGTACCAAATTTGGCTAATACATGAATTATTTCCGCTATTTTTCCTTCATTGCCTGGACTAATAAGGTCTCGTTCACAGCGCGTGCGGCAAATGCGGCTACTTTCGATCGAGTTTGCACGTTTTGCCTACTGATTTCGCTGTTTCCATACTATATATAGATCAGGCATAGAATAATTTTGTAGCGAATGCTCTGAGGCGCTATCAATTGTTCTGGAGACCTTCGTAATGATGAACATTGACAACAGAACCAATAGTTGTGAAAATCTGATGAATGCTACTGTCCAAAAGATTTTACCGGCACCGGGGATCGAACCCGGGCCCTTTCTCTTTCGCGGAGACTGCTCTACCAACTGAGCTATACCAGATAACATCTGAATTTTCACAGCTATTGGTCAGTAAATGTTCGTCATTACGAAGGTCTCCAGAACAATATAAATAGCATCTCAGAGGATGCGATACAAAATTATTCATATAATATAAATGTTTGTAAATTGGTTTTATTCAAAATGTTTTGTGATGTTCAGCTGTTGTAAGCAAAACAATATTCATCTTATGCTATTCAAGCAATATCTGTAGACAAAACCTGCAAACTCGATCGAGAGTTGCCGCTATTGCCGCACGCACTGTGAATGCGACCTAAGGCGTAATAAATAAACTTTGAGAATAGAATGTGCTTTTCTGGTCGTTTCTCAAGATCACAAGATGTATGTGTTTACGGTATTAAATTTGACAGTTAAGATAACTAGTATTTATTCACTTTACAAAAAATAATCTGCAACTATACTTGAAGTGAATTATGCGGTCAACACATGTAATTGGGCGCGTGAACAGTGCGGGAGGCAAATGCGGCGAAAGAGGCAAAAGGGTCGATCTATCAAACTTTCAAACTTTATTCACTCAAAAAACACAATGTTCACAATATACAGAAAGAAAAAATCTCGAGTGCATTCCTCTTTAGGCAGAGCCTACGTGGAGGAATGGTTCGTCTCATAAATAACAAAAATTAATCAAAAAAAGGAAAAGATAATAAATCTCAAAAATAAATTACAAATTGAAATAAATTACAATCACCATTACATATTTCAACTTAAACATAAATTTACAAACTAATAACAAGATTTTATGTAAAATTTAGATAAACAAAATATAGATAGGCCTACCGTAATTAAATAGATACTAATTCACCTTAATGACATTAAATATGTTCTCAGTCTCTTTACAAACAAAAAATAAGAGGATTGCCTAGAAATATCAAAAGGCAAAGCATTGAAAAGACGGGGACCTCTAAAAGCAGCATGGCCAGCGCCAGCCTCAGTCAAGCATCTTGGCTCTATCACATTCTCCCTGATCTGGCCACGAGTTGAGTGACCATGGTCAGGAGCAACAGGAAAATCTAAAGGCCTCTTGTATACATATTTTATCAAATTGAATTTATATTTGATCTAGTTCGCTGGTTTTGCCTACAGATGTCGCTGTTTCTATATCATGTAAAAATGTTTTAAATTGGTTTTGGTCGAAATGTTTCTTAGTATTCCTATTTTAGGAAAATCAAAATTGATTTTATACTATTAAAACTATTGTAAAACAGTTAACATTCACAATTTAATAGGTCATGGAAACAGCAACATCTGTTGGTGAACTGGATCGAAACTCACTGATTGAACACCACAGTCTAATAAAATGTGTCACATGTTACACAGTCCCTTGTAACTGTGTAATTTTCCCTTTGCGAACGTTCCCTGGTGGCCAGCAAGTAAAAAAGTGCTTATATTCACATATAATTGATCATTGTTTACTTTAAAAATTGTTTTTTGTCATGTAGTTAGGCCCGCTCTCCACTTGCAATTTCTAGTCGCATCATTTTTCTGTCATAAAAATTGAATTCTTTGCTTCTAGTTAGAGTGAAGCTCATATGGCCCAAGTTATACTGACGCTGATAGTGCGGCGTTGACAACGCCGGCTCAGCAGGTAAATGGAACTTTCATGTTGCAAATTATACTAGCGCTATCGACGCCTATATAACGCTATATTTGCATTGAGCGAATATAAAACATTTGATTCTGTCGTTGGCAACGCCGCGCTGTCAGCGCCAGTATAACTTGAGCCTAAGATATATTCTTTATATGATTCTGAAAAATCATTTACTCTAACTATAGGCAATGTGTTCTATTTCTATGATAGAAAAATTGTGGGACTAGGAATAACAAGTGGAGAGCGGGCCTTAGGAATGAAGAGGAGATTCAGTTACCTAGTATGTTCCCCATACATTGGAAGTGTAGAGCAAGTCCGCCATCTTGGCCTACCAATTCTAGCACTAATATCACAGTCTAGCACTAATAAATACACAATTTGTTAATTTATTTTGTTATTTTTCATTTCAGATGCCAAAACATGTCACAAATTCCGCATTGACAGCTCATCGTGTGTGTTGATTCTCATTCTGCAAAGCAAGTGAACATCATAGTTTTGCCATGATTAGCAGTACCTATTTCCAACTGCCATAGTATATATTTGTACATTACAAAACGTCATGTATTTTGTCTTCTGTTTATTAGTGGTTTCCTTAATATTATGAAATAAAATTTTATTGTAATACAGTGTTTTAATCTGACAATGTCTATCCTAAAAAGATTCCGGCAACATAGGTGTGAAAGCGTTTTTTTCTAAGGGTGATGCCCACATGAGCTCTATAGTCTGTTCACGGAAAGCAGAGACAACCAAAACACACGGTTTGTGTTTGTGTGAGTGCAAGGCCCAGTCTCCACTTGCGATTTCACTTATATCACACAGCTGATTCAATGTAAGCTCATCAAAATTGTCGTAGTGGATGCATGCTGATACATTTCCAGCTGACTCATTGTGAAATCCGATAGTTGTGTCTCAGACAAAATAGAATGATTTGCATGGTTTTTCACAGGAGTTTCCATAACCATGTGTTTCGATTTTTACGACAGAAAAATCGTGCGGCTGAAATTCGCAAGTGGAGACCGGGCCTCACACCAACATCACTACAAACTGTTTAATATTGTCGATCGTCTTTCGATGCAGCATGCTACTACCAAAAACGAATGCTACGCCGCATGCTAGACCAGGTGTAAATATAGTGATTGACTATGAAATGGTGTCCAAAAAGCAGTTTGATACTCAACAATCAGTTTTCAAGACTCACTGCCAGTTGCACAAAAGAAAAGGAAATTTAATCCCGGTAAGAAAACGTCATTTAATGGATCCAATGGAACAACTTCCCTATCTAGCTCTGTAAGATGACGTCATCTTACCGAGATTAAATTTTCTTTTCTTTTGTGCAACTGGCAGTCAGACTTTGACTTCGAAACTAAGTAATTTTTATTTTTTAAATGATAAGCCTAATGTTCTGGTTCGATCTATAAAAATGGAAAAATACCAAAATTTAATCAGATTAGTGTCCAAGAATAGCCTTGTTCCTGATGGTGCAATGGATTCATTCCATTGAGGAAACAATTATACTAACAGAAAACTATTCCTTGAGACTTATTATTAGAATATTTGTATTTTTCCATTATCATAGGACACAAACGTATTCATAGAACCGCAATTGTTTCAAATTAAGAGAACTCAGAGTTTCGTAAATAAAATACCTACATTTCTAAAGTATTTCAAGTTTCATATTAAAACGCTTTTAATGAATTGAATCAAAAGTGAGAATACTACTAAAGGTGAGAATACTAGTATTAATTTTATTGTAGTATAGTAGTAGTATATTATTGACAGCAAAGCGAAGTCTACATTTTATTTTGACAGTTCGGCTGTTATGTGTTTAGCATTTGCACGTCAAAATGTTTAACTTCAACTTTTCGAAAGAAATTTGGATATTGAATTGCTTCTGCATTTTTTATACTCCATTTCTACAGTCTCATATACCCGCCGCGATAATATAAAGTCAAAGTCAAAAAAGTTTATTTGCCTGATAATACAATTCTCAGCAGACACAAAAGTTCCTACATGATAAACATAGATACAATTTGAAGAAATAAAAACAATTTTTATTATGAATATGGAAGCTAAAAAACGTGTAATTATAAAAAAAAATGTTATACAGTAGAAGAAATAACTAAATAAAGGACAAAGTAATACAAAGAATAGAATGAAAACATGATAAATCATAAGAAGAAAATAAACTTTTTCCAGGCATTGCCAGAGCAGAATATACGCAATAGATTGAGCACTAGCAATGAGTGCGAAAAGCATGAAAATGAAAACTAAAAGAAAAATGAATGTGGATAATAAATTCAAGGAAAGATAATATTCATAGACTTGTAGAGGATAATATTATTTATAGTTTTAGAAAAGAGTAATATATAGTTATTACAGATGTAAAGAAGATAACAGCATAATACTTATTTTAATACCAGCAAGTATATTAATTTTAGTACCAGCAAGTACAGTAAAGATTTTTCATGAATTTATTTACTATTGATGGAATATTGATGATGGGGAATCAACAAAATCAGGAGAAAGATAAGAAAAATTTAGAACATGATATGTAGGATACATAATATATAAGATAGACAGATAGACAAAAATCAGTTGAAAATGAAATTGACAATTTCATCATTATTCGAGACTATCCATTCATCCAACTCATTTCTTGAACCATGATTGAGTTTTCCATTAATGAGATTTATATAATATTCCATTAATAGATTTCCAATAATTATATGTCGTGGAAATAGAATGTCACCGTTATAAGTTTTCGATCGGAATTCAACTTCGTTTCTGAACTGCAAAAGAATGATGCATTATTTTGAAATAGCTTATAATTATCATAATTAACACAAAATAAAAAATGGAAAGCAGACGTATCAAAGTTATATTTGTGTGTTATTCAACCAGCAGGAAAAGAAGATCTTCAACACCGTATTACAATATATTCGTAATATTGTATGGTCGTGGGCTCCGACAGCCAGTGCCACCTAATAACGGCAATAACACATTTACTAGTACTAGGTGGCACTGCGCACTGGGTTTGCATTGTTCTATCTCGTGGAGCTTCTCCCGTTAAGACGACTCCAATACAGTTTACCTAAACAGAGAAGGTCCCTATGCCACACCATGGCAAACCTAGTGGTACAGCCTTCTAGAATTTGATCCTCCTTAAGTCCTTAGTTTCAGCCACAGCCATCTTGAGATACGTCTTGTTTCTGTCACTAGAGAGGGATGGCCATGTTTCAGCTTTTACTTTTTGGTTATGTCGTATTATTTTAGTGAAAATGCATTAATTATTTAAATTAATTTATCAGTGGATGGATTTCGATTTTTGGAGGTTAAGCTGTAAAACGAGAATGGTAATCACACAAGAAGATAGGCCCATGATTGAATATGATGAATATGATTAATTATTCATCACTGTACCAGGTAAGATTAACATACTAATTGATCTGAAATTAAACCTTAAAAACAGATATTATTTAATAAAACCGTAGATGCTTTTGACATCGAGGAAATTAATGAATTAGCTTCTGAAAATAATTTCTGTTCGTCCTGATTCATACTCAGATATAGTACCTACAATAGTGGAGCCCTGATTAGAACACTAATTAGGTATTCTCAGATATTGAATAACCCACTGAATCATTTTACGGCTCAAACACTTTTCAATCTGCAATGAAGAAAATAATGAAAGTGAGATTGTTAGAATCTTTTGATGTCTTTATTGGCCTACAGAAGGCTCCTAGGAATAAACGTTTGTTATTAGCCAATCTGAAGATAAACACAAGAATACAAGATCTTCAATAGTGATTAAACAAGACCAATATCAATGTAATCAATGTGCATTGTCAGTTTCCCTAATAGAGTTTTGTTTAAGTAGCCTTAGCCCATCTTATTTTAGGTGTCTGAGGAGTGTAGATCGGTTAGAATATTGAGTATCACAGGTTACCTATCATCTTTTCTTTCTTTTCTCATTATAGTTTTTGCATAAGACAACAGGAAAAGAGCTTCACATTATAAGTTTAACTTACGCCTGGATAACTCATTGATTGAACACCGAGCCTCAAAACCACTAGCCCAAAAGAGTTTGTTTATGTTCATTTGGAGAACGCGTTTTAAGAACGGATTTTTAAAATTAGGTACATTAAAATATGCATGTTACCAGGTATTGACATAAATATAAAGTTGTAAGTTAGCAGGTCTAGAATATAATAATTAAGTTGGGTATTTTTACTTTTTTCAGAGAATAACACCAGCTGCTGATTGAGCTGTCGTTGAAACTTGCTGCTGGGTCAAGCTAGTTTATGGCTGGTGAACAATGCATCATGTACAGTACCAGGTGAGCTTCCTTTTCAATATCAACCTATCAAATCATGGTATTTTGAACAAAAACTTAAATATACTAAATGGTGGAATCCGCATATCACAAAATTACTCATATAGTCCAGGCAAAGAAGACAAAAAAGACCAAATAGCGGAAATATTTCATGTATAAGCCAAATTTGGTACAGTTGTAGGGGAAGGTTCCGAAAACAACATGCTAAAAGTACTGACCGGTGGGGGTGGAGATAAGGTCCCTTTTCAGCTTTTTTTGTAAATAACTCAAAAACTATGGCCTCCAGCAAAAATATTGTTATATGTAAAATTAATCTTCGTATAATTATCTACCAAAAAGATCTCATGCTTTTTTGCTAGGATTAATACTAGTGGAGATAATTATACAGGGTTATCCTTAAATGAATGGTGAAGTTTCAAACACGGATTAAACAAAAACCGAATCACTTACTTTTGATGTTTTTTATTCTACTCATTCGTAATTTCAAACAGTTTTTTCTTACATACTTAATTAATTTCAATTTGCGCAGTAGCGTAGTTCTAATGTTTTTGCTATATTCTACAACCTAACCTAACAGAAGGAGTTCAATGATTTTTATGCGCTAAACTACAGCTATTCCTAATGCCTCACGATTGGTTATGCTGTTTTTTAATCTGAAAATACAGGGTGATCATAAAATAATGGTGCGGTTTTGAACCTGGTATCACAAAAACCGAATTACTTATACTTATAACCCTGTATATCTCCACTGATATCAATCCTAGCAAAAAACCATAGGATCTTTTTTGTAATTATACGTAGCCTAGATTAATTTTACATATAACAACATTTTTGAGTTATTTACAAAAAAAAGCAGAAAAGGGACCTTTTGACCCCCCTACCCCCCTTAGCTCTACCCCCACCGGTCAGTACTTTTAGTATGTTGTTTTAGGAACCTTCCCCTACAACTGTACCAAATTTGGCTAATACATGAATTATTTCCGCTATTTTTCCTTCATTGCCTGGACTAATAAGGTCTCGTTCACAGCGCGTGCGGCAAATGCGGCTACTTTCGATCGAGTTTGCACGTTTTGCCTACTGATTTCGCTGTTTCCATACTATATATAGATCAGGCATAGAATAATTTTGTAGCGAATGCTCTGAGGCGCTATTAATTGTTCTGGAGACCTTCATAATGACGAACATTGACAACAGAACCAATAGTTGTGAAAATTTGATGAATGCTACTGTCCAAAAGATTTTACCGGCACCGGGGATCGAACCCGGGCCCTTTCTCTTTCGCGGAGACTGCTCTACCAACTGAGCTATACCAGATAACATCTGAATTTTCACAGCTATTGGTCAGTAAATGTTCGTCATTACGAAGGTCTCCAGAACAATATAAATAGCATCTCAGAGGATGCGATACAAAATTATTCATATAATATAAATGTTTGTAAATTGGTTTTATTCAAAATGTTTTGTGATGTTCAGCTGTTGTAAGCAAAACAATATTCATCTTATGCTATTCAAGCAATATCTGTAGACAAAACCTGCAAACTCGATCGAGAGTCGCCGCTATTGCCGCACGCACTGTGAATGCGACCTAAGGCGTAATAAATAAACTTTGAGAATAGAATGTGCTTTTCTGGTCGTTTCTCAAGATCACAAGATGTATGTGTTTACGGTATTAAATTTGACAGTTAAGATAACTAGTATTTATTCACTTTACAAAAAATAATCTGCAACTATACTTGAAGTGAATTATGCGGTCAACACATGTAATTGGGCGCGTGAACAGTGCGGGAGGCAAATGCGGCGAAAGAGGCAAAAGGGTCGATCTATCAAACTTTCAAACTTTATTCACTCAAAAAACACAATGTTCACAATATACAGAAAGAAAAAATCTCGAGTGCATTCCTCTTTAGGCAGAGCCTGCGTGGAGGAATGGTTCGTCTCATAAATAACAAAAATTAATCAAAAAAAGGAAAAGATAATAAATCTCAAAAATAAATTACAAATTGAAATAAATTACAATCACCATTACATATTTCAACTTAAACATAAATTTACAAACTAATAACAAGATTTTATGTAAAATTTAGATAAACAAAATATAGATAGGCCTACCATAATTAAATAGATACTAATTCACCTTAATGACATTAAATATGTTCTCAGTCTCTTTACAAACAAAAAATAAGAGGATTGCCTAGAAATATCAAAAGGCAAAGCATTGAAAAGACGGGGACCTCTAAAAGCAGCATGGCCAGCGCCAGCCTCAGTCAAGCATCTTGGCTCTATCACATTCTCCCTGATCTGGCCACGAGTTGAGTGACCATGGTCAGGAGCAACAGGAAAATCTAAAGGCCTCTTGTATACATATTTTATCAAATTGAATTTATATTTGATCTAGTTCGCTGGTTTTGCCTACAGATGTCGCTGTTTCTATATCATGTAAAAATGTTTTAAATTGGTTTTGGTCGAAATGTTTCTTAGTATTCCTATTTTAGGAAAATCAAAATTGATTTTATACTATTAAAACTATTGTAAAACAGTTAACATTCACAATTTAATAGGTCATGGAAACAGCAACATCTGTTGGTGAACTGGATCGAAACTCACTGATTGAACACCACAGTCTAATAAAATGTGTCACATGTTACACAGTCCCTTGTAACTGTGTAATTTTCCCTTTGCGAACGTTCCCTGGTGGCCAGCAAGTAAAAAAGTGCTTATATTCACATATAATTGATCATTGTTTACTTTAAAAATTGTTTTTTGTCATGTAGTTAGGCCCGCTCTCCACTTGCAATTTCTAGTCGCATCATTTTTCTGTCATAAAAATTGAATTCTTTGCTTCTAGTTAGAGTGAAGCTCATATGGCCCAAGTTATACTGACGCTGATAGTGCGGCGTTGACAACGCCGGCTCAGCAGGTAAATGGAACTTTCATGTTGCAAATTATACTAGCGCTATCGACGCCTATATAACGCTATATTTGCATTGAGCGAATATAAAACATTTGATTCTGTCGTTGGCAACGCCGCGCTGTCAGCGCCAGTATAACTTGAGCCTAAGATATATTCTTTATATGATTCTGAAAAATCATTTACTCTAACTATAGGCAATGTGTTCTATTTCTATGATAGAAAAATTGTGCGACTAGGAATAACAAGTGGAGAGCGGGCCTTAGGAATGAAGAGGAGATTCAGTTACCTAGTATGTTCCCCATACATTGGAAGTGTAGAGCAAGTCCGCCATCTTGGCCTACCAATTCTAGCACTAATATCACAGTCTAGCACTAATAAATACACAATTTGTTAATTTATTTTGTTATTTTTCATTTCAGATGCCAAAACATGTCACAAATTCCGCATTGACAGCTCATCGTGTGTGTTGATTCTCATTCTGCAAAGCAAGTGAACATCATAGTTTTGCCATGATTAGCAGTACCTATTTCCAACTGCCATAGTATATATTTGTACATTACAAAACGTCATGTATTTTGTCTTCTGTTTATTAGTGGTTTCCTTAATATTATGAAATAAAATTTTATTGTAATACAGTGTTTTAATCTGACAATGTCTATCCTAAAAAGATTCCGGCAACATAGGTGTGAAAGCGTTTTTTTCTAAGGGTGATGCCCACATGAGCTCTATAGTCTGTTCACGGAAAGCAGAGACAACCAAAACACACGGTTTGTGTTTGTGTGAGTGCAAGGCCCAGTCTCCACTTGCGATTTCACTTATATCACACAGCTGATTCAATGTAAGCTCATCAAAATTGTCGTAGTGGATGCATGCTGATACATTTCCAGCTGACTCATTGTGAAATCCGATAGTTGTGTCTCAGACAAAATAGAATGATTTGCATGGTTTTTCACAGGAGTTTCCATAACCATGTGTTTCGATTTTTACGACAGAAAAATTGTGCGGCTGAAATTCGCAAGTGGAGACCGGGCCTCACACCAACATCACTACAAACTGTTTAATATTGTCGATCGTCTTTCGATGCAGCATGCTACTACCAAAAACGAATGCTACGCCGCATGCTAGACCAGGTGTAAATATAGTGATTGACTATGAAATGGTGTCCAAAAAGCAGTTTGATACTCAACAATCAGTTTTCAAGACTCACTGCCAGTTGCACAAAAGAAAAGGAAATTTAATCCCGGTAAGAAAACGTCATTTAATGGATCCAATGGAACAACTTCCCTATCTAGCTCTGTAAGATGACGTCATCTTACCGAGATTAAATTTTCTTTTCTTTTGTGCAACTGGCAGTCAGACTTTGACTTCGAAACTAAGTAATTTTTATTTTTTAAATGATAAGCCTAATGTTCTGGTTCGATCTATAAAAATGGAAAAATACCAAAATTTAATCAGATTAGTGTCCAAGAATAGCCTTGTTCCTGATGGTGCAATGGATTCATTCCATTGAGGAAACAATTATACTAACAGAAAACTATTCCTTGAGACTTATTATTAGAATATTTGTATTTTTCCATTATCATAGGACACAAACGTATTCATAGAACCGCAATTGTTTCAAATTAAGAGAACTCAGAGTTTCGTAAATAAAATACCTACATTTCTAAAGTATTTCAAGTTTCATATTAAAACGCTTTTAATGAATTGAATCAAAAGTGAGAATACTACTAAAGGTGAGAATACTAGTATTAATTTTATTGTAGTATAGTAGTAGTATATTATTGACAGCAAAGCGAAGTCTACATTTTATTTTGACAGTTCGGCTGTTATGTGTTTAGCATTTG
The DNA here is from genome assembly GCA_948455865.1 of Conomelus anceps. Taxonomy (NCBI): domain Eukaryota; kingdom Metazoa; phylum Arthropoda; class Insecta; order Hemiptera; family Delphacidae; genus Conomelus; species Conomelus anceps. Next base: position 136,777,225 of record OX418216.1, on the reverse strand, counting down.
CACGTCAAAATGTTTAACTTCAACTTTTCGAAAGAAATTTGGATATTGAATTGCTTCCGCATTTTTTATACTCCATTTCTACAGTCTCATATACCCGCCGCGATAATATAAAGTCAAAGTCAAAAAAGTTTATTTGCCTGATAATACAATTCTCAGCAGACACAAAAGTTCCTACATGATAAACATAGATACAATTTGAAGAAATAAAAACGATTTTTATTATGAATATGGAAGCTAAAAAACGTGTAATTATAAAAAAAATGTTATACAGTAGAAGAAATAACTAAATAAAGGACAAAGTAATACAAAGAATAGAATGAAAACATGATAAATCATAAGAAGAAAATAAACTTTTTCCAGGCATTGCCAGAGCAGAATATACGCAATAGATTGAGCACTAGCAATGAGTGCGAAAAGCATGAAAATGAAAACTAAAAGAAAAATGAATGTGGATAATAAATTCAAGGAAAGATAATATTCATAGACTTGTAGAGGATAATATTATTTATAGTTTTAGAAAAGAGTAATATATAGTTATTACAGATGTAAAGAAGATAACAGCATAATACTTATTTTAATACCAGCAAGTATATTAATTTTAGTACCAGCAAGTACAGTAAAGATTTTTCATGAATTTATTTACTATTGATGGAATATTGATGATGGGGAATCAACAAAATCAGGAGAAAGATAAGAAAAATTTAGAACATGATATGTAGGATACATAATATATAAGATAGACAGATAGACAAAAATCAGTTGAAAATGAAATTGACAATTTCATCATTATTCGAGACTATCCATTCATCCAACTCATTTCTTGAACCATGATTGAGTTTTCCATTAATGAGATTTATATAATATTCCATTAATAGATTTCCAATAATTATATGTCGTGGAAATAGAATGTCACCGTTATAAGTTTTCGATCGGAATTCAACTTCGTTTCTGAACTGCAAAAGAATGATGCATTATTTTGAAATAGCTTATAATTATCATAATTAACACAAAATAAAAAATGGAAAGCAGACGTATCAAAGTTATATTTGTGTGTTATTCAACCAGCAGGAAAAGAAGATCTTCAACACCGTATTACAATATATTTGTAATATTGTATGGTCGCGGGCTCCGACAGCCAGTGCCACCTAATAACGGCAATAACACATTTACTAGTACTAGGTGGCACTGCGCACTGGGTTTGCATTGGTCTATCTCGTGGATCTTCTCCCGTTAAGACGACTCCAATACAGTTTACCTAAACAGAGAAGGTCCCTATGCCACACCATGGCAAACCTAGCGGTACAGCCTTCTAGAATTTGATCCTCCTTAAGTCCTTAGTTTCAGCCACAGCCATCTTGAGATACGTCTTGTTTCTGTCACTAGAGAGGGATGGCCATGTTTCAGCTTTTACTTTTTGGTTATGTCGTATTATTTTAGTGAAAATGCATTAATTATTTAAATTAATTTATCAGTGGATGGATTTCGATTTTTGGAGGTTAAGCTGTAAAACGAGAATGGTAATCACACAAGAAGATAGGCCCATGATTGAATATGATGAATATGATTAATTATTCATCACTGTACCAGGTAAGATTAACATACTAATTGATCTGAAATTAAACCTTAAAAACAGATATTATTTAATAAAACCGTAGATGCTTTTGACATCGAGGAAATTAATGAATTAGCTTCTGAAAATAATTTCTGTTCGTCCTGATTCATACTCAGATATAGTACCTACAATAGTGGAGCCCTGATTAGAACACTAATTAGGTATTCTCAGATATTGAATAACCCACTGAATCATTTTACGGCTCAAACACTTTTCAATCTGCAATGAAGAAAATAATGAAAGTGAGATTGTTAGAATCTTTTGATGTCTTTATTGGCCTACAGAAGGCTCCTAGGAATAAACGTTTGTTATTAGCCAATCTGAAGATAAACACAAGAATACAAGATCTTCAATAGTGATTAAACAAGACCAATATCAATGTAATCAATGTGCATTGTCAGTTTCCCTAATAGAGTTTTGTTTAAGTAGCCTTAGCCCATCTTATTTTAGGTGTCTGAGGAGTGTAGATCGGTTAGAATATTGAGTATCACAGGTTACCTATCATCTTTTCTTTCTTTTCTCATTATAGTTTTTGCATAAGACAACAGGAAAAGAGCTTCACATTATAAGTTTAACTTACGCCTGGATAACTCATTGATTGAACACCGAGCCTCAAAACCACTAGCCCAAAAGAGTTTGTTTATGTTCATTTGGAGAACGCGTTTTAAGAACGGATTTTTAAAATTAGGTACATTAAAATATGCATGTTACCAGGTATTGACATAAATATAAAGTTGTAAGTTAGCAGGTCTAGAATATAATAATTAAGTTGGGTATTTTTACTTTTTTCAGAGAATAACACCAGCTGCTGATTGAGCTGTCGTTGAAACTTGCTGCTGGGTCAAGCTAGTTTATGGCTGGTGAACAATGCATCATGTACAGTACCAGGTGAGCTTCCTTTTCAATATCAACCTATCAAATCATGGTATTTTGAACAAAAACTTAAATATACTAAATGGTGGAATCCGCATATCACAAAATTACTCATATAGTCCAGGCAAAGAAGACAAAAAAGACCAAATAGCGGAAATATTTCATGTATAAGCCAAATTTGGTACAGTTGTAGGGGAAGGTTCCGAAAACAACATGCTAAAAGTACTGACCGGTGGGGGTGGAGATAAGGTCCCTTTTCAGCTTTTTTTGTAAATAACTCAAAAACTATGGCCTCCAGCAAAAATATTGTTATATGTAAAATTAATCTTCATATAATTATCTACCAAAAAGATCTCATGCTTTTTTGCTAGGATTAATACTAGTGGAGATAATTATACAGGGTTATCCTTAAATGAATGGTGAAGTTTCAAACACGGATTAAACAAAAACCGAATCACTTACTTTTGATGTTTTTTATTCTACTCATTCGTAATTTCAAACAGTTTTTTCTTACATACTTAATTAATTTCAATTTGCGCAGTAGCGTCGTTCTAATGTTTTTGCTATATTCTACAACCTAACCTAACAGAAGGAGTTCAATGATTTTTATGCGCTAAACTACAGCTGTTCCTAATGCCTCACGATTGGTTATGCTGTTTTTTAATCTGAAAATACAGGGTGATCATAAAATAATGGTGCGGTTTTGAACCTGGTATCACAAAAACCGAATTACTTATACTTATAACCCTGTATATCTCCACTGATATCAATCCTAGCAAAAAACCATAGGATCTTTTTTGTAATTATACGTAGCCTAGATTAATTTTACATATAACAACATTTTTGAGTTATTTACAAAAAAAAGCAGAAAAGGGACCTTTTGACCCCCCTACCCCCCTTAGCTCTACCCCCACCGGTCAGTACTTTTAGTATGTTGTTTTAGGAACCTTCCCCTACAACTGTACCAAATTTGGCTAATACATGAATTATTTCCGCTATTTTTCCTTCATTGCCTGGACTAATAAGGTCTCGTTCACAGCGCGTGCGGCAAATGCGGCTACTTTCGATCGAGTTTGCACGTTTTGCCTACTGATTTCGCTGTTTCCATACTATATATAGATCAGGCATAGAATAATTTTGTAGCGAATGCTCTGAGGCGCTATTAATTGTTCTGGAGACCTTCGTAATGACGGACATTGACAACAGAACCAATAGTTGTGAAAATTTGATGAATGCTACTGTCCAAAAGATTTTACCGGCACCGGGGATCGAACCCGGGCCCTTTCTCTTTCGCGGAGACTGCTCTACCAACTGAGCTATACCAGATAACATCTGAATTTTCACAGCTATTGGTCAGTAAATGTTCGTCATTACGAAGGTCTCCAGAACAATATAAATAGCATCTCAGAGGATGCGATACAAAATTATTCATATAATATAAATGTTTGTAAATTGGTTTTATTCAAAATGTTTTGTGATGTTCAGCTGTTGTAAGCAAAACAATATTCATCTTATGCTATTCAAGCAATATCTGTAGACAAAACCTGCAAACTCGATCGAGAGTCGCCGCTATTGCCGCACGCACTGTGAATGCGACCTAAGGCGTAATAAATAAACTTTGAGAATAGAATGTGCTTTTCTGGTCGTTTCTCAAGATCACAAGATGTATGTGTTTACGGTATTAAATTTGACAGTTAAGATAACTAGTATTTATTCACTTTACAAAAAATAATCTGCAACTATACTTGAAGTGAATTATGCGGTCAACACATGTAATTGGGTGCGTGAACAGTGCGGGAGGCAAATGCGGCGAAAGAGGCAAAAGGGTCGATCTATCAAACTTTCAAACTTTATTCACTCAAAAAACACAATGTTCACAATATACAGAAAGAAAAAATCTCGAGTGCATTCCTCTTTAGGCAGAGCCTGCGTGGAGGAATGGTTCGTCTCATAAATAACAAAAATTAATCAAAAAAAGGAAAAGATAATAAATCTCAAAAATAAATTACAAATTGAAATAAATTACAATCACCATTACATATTTCAACTTAAACATAAATTTACAAACTAATAACAAGATTTTATGTAAAATTTAGATAAACAAAATATAGATAGGCCTACCGTAATTAAATAGATACTAATTCACCTTAATGACATTAAATATGTTCTCAGTCTCTTTACAAACAAAAAATAAGAGGATTGCCTAGAAATATCAAAAGGCAAAGCATTGAAAAGACGGGGACCTCTAAAAGCAGCATGGCCAGCGCCAGCCTCAGTCAAGCATCTTGGCTCTATCACATTCTCCCTGATCTGGCCACGAGTTGAGTGACCATGGTCAGGAGCAACAGGAAAATCTAAAGGCCTCTTGTATACATATTTTATCAAATTGAATTTATATTTGATCTAGTTCGCTGGTTTTGCCTACAGATGTCGCTGTTTCTATATCATGTAAAAATGTTTTAAATTGGTTTTGGTCGAAATGTTTCTTAGTATTCCTGTTTTAGGAAAATCAAAATTGATTTTATACTATTAAAACTATTGTAAAACAGTTAACATTCACAATTTAATAGGTCATGGAAACAGCGACATCTGTTGGTGAACTGGATCGAAACTCACTGATTGAACACCACAGTCTAATAAAATGTGTCACATGTTACACAGTCCCTTGTAACTGTGTAATTTTCCCTTTGCGAACGTTCCCTGGTGGCCAGCAAGTAAAAAAGTGCTTATATTCACATATAATTGATCATTGTTTACTTTAAAAATTGTTTTTTGTCATGTAGTTAGGCCCGCTCTCCACTTGCAATTTCTAGTCGCATCATTTTTCTGTCATAAAAATTGAATTCTTTGCTTCTAGTTAGAGTGAAGCTCATATGGCCCAAGTTATACTGACGCTGATAGTGCGGCGTTGACAACGCCGGCTCAGCAGGTAAATGGAACTTTCATGTTGCAAATTATACTAGCGCTATCGACGCCTATATAACGCTATATTTGCATTGAGCGAATATAAAACATTTGATTCTGTCGTTGGCAACGCCGCGCTGTCAGCGCCAGTATAACTTGAGCCTAAGATATATTCTTTATATGATTCTGAAAAATCATTTACTCTAACTATAGGCAATGTGTTCTATTTCTATGATAGAAAAATTGTGGGACTAGGAATAACAAGTGGAGAGCGGGCCTTAGGAATGAAGAGGAGATTCAGTTACCTAGTATGTTCCCCATACATTGGAAGTGTAGAGCAAGTCCGCCATCTTGGCCTACCAATTCTAGCACTAATATCACAGTCTAGCACTAATAAATACACAATTTGTTAATTTATTTTGTTATTTTTCATTTCAGATGCCAAAACATGTCACAAATTCCGCATTGACAGCTCATCGTGTGTGTTGATTCTCATTCTGCAAAGCAAGTGAACATCATAGTTTTGCCATGATTAGCAGTACCTATTTCCAACTGCCATAGTATATATTTGTACATTACAAAACGTCATGTATTTTGTCTTCTGTTTATTAGTGGTTTCCTTAATATTATGAAATAAAATTTTATTGTAATACAGTGTTTTAATCTGACAATGTCTATCCTAAAAAGATTCCGGCAACATAGGTGTGAAAGCGTTTTTTTCTAAGGGTGATGCCCACATGAGCTCTATAGTCTGTTCACGGAAAGCAGAGACAACCAAAACACACGGTTTGTGTTTGTGTGAGTGCAAGGCCCAGTCTCCACTTGCGATTTCACTTATATCACACAGCTGATTCAATGTAAGCTCATCAAAATTGTCGTAGTGGATGCATGCTGATACATTTCCAGCTGACTCATTGTGAAATCCGATAGTTGTGTCTCAGACAAAATAGAATGATTTGCATGGTTTTTCACAGGAGTTTCCATAACCATGTGTTTCGATTTTTACGACAGAAAAATCGTGCGGCTGAAATTCGCAAGTGGAGACCGGGCCTCACACCAACATCACTACAAACTGTTTAATATTGTCGATCGTCTTTCGATGCAGCATGCTACTACCAAAAACGAATGCTACGCCGCATGCTAGACCAGGTGTAAATATAGTGATTGACTATGAAATGGTGTCCAAAAAGCAGTTTGATACTCAACAATCAGTTTTCAAGACTCACTGCCAGTTGCACAAAAGAAAAGGAAATTTAATCCCGGTAAGAAAACGTCATTTAATGGATCCAATGGAACAACTTCCCTATCTAGCTCTGTAAGATGACGTCATCTTACCGAGATTAAATTTTCTTTTCTTTTGTGCAACTGGCAGTCAGACTTTGACTTCGAAACTAAGTAATTTTTATTTTTTAAATGATAAGCCTAATGTTCTGGTTCGATCTATAAAAATGGAAAAATACCAAAATTTAATCAGATTAGTGTCCAAGAATAGCCTTGTTCCTGATGGTGCAATGGATTCATTCCATTGAGGAAACAATTATACTAACAGAAAACTATTCCTTGAGACTTATTATTAGAATATTTGTATTTTTCCATTATCATAGGACACAAACGTATTCATAGAACCGCAATTGTTTCAAATTAAGAGAACTCAGAGTTTCGTAAATAAAATACCTACATTTCTAAAGTATTTCAAGTTTCATATTAAAACGCTTTTAATGAATTGAATCAAAAGTGAGAATACTACTAAAGGTGAGAATACTAGTATTAATTTTATTGTAGTATAGTAGTAGTATATTATTGACAGCAAAGCGAAGTCTACATTTTATTTTGACAGTTCGGCTGTTATGTGTTTAGCATTTGCACGTCAAAATGTTTAACTTCAACTTTTCGAAAGAAATTTGGATATTGAATTGCTTCCGCATTTTTTATACTCCATTTCTACAGTCTCATATACCCGCTGCGATAATATAAAGTCAAAGTCAAAAAAGTTTATTTGCCTGATAATACAATTCTCAGCAGACACAAAAGTTCCTACATGATAAACATAGATACAATTTGAAGAAATAAAAACAATTTTTATTATGAATATGGAAGCTAAAAAACGTGTAATTATAAAAAAAATGTTATACAGTAGAAGAAATAACTAAATAAAGGACAAAGTAATACAAAGAATAGAATGAAAACATGATAAATCATAAGAAGAAAATAAACTTTTTCCAGGCATTGCCAGAGCAGAATATACGCAATAGATTGAGCACTAGCAATGAGTGCGAAAAGCATGAAAATGAAAACTAAAAGAAAAATGAATGTGGATAATAAATTCAAGGAAAGATAATATTCATAGACTTGTAGAGGATAATATTATTTATAGTTTTAGAAAAGAGTAATATATAGTTATTACAGATGTAAAGAAGATAACAGCATAATACTTATTTTAATACCAGCAAGTATATTAATTTTAGTACCAGCAAGTACAGTAAAGATTTTTCATGAATTTATTTACTATTGATGGAATATTGATGATGGGGAATCAACAAAATCAGGAGAAAGATAAGAAAAATTTAGAACATGATATGTAGGATACATAATATATAAGATAGACAGATAGACAAAAATCAGTTGAAAATGAAATTGACAATTTCATCATTATTCGAGACTATCCATTCATCCAACTCATTTCTTGAACCATGATTGAGTTTTCCATTAATGAGATTTATATAATATTCCATTAATAGATTTCCAATAATTATATGTCGTGGAAATAGAATGTCACCGTTATAAGTTTTCGATCGGAATTCAACTTCGTTTCTGAACTGCAAAAGAATGATGCATTATTTTGAAATAGCTTATAATTATCATAATTAACACAAAATAAAAAATGGAAAGCAGACGTATCAAAGTTATATTTGTGTGTTATTCAACCAGCAGGAAAAGAAGATCTTCAACACCGTATTACAATATATTCGTAATATTGTATGGTCGCGGGCTCCGACAGCCAGTGCCACCTAATAACGGCAATAACACATTTACTAGTACTAGGTGGCACTGCGCACTGGGTTTGCATTGGTCTATCTCGTGGAGCTTCTCCCGTTAAGACGACTCGTGTCAATCAATAGCTTACTGTCAATATCTCCTAGATGTACAGAAGGCCCAATCGCTGGGAGTGATGACGTATGTGATCGAGGCTGCTGGGCCAAGCTATCACCTGTTTTACATATTTGTTATGGCTGACGTTATTCTTCGTTTTATTCTATTTATATTTGTTTCATTTTGTTAATAGTTTCAAGCAAATACTTTCATTAATTAAGTTAATATAAATTCTGAAATATAATTCAACAAAATTGAGAGTTTAAAATTTTTAATTACAATATTACAATTTACAAAATTTTGTTCTTCAATTTTGTTCTTTTAAGTTCAATAATCTTCCTTTTGACAATTATTTCGAAGAATCCTGTTTTATTTTACATTTAATCAATCCATTTCTCAATCATTTTCAAATAATAATTTAGTATTTCTTATTTCGAATTGATCAACGTTGGTACCATGTACCACATTCATCGTATCAAATTTCAATTGTGATCGGCTGTTGTTATGAAAGTTTAGTCAATATTCAATAACTAACTCTCACAATAATCAATACATAATATTGAGTAGTCTCTTCCTTGATTTTTGTCTTGTAGAATATAATTAAACACTTTTTCCTCAGTTTATAAATAAATTATAGGATGGCATAGAATAGAATCTGATTTTAGGTTACGTATAGTGAATATTGTTTAATCCTAATCAATAATTAATTTGGAGGTTGAAATTCATGTGAGACATTTAGAAAGTGGCCTAAAATTTGAATTTTTGTAATACTGTAATGGATAAATAATGAAACTTTTAAAATTTCTATAAAATATGGTTGAACTTACCGGTAGACCTAGGCTATTTTTTGTGCAAATCAATGATGACACATTCTTGAAATCACAGCAATGTGTAATTCACAAAATTATTATCAACTCTTTCTTATACTGTCATTGCGTTTTTCGAAATTTAAGGGGCGGCTGTAGCTAGAATGTTTTTCAAAATCGACAGTAGCGAATCTGTCAAGTTATGAACGAACTAGTTTCAAACTAAAAAGAGTAGCCTACAGTATCACTGGCATTTGTGTGAGTAAGGTTTGTCTTTGTGTGCGTGTGAGAAGAGAGCGCTAAGAGAGAAGAGACAATAGAGCCAGCCATCCACCACCCCAGGAAGACAAGGTTACTGCACTCTTATCTGTTGCATCTTGCCACTGTTGACATTCCGGCTTCCTGTAAAGCTATACATCATTTTATTGCTTTACGAATAGATATTGTTTGAGACCCAAAATCAACAGAAACTTTTATTTGCAAGAACATTAATACAGTATATTGAAAAATTATAATATTGCACAAAACTCATCCAAGCATTAGGATATACTTTATAACAGACTAGCTGGCCCGACGCGTGTTGCTGCGTTCTCATAAAAAATTCTTGATTTTATTATTTGTCACCTCCCACTGTTTGAGACCCAAAATCAACAGAAACTTTTATTTGCAAGAACATTAATACAGTATATTGAAAAATTATAATATTGCACAAAACTCATCCAAGCATTAGGATATACTTTATAACAGACTAGCTGGCCCGACGCGTGTTGCTGCGTTCTCATAAAAAATTCTTGATTTTATTATTTGTCACCTCCCACTGAGGTTACATTACAAATTTTAACCTTCTAGGACTATTAGGGAAGAAGTTAGTCCTAGGGCTCTTCCAGCTGATCAGAGAGGCCTCCTTCGTTGTTTTCTTACACAGTAAGACCTTACTCACCTAATTTTTCATCTAAAAATACAGTAATAAACTTCATAAACATATTATTGTTAATTACGATCGAATAATTAGTTACGTTGAGCCGCGAAAATGGGCAAAGCTATTCCAAAGCATAGACTAAATGAAACTTTTACTAGACTTGGAACCTATTCATGATTATAACACATGAGTGCAAGGGTACTGCACACTTTTTGTAGCAATATTTGAATTTGACTGAATCGAACATTTAAAAAGAATGAATTCAGAAACATAGGCCTACAAAGTACTGTATATTTTACTACTGTATTCTACTTCAAAAGTGAATAATTCGATGTGCAAAAATTGCGCTAATAAATAGAAAAAATTATACATGGCTATTATTTTATCATTTTTTTATTGCATCAAGAATATGAAGCAATTTTATGAAGAATATGAGTAAAGCTATTCCAAAGCATAATTATTATACTAATAGCCCAGGCAATGAATGTTTTGTGTCGTAACAAATTAGGGGAAAGCTGAATTTTTGCAGGATGTTAGTATACATTGTACTTAATCGGAAAACCAAAGTCCCAACCCGCTTGATTATCCCACCCCCCTCTCAACATTCCAAGAGCAGTACTTCAGTTAAAGGCTTATAACTCGGAAACTAATTAAGGTATCGTTATGATTCTCATCTCATTTATTACTTAAAACTATTCTCCAAAAAATATGTTATATACATTTTCTATTTATATAGCCTAGTTTTTCAGTAATAAAATATAGTTTATAGAAAAATTCTACTTGAAAGGGCAATATAAGCTCCCCCCTATATCATATATGGGCACACCATTGAAGGAGGGGGTTTGATGAAATGAGAAATTATGTAGGTGGATCAAAAAATTGATTAGTACTCATATTTTACATTTCAATCATCAATTAAACATTCAAGTTTCAATTAATATTATCCTAAATAATCAAATATGTAAACAATCAACCTCTTGAAACAATGAACAAGAATTAAGCCTAAATCGTCATAATAAAGTAATTGAAATTTGAGTCTTTTTTCCATCCCTGTAGATTTTTCGTTGTAAGCAGTAGCTCAACTCTTTAGTCATATCTAAACACTGAGAGCAAACTGAGATGCGATAATGTTGTACTGCGAAATCGAAAAGATGAATGAATAAGTAAATGTTATTCTAATTTAGCAAAGAAAAAATATTTTTTTACATTATATTTCATATATTTCTTATAACTCAATTTGCATTTGTGATTTTAGTGTTCACTCGAAATCATATTCCGGGCTAGCTCACGGGCCGTAGTTCGCCCATTACCGCCCTGAAGTGTACTTGGAAAATGACGATTTTTCATTACAAATAGTTTATAACTTATAACTACTAAAGAACAAATTGAAAAATTGGTCTCAAATTTTAGGTAACATCTTTTTCTGTCATATCCTTAGTAAGAGAACCACTGAGAACGCATTTTAAATCAAACTAAACAATTATTTTTCTATATGTAGCCAAAATTTTACGGGTTCTGGTTATTTTCCTTGAAAAGTTTGCCCATGTCTGGAAAAGGGGACCCTATAAACTGCCCTTTATAGCAAAATTCCAAATTATCGGTCAAATGCGACATTTTTTCTTGCTGATGATGCCCACATCAGTCCGAGACTTGTGCGTGGGTAATGAGGGGAATGATTACACATAGATGCCAGACGGAGGACCGGGAAACGAACCCAGAACAGCAAGCTGAAGTTGCGACGCCCCCAACCAATTACGCTAAGCGGCCCGCCACATTACAATTTTACATAATTATGAATTAAAATCACTTTAAAGAGCTGAGAAGATAAAGTGATGGAGTGCGATGGATCGTTCTTTAGAGAGGGGCCCAACAATGTTAGCAAAGGGCAAAACTGTATTTTTTTTTTTTTTTGTAGATTACGTCTTGGAGACTCCAGTTAAGGAGTATAAGACAAGTCAGATCAACAATATTATACACTAGATACCATAATTACTTAAATTAGTTGAGGTGCAACAATATTATACACTAGATACCATAATTACTTCAATTAGTTGAGGTGAAGCTTAATTTTGATGTGAAAGGAACTCTTGTACACTATAAAAAGCTTTATCAACTGAATATTTCTTCAATTGTTTTTTAAATATTTCTATATTTTCAAGACTCTTCAAAAACTGCGGTAGCTTGTTGTAGAATTTCCTACCAATATAACTAGGTTTTTGTTTGAATAATCTACTATTGTGACTCACCAAGTGATAATCTCCTCGGCTTCTTGTATTATAATCATGTACATCAAGATTTTGGTTAATATCATTCGTTTTTACATATAAAGTAGCTTCATACACATATAAGCAGGGTACAGTTAGGAGACCAAGTCTCTTGAACAACGGCCTACATGAATCTAATCTATTTACTCTTTCTATACACCTAACCGCTTTCTTTTGGATCTTAAACACCCTATCAAAATTTTGTTTTGATGAATTACCCCATACTAAGATAGCATACCTAATATGTGACAGTAAGAGCCCATGGTAAGCTGTAAAAAGTAACTTTTTGTCATTCAATCTAGCGAGCTGTCGCAGGACAAATACCCCAGATGAAATTTTACTACATATTTTCTCAATGTATGGAGTCCAGGTCAATCGTCTATCCAACATAACTCCTAGAAATACAATTTTTTCTTCCTGGTCTAATTGATTATCGTTTACAAACACGTTTATAGCCCTATCTTCATTTAAATTATGTTTGTTTTTGAATTGAAGGTATTGGCATTTTTTACTATTTATAGTTAATTTCAACTGATTTAAAAATTGGACAATGGACTGCACACCTATATGGGCACTTATTTCTAAATTATCTAGAATGGAATTGCTGAAAATGAGTGATGTATCATCAGCAAATAAGAGGGCTCTACCACTAATTAATTCTTTAGGTAAACGGTTGACATATAACAAAAAAAGCAATGGACCTAGTATTGACCCCTGAGGCACTCCAGCTTGCACCTCTAATTTATTAGATTTATTCTTTACTATACTATTACCAACTACTGTAGTTAGTTCTACACATTGTTTTCTCCCAATAAGATATGATTCAAACCATTTCAGTTCAACCCCATTTACACCGACATTTTGCAGTATTTCCAATAAAGTTCTATGATTAACACAATCAAATGCCTTTGACAGATCTAAGAAGATTGCAGTAGCTTTATCACCTGAATCTATTATATCTATTGGTTTTTCAACTAGAGAAACTATGGCTGTCTTTGATGATCTCCCTTTCTGGAAGCCATGCTGTTCATCACAGATAAAGTTAGCTTCTTGAAGGTGTAGAAGTAACCTATTTAGAACTACTCTTTCAAAAATTTTACTTATTACATTTAAAATACTAATGGGCCTATAGTTTTCTACCTTTTCTCTATCACCACTTTTGAAGATTGGCAAGATCTTCCCCTCTTTTAAGTTATCTGGAAAAACTCCTTGTTCTAATGAATGATTGATCAGATGAGTCAAAGGGTCTAACAATTGATCTTTACATTCTTTCAGAATTTTACTGGATACCCCATCCATTCCTACAGTTTTTTTATTATTTAAACTAACAATGATATTTGACAACTCGTCTTGGCATACTAGGTGGAATTTTAATTCGTTCTGAATCCCCTCAGTATTCCTCATGTTTGCATCATTAATACCTGTATTAAGAGATTTTTGAAGATCCTTAGCAACCAGTTGATAATATCTGTTAAAGAAATTACAAATGTCTACACTATCATCAATATATTTGTTATTTTTGTTAATTATTCTGGGAACACTAGTACTATGAGCTACTTGCCTATTTTTGTTTATTACATCCCACACTGCTGTGTTAAAGTACACACTATTATTCAAAATTTCAGCTGTTTTCTTACATTTCGCTCTTTTCACTTCTCTTGTATAATTTTTCTTTAGAGCTTTGTAATTATCTTCACTTAACATATTTCTAGATAGTTTGAATTCATCATATGCATCTTTAACCCTATTTCTTTCTGCAAGGATATCATCAGTTATCCACTCTTCAATCTTGTCTAATTTGTTCTTTACTGGGACTTTTTTAACTGGACAACTCATAGTAATATGAAACCTTAAAATATTAATGAAACTATCATATTTGTCATTTAAACTATTGCTATTGTAAACCCTACTCCAGTTTTCTTGTAGCAGATTCTGCTTCAAACAATCGATATTCCCCTGTTCACATTGTTGAATTTCTTTCATTACTCTACTCTTTTTAATTGATTTATGACCTTGCAACCCCACCTCTAAGACTTGATAGTCATGATCAGATAGTTCCGAGCCGCCTAATCTTGTTTTAGAGTAATCTATACTAACATCCTGCAAAAATTCAGCTTTCCTCTAATTTGATACAATTGCTATTTTCTGCATTCGTTGCCTGGGCTAACAACTGACTGGTGAAAGAAAAGAGAACGAAGAAGAAGTGAACAATAATAAGATAAGATAAGGAATATTCTCTGTACTATAGAGAGAAGTGAGACTGCCATTTACGAACAAGCTTCAAGGCCACTCACTGCCTTCCTAGTGCGTATTTGTTTGTGCGTGCTGGCGTTCCCTGTCAGGTTACTGTTTGTAGACAAGCCCGTTTTGAGTGGACTGAACAACAACTAATTTGTGGAACTTACCTCTACAAAAAATTATTTAAAAACTTTACAAATGAAGCAATAATTAAGAAAAAAATCCCTTGTTATGAAAAACATTATAATGGAGACGACCCGTTTTGTCATTTTTTGATATCTATACCACAAACGTCAGAAAAAAATCATAAATTCGTGACACATAAATCCTTATTTAGAACAAACAGTGGAAGAAATATGAGTTTTTCAGAAAGCAAATTCGCTCGAGCATAATCAGACCTTCAAAATAAGACATTGGCAGTAATTTTCAGATTATAAATAGGTGAGTTATATGGTTTCGAAATTAGCATTGCTCTTATGGAGATACAAATCCAGCATGGCCACGCTACAGCCGACCCTTAAGAAAGAATTGTGAAACTTATAAGCCTTCATTCCAATATTCTAAATCTAACCTACCAATAAGGCTGCACTTTCGTATGAATTCATCTGGTCAAATAACCGACTAAGAGAAGCAATAGAGACAAACAAAACAAAAAACAAAAAAGATAGGCTAGTTTCAGCTTTGATACAAATATCAACTATCAATATTCTCTTAGTCAATTCTATTTCATGGGACTACATATGGAAGTGCAACCTAGAATATTTCAGTTTTGTATATTTTTAAATTGATTATTAACTTTTTAAGTGAATTCAACGATTTTCAGTCAAATTTTTATTAAGAATAAGTAGTATTTTTAAGAGTAAGTAAAATTCTACATATTCTTGATAAAATTTTGACTTAAAGTAGTTGAATTCACTTATAAAGTTAATATTAACAACGCAGTTCATCATGGAACAAGAAATCCAGGAATGATTATTGTTTCACCTGATCTTGAATCATGAACTGTCTCACTAGTAATAATATCTGCCTTTGAAAAATGAACAATGCAAACTTATGAATATATGGTGGTTGAATATCTTTTTGAGGAATGAATGACATCCACTGATTATAAATATTGCTGTCCTTTGAAAAGCTAAACTTGAAGCTTCGGTTCATTGACATTGTTGGATTGCAACAAGACACACAGCGTTTATTGGGCATCTTATCTTTAATAACAAACACACATGATAAAAAAGAGAATTTGAAATCAATGATTATTAGCTACTAAATCATAATACAAAGCTACTAAAACATGGTAGTGGTCAATGTTTAGTGCTTAGCTCTGCATGACAAGTGTGCACCCTGGAAACTGCCGGTTCTAATGCTATGCTACTGGTCATATGCATCATTAAAACTTATATTATGTTATACACAGCATAATATGTAAATGCTGATGTCCATTGCAAATGGGAACTTAGCATGTTTTGTATTAGTTTTTGTGAAACATATACAGTACGTGAGTGTTGGTGAAGCCTAATTTGTTATCTTCTTTAGATTTATTGATTACATTTTCCACTTTCATGTTATCCATTGTGTTTCACAAATATTAATGCAGCACATGCATGTTCCTATTATTTGCACTGGACTTTTAAACATTATAACGTACAATTACGTTAAAACATACATTTTTAAACTTTGTGCTAAATCCTTAATCAGGAATTGCAATAGAAATTTCTATTGCAACCGAATTGGCTAAACTTTGAACTACTACAAATCTAGTAAACATTTGAGATGATAGCTTATCAAATAGTTGAGTAATACGCCCGGCGCGCACACTGCGATTTTTCCAAATTCCACATTAAAGATAATCATCCATTTACAACAGTAGCAACAATGCCTATAGATTGATGTTCTACACTTGCTTGAATCTCAAGACAATACTATGTAAGAAGCAACAGCAGAATTAAATTTAAAATACTACTCATTCATCATTAAATTTACAGGTAATTGTGCCGCAGATGTTAGCAAATAAAAAATCACTTGAAACTTTCACCAAATTGTAGTATTATGTCCCCTGATCATAATTATCAAGTTTTCAAGTGTCGGTCTCAATTAAATAATTAATTATTCAATATTAAAAACTCACCTTTTGAACATAAATACGGCTCTGAAAAGCCTTTATAGTACCTTAAGCATAACATCGTAGACAAACAGATAGTTAGAGCAATGGAGTGCTATAATTACATCAGTGCCATCTACATCAGAACATCAATGGAAACTGGAATGGAACTGCATAACCAAACCTTTCCTAACCTGGCTAGATGTGACTGAACCACCTCTGTAAATATTTAAAAGGTTTAAAGGTAAATATTTAAAGGTATTTTAAAGGTGGTTCAGTCACATCTAGCCAGGTTAGGAAAGGTTTGGTTATGCAGTTCCATTCCACTTCATTCCATTCACACAGACTATGCTTCTGCGAAATGTTCGCACATGTGTAGATTAGAAAGGTTGTGGCCCAAAAGCCTAAAACCCAGGCTGTGGCTAGCTGGCTACAGGTTATGTATAATTATGTGCGATGCATCAAGTGATGAGATTTTGGAACAAATTGAAAATGCCTTTATTATTAAGTAGATAAATAATTAATAAATTAAAATGCAAATTATTGTGTTGCAAAGATTCATGCATTCTAAACACTCAATTAAAGTTAATTGCTGAAGATAGTCATTTTGGGGCTCTGTTCAAAAGGTAGGTTTTCAATATTGAATAATTAATTATTTAATTGAGACCGACACTTAAAAACTTGATAATTGTGATCAGGAGACATAATGCTACAAATTGGTGAAGTTTCAAGTGATTTTTTATTTGCTAACATCTGCGGCACAATTACCAATTTGCAATAAATTAAAAATTAATATTCAATCTAACTTACTTATAACATTGAATTGAAAATTGAAAAGGGAGGTTAGGGTGGCATGTACCTTATATCACTTGAACTTCAACAAACATTGTTACACAGAAAATACATTTTATTTCAAAGTTATAATATTTCAATAGCTATTAAACGATTATTTGCTATTAAACGAGTATTCACAATTCCACTGTTATTGATTTTAGAAAATAGTGTTATTGATCAACGAAACTGGTTGAGTTCATATCTCGCAATCAGGGTCTGGCTGTAAAATGGCGGACGCAAGCCTTGAAAAAATACGTCATCGCTGTTAAAATCGAGAGCGATTGGGCCTTCTGTAGATCTAGGAGGTATTGCTACTGTGCATAAAACTCACATTCCAGTCCACAAATCACATTCTCAATTCTTGAGGTATGAGTAGGGTTGTTCCGATATCGCGAATCTTCCGATATTATATCGATATTGAACTTCAATATCGATACAGCGATATATCAGAACTAAAATATCGATATTGGCGATATCGAATGAACGATATTATCACTGATCTTTGAAAAAATAGGATATCCTCTGAATTAAACCAGAATTTTACAAAACTAGACTGTGTTTGAGTAAACAAGAATATAAAAAATACCAGTTTCAATACTTACAGCAAACAGCTCAAAATCAATTTTGAGTTTTTCTAGTTTTATTGATACAAAATTTGAGTTATAAGGCTCACATGGCTTCAAAGTCAGTATTGTAGTTCAACTTTTAACTTGACCTAGAACGCTAGAATTGCCATCAATTAGGCATCAGGAGATCGAACGCTAGCGCTCGGTGGAGAAAACGTGTACTGTACATGTGTAAACATTGGCTGAGTGCCTTATATCTAAATGCGAAAAGAGCTTACTTTCAATGAATTTATTTTAAAAATTATTCATTGTTGAGAAAACTAAAAATGCCTAGAAGCAAAACGATATGTTGTGTAGTTGGTTGCAGTAACTCCTATCACAATACTGAAGGAAAAGATATTAGCCTATATTTTATTCTTTTCCTGGGAGACCTTACGAGAAGGATAGAAGAGAAAAGTGGATTTCTAGTATTAGAAGGATCAAGTAAGTTATATTATTTTTAATCAGATGCTTATTAGTTGATAGACTATTATTAAAACTATATTGCCAAGCTTTGTCATGAACTATCTATGTATTGTTGAATCAAAAATAGGCTAATCTTTGCAAAAGATAACCTGCAAAGATAACGTTTTGTAGAAACAGATATTTGTGTTAAGTTTTAATATTGTTTACCGTAAGTTTACTTATTTATTTATTATAATGAACAATTCATGACAATAATAACGGATTTCTGTTTCAGAAATCAACATGCACTCCACCATAAACATTTTATATAATTAGCCTATCAAGAAAATGTTTATTGTGATTATAAGATGAAATGACAACTTTAGTTTTAGGAATATCAAAATACCGTAGTTAAAATTTCTTGTAAATGATAATTCCAACTAATTCCCATAAAATGGGGCCTGTTTAATAAAACTTATAATACAAGGGAAGCTGATTTCAATGCCTGCGCAGAGCATCTAATTGGATTATGAAACAGGCCTGTAACTAACTTTGACACTTTTGTGTTAACACCATCGCAGCAGATCATTTTTAAACAGCTATCACATAAATCTTTACGTGAATAATGATGATAATTGGTGAGTTGGGCTAACATTTCTGAGTGGGTTCCCTACATGTGGGAAGTGATTAAAAGCTGTTAAAAGCGCCAACCACTTCTCAAATTGCACATAATTTGTAAAGGTAGTGGTTTGGAAAGTAGTTTCTGAAAAATTGATTTTGAACCTCTCCTATCATAATTCCACACTCCCTAGCAAGAATAAATCAATCCCTCAAAAATTAAAGCTGATGACCTACGTGACTCAACTAGTAAATCATGTAAAATTTGTTTCAGTGAAGACGGAACTCCATGGCAACCATCAAAAAATTCTAGAGTTTGCAGTGAGCACTTCATTAGCAAAAAGAAGAATGAACACCCTGCACATCCAGATTATGTGCCTTCATTATTTCCAAACTGTTACAAAAAGAGGAAAGCTGATGGTACAGAGAGATTTTGTAGACATCAGAAACGTACAAAACTGAATTTTGAGGATGCAGGTCCTGAAGAAAATCTTCCAGAGATTGAAGCTTTCGAATTGCCTGTTGTTGATAAACGTATTGAAGACAAATGTGTCCAGGTAAGTGAGACGGGAAGCAGAGACTCCTAAATACATTAATTGTGTGTGTAGTACAGTATAACTTGTCTGAGCCAGATCCTTTGAAAGCTGAAATGCGGTTTAAACTGAAAGTTATATATCTGGGGCCTGTTTCATAAAAATTTAGCAGCTTTGTAATGCAGGATAAAAGTGAACACACACTAGACATATGAATCGTTTAAATAGAATGCAGTACTATTCATGTCTAGTGTGTTTCCATCTTCTTACTCTATCACAGACATCAAAATTCTTATGAAAAAGGCTCCTGGTCTTGAGGGACTTTTTATACCTTCACTGCCCTATGTAAGCCAGAAGCCTGCCAAAACATACCTTTCAGTCCAATCAAGTTCAGTCTTATGCCGCGTTTACACGTTGCCAGTTGACTAATTTCTGAAATTTTAGGTGTAGAACGCTCATTTACCCTCATAAATAGAATCATGAGTGACATTATGGTTTTGTAAATGACATTTTTCTTTTAAATTATTCATAAATTTGAGGACATTAAGTCGCTTGGTGGTGGGGCTCGGTTTGTGCGTGCGGTTGCTGGGTGGCGGTGGGCTTATTTGAGTCAAAGAATCAGGGTTTATTCTCAGCAATTGTTTATGGGTATGCTAGTGAGTGTGAATGTGCGTGTCACGATTTTTTTTGTCTTTCAACATTTTTCCATCATCTTCTTTCCCTTTTATATTTTAAAATATTGCATTTGAGAGGTTCTTTGTTTTTTCATTAATGAATTCCCATTAATATTCACTCTCTGATGATATCCTCTTTTTTTCTCTTTCATTTTCATCTATTGATCTCTTTCCTCTTTTTTTTCAATTATAAACATTTCTGTCAAAGTTCCCTGTTGAGATCATTTTAGAAAGAAGATATCTTTCTACTGAACAGATTCGTCCATTTCGTCATACCATCTTTTCTTTACATTTTTTTTGTGTTTCTCCTACAGGTTTAGTGAAGTGCTTAAATTCATATGGTTGATTAGATTCGCTTTTGTTTGAAACTTATCTAAATATTTTGTTATTTTTGTATTATTGTGTTCTCGACGTGGTTAAGTGGTAGAGTGGACATTACTGTCTAAACTTCGCCACGTTAACAAATAAATAAGTCATTCTATTCTAAATTCTTATAGATCATTATTTTCAGTAAGCCTGAGTTCAGTATCATGACACAACACTTGTAGTGCAACATTAAAATTGTTTTGCTTCTCGTGTGTCAATCACTAATATGAACCAGTCTTATTAAATCAAGTTGCAGATTATCTCTTGGTTGATTTTAAACCCTTTTCTTTTCCACAGGCAAGCTACGTCTTTAAATGTGACAAATTTGTATTTTCTCTGGAGAGATATGAAAACAATGTAGCAACTCAAGCGGAAATCTGCTTTCATACAAGGACCAGCATTCCAATACAAACTTGTGATGCAGCTACGTCCACAGATGAGGGAGAACTAAAAAATGAAGGGTTTTGTGGACTTAAGTCAATAAGTGATGAAAAGCAGTTGATAAGTTTATGTGGAGTATCGTACGCAATATTTCACACCCTGCTTAACATGATAAGTGCAACGACAAAACAAAAAATTAGTAAGGAAAATAGACTTTTAATATTCCTAATGAAATTGAAGTTAGGCCTGTCCTATTCGTCTCTAGGAGCATTGTTCCAAGTCCATTCGACAACAGCTTCCTTTGTTTTCAAACAGTTGACTAGAGAAATAGCACAGAAAACAAAAAACTTAATCTTTTGGCCATCACGGTTTACAGTGAATGCAACAATGCCTTCCTCATTCAAAATACATTACCCTGCAACTAGGGTAATCATAGATTGCACGGAAATAAAGTGTGAGCAACCATTAAAAATAAGTCACAGGAATTGGTTATATTCTAATTATAAGGGTTGCTATACAGTTAAATTCCTAATAGGAATATGTCCGAATGGATATATTTCATTTTTGTCAAAATGTTATGGAGGTAGAGCTACTGACACATTCATAACAATCGATAGTGGATTTCCAAATATGTTGGAGCCTGGCGACATCGTTCTAGCAGATAAAGGATTCCCAGGAATACAAACAGCTATTCAAAATTCCATTGTAGTTACACCACCATTTGTCCACCAAGGGATCCTTACTGCTGAAGAAGTGGATATGACTTACAACTAGGGACGTTGCGATACTTGCGATACTGCTTGGTATCGATACTTTGCTTGCGATACCAGCAGTATCGGTATCGGTATCGGGCTTCCGATATTATCGGAGTATCGCAAGAAAACAAGTGGTATCGGTAGCCGAAAGTATCGAATCCCAAGAAAGTAGTACCAAATAAAACCTCTTGCTGTCTTGAGTAGAATTTAAAAATATTCTATTTGAGTAATGTGTAGTTTTTCTTATTGAGATATGAGTAGCTTTTTGATGTTGTGAAACTAAGAACTTTTCAATTTCAAACAGAAGTATCAACATGAAGGCAATAACGGTATCGAAAGTCTGAAATACTGCAATGCACAAAAATCCTTCCGCGGTTCTAAAGTAGTGATACTGACGCTTTGCTGTGATAACAACCACTTTCATGATTTGAATTCAATCCAGTCTGTCGTTAAAATGTATTCATACATACACATAAACACACAAAATTAGTACAAAATTGATGTTTAATTCAACATTGTAAAATTTAATATACATTAAATCTAGAATAGTAAAATGATCAAGAATTGGTATCTTCAATTTATGAAAAAAAAAATGAAACCCAATTAAGTTATGTAATTTATCCTATGAAAAGGTTGGTTAACATTCTTCAGCCAAATACAAGGATAAAATGGTTTAGGATTGGATCCAAATGAAATTCATTTTTGGTACTTTGGTACTATACAGAGGCCACTAATTTATCGATGACCAAACCAAAACCAGCTCATGACTTTGACACACCCTAACCTTGTTACTCATAACCCAAAATACATTCAGAATTTTTCCACAAGATTTAAATAGGGGTATTCACGATGTTGGAGTTAGCCAGGACTCATCTTGTTGTGTGAGGGAAAAATTACATTAAGCTTTTTTCATCATTAATCATCTATTCCTCCAATATTTTAATGCAGCATCCTCAATTCAAAAAATTTTGATAAAAAACTCATAATGACAAACCAATTTTCGAAGTGCAATGCACTGAGTTATTGAACTACCTTTCCGTTACAAATACTTTCCTTACAATACCAGAAACCTTGTTGCGATACTCTTCCGATACTCTAACGACAACGATTCTTTGCGATACTATTCCTTGTAATACCAGTTGCAATGTAGCGAATAGCGATACTGTTCCAAATTTCTATTCAGTTACCGTACCGATACTTTCCGATACCGATACTCTCGGTATCGATACTTTTGACATAATATTACTTCGGTATCGATACCATTGTTCCGATACCGTATCGATACCAAGTATCGTATCGGAACCAGTATCGCAACGTCCCTACTTTTACAACATAGCTAGTGTGAGAATTCATGTTGAACGCAGTATTCAACGAATAAAAACATTTGGCATTTTAAAATATGTTCCAATGTCTTTGCTGTTTCTGATAGATGATGTAGTTCATATTTGCTGTGTGCTCACAAACATGCAGTCTCCTATAATGAAAGTAGATGACTAGATCACATTCATCAGTTGATAATTTTTTTCTTCCCAGTCAACGATTTTTTTTCTCTATTAAATTAATGTATTATCCTTAAATATTGAACTTTTTGAAATAATAAATTTCCATGATTCACATATATATATTACATCTATACTTTAAGTAATAACTTGTTCTTAGTTAATAATAATATTATTTCATTCCAAGTACGCTCTACCTCCCTTTGAGATCTCAAGTATGTAAATATAGTGAATATCATGTAGATAAGATCTCTTTATTAAATTAATTTATTATCCTTAAATATTGAAATTTTTTAAATAAATTACTATGACTCACATATAGATCACATCTATGCTTTAAGTAATAACTTGTTCTTAGTTAATAATAATATTATTTCTTTCCAAGTACGCTCTAACTCCCTTTGAGATCTCAAGTATGTAAATATAGTGAATATCATGTAGATAAGATCTCTTTATTAAATTAATTTATTATCCTTAAATATTGAAATTTTTTAAATAAATTACTATGACTCACATATAGATCACATCTATGCTTTAAGTAATAACTTGTTCTTAGTTAATAATAATATTATTTCTTTCCAAGTACGCTCTAACTCCCTTTAATATCTCAAGTATGTAAATATAGTGAATATCATGTAGATAAGATCTCTTTATTAAATTAATTTATTATCCTTAAATATTCAAATTTTTGAAATAATAAATTACCATGACTCACATATAGATCACATCTATACTTTAAGTAATAACTTGCTCTTCGTTAATAATACTATTATTTCTTTCCAAGTACACTCTACCTCCCTTTGAGATCTCAAGTATGTAAATATAGTGAATATCATGTAGATATTAAATCAATTTATTATCCTAAAATATTGAAATTTTTTAAAGAAATTACTGTGACTCATAGATCACATCTATACTTTAAGTAATAACTTGTTCTTAGTTAATAATACTATTATTTCTTTCCAAGTACGCTCTACCTACCTTTAAGTTCTCAAGTATGTAAATATAGTGAATATCATGTAAAATGTAGTAAACTTTTATGAACTACCTATAATATATATATTTTAATATTCAGCATTTTAAAATTTATTTTTCTTATTCCGTGTATTATAGTGTACTGCATGTCAGTAATTTGATTATTTATGTAAATTCTGTTAGGGCCTTTCTATGCAAGACGTCGGACAATGCGTCAAGTGACGTGCGAGTAATCTGTGCGCACCATCTGAGAGCCTTCATACACAGCATCAACCAATGCATTACAATAAAATTACTCACTTAACTCGATGCAGTGTCATCTTACGCCTTGCATGGAAGGGGCCTAAGTAGAAGGGACACACATTTTTAATGATAAAATGATGAGTTGCTGTAGGTAAGCTGCTATTAGCTGAATAAGTAAAAGCTGTATTTATGTCACTAAAATAGCGACTATTGAATAGACTTCTACATATTCATTGGTGATGGTGTGGTAGATATCCAAAACGAATCATCTGATGATTAAACGAATAAGTTACACGATTAATAATTATGTCTCTGTATGTTACAAAATTATGTTGGTTTTACAATATGGGGTACATCAACGCTTGATGTGGAAAAACGTGCGTTGTGACGCGCATCAGTCATCCCCACCACATCACACTGGCCGGCTAGTTATTTACTGCTTGTCATCAGTGGGGAGTTTTATCTAGCTCAGTACTGTAGTATTCATATAACTTGGCAGCGTATAGATAATGGGAAAACTTGCTAGATCTGAACCCAACTGCTGCCAAGTTATATGAAAACTACAGTACAGATTTGTGTAAGAAAAATTCCAAAAAATCTAAGATCCAAGAGGAGAAATTGCAATCTTTGAAAAAGTCTGCTGCTTGTGAACGTAGTACCCTTTTTAATGCAATGAACAAGAATGAGCTTACTACAAAAGCATCCTACCAACTAACATAAATTTTAGCAAAAAAGATGAAGCCATTTTCTGATGCAGAAATTCTAAAAGTGTGTCATCACCGTTTGTAAAACTTTGTTTTCACACCTATCTAATAGTAAACAAATTAGATGAAGTTTCAAAACGTCAGCTGTCTGACTCAACTTGCATGAGACGGTCACAGGACTTAGCAGCAAATATTGCACTTAATCTTACCTATGAACTGCAGCAAAGCAAATACTTTTTGTCTTGTGCTCGACTCATCCACTGACATCATGTTTCAATTGCTATTGTTCGTTAAATATGTATCCAAGGATTGTGTTGTTAAAGAAGATTTTTTGGATATGATTGACTGGACAAACTCGAGGTGTTGATTACTTGAACACAATAGTAAGTTTTTTTAACGAGCGTTAAATTGATTTGAAAAAGGTTTTATCTGTGTGTACAGATGGTTACCCAAAAAACATTTGGGAAATGATAATTTATCAAGTTGTCATTGTATCATTCATCAAGAAAGTGGATTTCTTGTTCCATGACGAACTGCGTTGTTAATATTAACTTATGTGAATTTAACGACTTGCAGTCAAATATTCATTAAGAATAAGTAAAATTTACTTACTCTGTAGGCCGAGCGCTTTCGAATCTTTGAGATCCGTTTTCAGAGGCGTGTTCCTTGATCATCGATGTCAGTTTTTTGGTTAGAAGAATTATTGTGGTTTTTGTAAAATGTGATCAAAAGGTTTGTGTGATTCAAAATTTAGTTGTTCGTTGAGGATGTTTTGTTTATTGTGTGTGGTATGTTTGTATATTTCAAATTGTACCAAGGTGTTGAGTTCGTGTCCTTTAGATTTTATATGGAGAATTTGTAGGTTGGTAGTGATGTCAGTAAAAGTGTGTCCAGTTTGAATGATATGGTTGGCGAAATTCGATTCAGCTTTTGATGTCAGGGCTTGAAAATGTTCCTTGTAACGTTGTTTGAATGTGCGGCCTGTTTGTCCTATGTAGAATTTGTTACAATCAGAGCAGATCAGTTTGTAGATCCCTGGGAGATCGTATTTGTTTGTCCACACTGAACACAAACAAATACGATCTCCCAGGGATCTACAAACTGATTTCATACGGATTCCATTGATATGCAGAATGATTAAACAGTAATATGGTTGGAAATAATTATATTTATATTATCTACAATATGCTTGTGGTCATTGCTCCTTAAGTTTATCTATATATACAGGCAAAATGTAATTGAAGTAAGTTGCTTCCAAATTTTTTACACAATTTTCAATGAATTCTTCATCTCTATCAACAATTACATACAAAGAATTCACAGATGTATATACATAGAACAAACATTTTGGAAGACCAGTAACGTACATTAATATTTGAACTTGCGTAAAATAAATATGATTTTTTTTTCAAATAAAATTCATTAGTATTCACATTTTTCAGTATGTATGGCACAGTCGGGCATTCATCACAATCAACAACCCCTTTATTTCTAACAGAATATGGACATTTTATCTCCAAAACCATATATGGTTCACCTTCATCGGCCATAACAATCCCATCAGGTGAGCCACAAATCCAAGGTTGTTTCTCATGGATGCATAGCCCACTGTTGACCAACTTTACTTTTGCCAATTCACTGACCTCACTGAATGCAATATGTTCATTCATGAGTCCATGTGTCGTGGCTTTGCTCTTAAAACTAGACATATAAATTTTTTAAGAAATCGCAACTGAGATTTTTTCTTTTATACAGTCTGTGAGCAATTGATGCAGAAACTCTCTTACTTCTTTCATCAAACCATGCAGTATTTTTGCTCTGATTGAATGTTTTCAGGCAAACTTCTTCAATTTCCTTTCTCAATAAGAATATATCACTATAGTAGATGGCTGCCTGCTCATCATTCATATTTCGCCAAACATTGTTGGAGTATACAGCATAACTATCTTGATTTCCTACTAAATTATTTACAAATTTACTTAACCTACTTTCTTCAACTATATTTACACTTTTTACAATTAAATCACTAAAAATACCCCTACATACCACTTGCGCCTCATTCATTCTTTCATATTTCATGATATGCAACAGAGGACAGTTTGGAAGCAATCGGCCTAGATCTAGGCCTTCAGTCTCTGTTTCTGGATCCAAATCTGTTCTCTTAAGTGGGAATAAATCCATAATTTTTCTACCTTTTTTGTAAATGTCTTTGGATGCACCACTTGGTATTCCCCATCCTTGTGGCAAAGATGTTTTTGTGATGCTCTCCTCTTCATTCACAAACTGCACCACCGCTGCAATATGTTTACAGGATCCTGTAACTCCGGCCAGACATTCACATTTTGATTCATCCACTGCCCTTTCTTGAGTCAACTGAAAAAAAAAAACATTTTTTCTTTAATTTACTCATTAAAGAACACTTCAGATTTGGAGTACATGGTTAAAAGAATATCAACTAGCCATCAAACGTTATATGGTAAATAGTCATAGGCTCTGTCAAAAAATATTTTTAATAAAATTATTTCATAGGTAAAACCTGAATTGTGAACAACAGATTACATCACATGTTTTATTTTCTAATTTCCAAGTTGCATTCGCGCTCAAGGTACCCCTTGATTGAATAAAGAGCTGTAATTTTTAGCCAGCCACTCATATGTTACTAATAGCAGTTTAATAAACAGGAAAATTTGCTAGTAACTTACCTACTTGCGATTTTTTATACGTTTAGCCAGCTTCACACTTGGTATTTTAACATTATCTTCATGTCTTGTGTTATAAAAATGTAGGGAAGAATTCTCATCAAAGTGATGAATATTTTTTCAACAAATATAACATTGTAGTAGCCTACATGTGTACACAAGGCTGTCATAATTTTATGTAGGCAATAATATTTCTACAGCATTCCTTCTAATTTAAAGCAAAATAACTCTGTGTTTTTTACAGCACGCTATACATTAGTGCCCTCCATAAAAAATCCAAGAAGATAATAAGAGTTTGGTGTATTTTTACTTTACCTGACCAATTAGTTTGCGTCAAATTTCTGGTTGCAATCGATTCAGCATGTTATTCTGATGATAAAACCATAACAATTTTGCGGTGCTCAACTGTAGTTAATCAGTAAATCGAGCTCAAAATATCACGAATTTGGAGCCTCCACTCCATGCACTAAACGTTTCCTAACACCTAACAGTCTCGCTAAGATGAAGAGACACACCTAAAGAAATCTAAGCTCTTCCTAACACCTAAAAATGGTCTGTCGGCTGCTGTCATACTAATTAGACATTTTTTTAATAGGAATAAATGAAGAATTAAAATTTTAAAAAGGCGGTATGAATCCCGAATTTACATGGATTATAGATCTACTATTGATAAAACCATTTTATGGATTTGTCATCAAAATAACATGCTAAATCGATTGCAACCAGAAATTTGAAGCCAACGAACTGGGCAGGTAAAGTAAAATTTAGCCAAGAGTTTATTATAGTCAACTAAATTATAAACTTTCATTCAGTGGACCCAGTTACATAGCAAAGAATTTTCCTCATTCATCTTGAAAAAGAAGTTGATTGTGACATATCATATTTATGCTATTTAAATTATGAAACCATGAAACTAACCTAAAAAGACGTGAATGACAATTTAATAAAGATTTGACACAATCATGTTGTACAAAATGCAAACAAGATCTTTACTTGGAGAATCACTAATAGATAAAGTAATTGATAATGGAAAAATTCCAATAAGTTAATAAATGTATAATCAATTTACTTTAATTAAAACGTTATAAGGTGCTGCATTGACACTGGTTTGTCGAATCACTTTTCCTTTTATTACACCTTCACATTCCTCCACATCAAAAACATGGTGACTATCTAAGAGATTCTTCCCTTTACTAAGAGTGGAATCTCTTAAAAAATTGCAATAAATTGATTTAAAACCAGTCTTAATGACAATATTACCTATGCTTGCCATTATGAAGAACGCTTTGTTTACACCCACGGGGTTCTAATTCCCGTCACCAGAGATCGCGTAAGATGATTCTTCAGCTAACTTCTGATGCCCTATGGTGCCATGCGCATTGAAACTCTTGTATCATATCAATAAATCTATTGAACTGGTGTGATAAAATATTGTGTTATTTCATTGAGAAGTCACTACTTGTCACTCATGACAACATTATCATGTGAATTACATTCTGGAGCCATCTAGTGATACTTCAATCAACCGAGGTTATTGCCACCGATTTATAAAATAGGCTTAATTAACGATTTTTATATAAATTGGTCGCAAATTAACAATCAAGTTGGGAAAATATGTGATCAAATTTCAGATCTATCGAATAGACAAAGAACCTCCTCTATTGACTAATTTATAAGTAACTTATGTTACTTATGACTTTGTACCTCTCACTAATAAAAAGTATGCCATATAGTCATAGTTCCTAACCAGCTAAATATTAAATTATCATTAGCATTCTTTTTAAATTTACACTCTTAATTATTTGGAAGCTCTCTCCAATTATTGGTAAGAGCTCACTTTGTAAGCTCAATAAAGTATAATCATTTTTGCTCGAGAGTATAAAATATAATACTCGTGTGACGACTGACGTGTGACTTCCTACAAAGCTCTTAGGTTAGCTTAGTCCAGTAAAATAGCATGTGTCCAATCCGGTAGTTCTGATATTTTGCAGACTTGTTTATAATGCTGGCCTAATCAATAATCCATGTTTGTGGATTCAAATATTTTCAATTTTGGTTCTTGACAACCAGAAAAGCCAGTCTGGAAATGGAAAGTGGAAAAAAGCAATATCGAAAGTCGATATCGGCATAAATGTATCGATATCCGATAATATCGCAACCGACAATATCGATATAATATCGATGATATCGAAACAAAAATATCGATATTCATAAATAGGGATTTCCCTAGGTATGAGTTAATATGAGACTCAATTTTCCCAAAAGTAAATCTGTTAATCAATATATTATATGGATCTTGAAACCCTATCAGAAGTTCCCTAGGCATATTCCAATTCAATTCATAATACAATCAACAGCCTAAAAAATAAGAATTCTAAGCAGTTGGGGATTTGTTTTCTAAATGAAAGGCTGAAAAAACAAAACTTCACTAATCATGGTCTACATCTAAATCAATCTGGCAAAGTAATATTTTGTAATAGGCTGGCAGAGCTGATTGAAAGTCGTTTGCAATCTACTGTCAATAATTCTCCTAAACAATCATCTAACGAACCTTTTTTACTAAAGTGGCTCAAAACCGGGAAGGGAAACTAGTTTCAGATGATAAATTCATATCTTCAATTGTATTAAAAGACGTTAATCGATCAAAAAATCAGGATAGCATTAGTGGAAGGAACTCTTGTAGCAATCTGATAGGCTCTCAAGATTCTAAGAGATTAAGTAAATCTACTTCAATATGCAAAAGCAACGATAAGTAATAAGGGATGATAGGGAAGTACCGGTACTCACTGTGTTCCATCAGAATATTCAATACATTCGTAACAAAATAGATAGAATCGAAGTATTTTTTTTAAAGAAGAGGCTCCTGATATAGCTATTTTCACAGAGCATGGTTTAAAAGAAGTTGAATTGTCACAACTTAATATTCCAAACTACCGTATTCATTGAAAACGTCGTATTGCAGGACATCTCATCAAAGTGGGGGAGTAGCTATCTTCACTAAAAATGCTAAGAATATGCAAACATTTAATTTAGAATATGTAGAGAAATTTGCTGTGAAAATGGATTTAGAAGTTACTGGTTTGAGAGTAAGAATCGACAATAATTTCGAAGTAGCGGTGTTAGGTATTTACAGGTCACCAAATGGGGAATGGAACAATTTTTGTGAACTATTCAATAGGCTTTTAGAGATTACTACTACTCGTTTTACAAACGTTATTGTAGCGGGAGATTTCAATACAGACTTTGCAACACAGAATAAAATGACAGAAGATTTAAAGGATATTATATGCATGAATAACTTGGAAATAAAAGTTCATGAATATACCAGAGTCACAAGAACATCACAAACAATAATTGATAATATCCTTACTAATATAGATTACTCTAAAACAAGATTAGGCGGCTCGGAACTATCTGATCATGACTATCAAATCTTAGAGGTGGGGTGGCAAGATCATAAATCAATTAAAAAGAGTAGAGTAATGAAAGAAATTCAACAATGTGAACAGGGGAATATCGATTGTTTGAAGCAGAATCTGCTACAAGAAAACTGGAGTAGGGTTTACAATAGCAATAGTTTAAATGACAAATATGATAGTTTCATTAGTATTTTAAGGTTTCATATTACTATGAGTTGTCCAGTTAAAAAAGTCCCTGTAAAGAACAAATTAGACAAGATTGAAGAGTGGATAACTGATGATATCCTTGCAGAAAGAAATAGGGTTAAAGATGCATATGATGAATTCAAACTATCTAGAAATATGTTAAGTGAAGATAATTACAAAGCTCTAAAGAAAAATTATACAAGAGAAGTGAAAAGAGCGAAATGTAAGAAAACAGCTGAAATTTTGAATAATAGTGTGTACTTTAACACAGCAGTGTGGGATGTAATAAACAAAAATAGGCAAGTAGCTCATGTAGATGCTTATACTAGTGTACCCAGAATAATTAACGAAAATAACAAATATATTGATGATAGTGTAGACATTTGTAATTTCTTTAACAGATATTATCAACTGGTTGCTAAGGATCTTCAAAAATCTCATAATACTGAGGAATATACTGAGGGGATTCAGATCGAATTAAAATTCCACCCAGTATGCCAAGACGAGTTGTCAAATATCATTGATAGTTTAAATAATAAAAAAACTGTAGGAATGGATGGGGTATCCAGTAAAATTCTGAAAGAATGTAAATATCAATTGTTAGACCCTTTGATTCATCTGATCAATCATTCATTAGAACAAGGTGTTTTTCCAGATAACTTAAAAGAGGGGAAGATATTGCCAATCTTCAAAAGTGGTGATAGAGAAAAGGTAGAAAACTATAGGCCCATTAGTATTTTAAATGTAATAAGTAAAATTTTTGAAAGAGTAGTTCTAAATAGGTTACTTCTGCACCTCCAAGAGGCTAACTTTATCTGTGATGAACAGCATGGCTTCCAGAAAGGGAGATCAACAAAAACAGCCATAGTTTCTCTAGTTGAAAAACTAATAGATATAATAGATTCAGGTGATAAAGCTACTGCAATCTTCTTAGATCTGTCAAAGGCATTTGATTGTGTTAATCATAGAACTTTATTGGAAATACTGCAAAATGTAGGTGTAAATGGGGTTGAACTGAAATGGTTTGAATCATATCTTATTGGGAGAAAACAATGTGTGGAACTAACTACAGTAGTTGGTAATAGTATAGTAAAGAATAAATCTAATAGATTAGAGGTGCAAGCTGGAGTGCCTCAGGGGTCAATACTAGGTCCATTGCTTTTTTTGTTATATGTCGACTGTTTACCTAAAGAATCAATTAGTGGTAGAGCCCTCTTATTTGCTGATGATACATCACTCATTTTCAGCAATTCCATTCTAGATAATCTAGAAATAAGTGCCCATATAGGTGTGCAGTCCATTGTCCAATTATTAAATCAGTTGAAATTAACTATAAATAGTAAAAAATGCCAATACCTTCAATTCAAAAACAAACATAATTTAAATGAAGATTATAAACGTGTTTGTAAACGATAATCAATTAGACCAGGAAAAAAAATTGCATTTCTAGGAGTTATGTTGGATAGATGATTGACCTGGACTCCATACTTTGAGAAAATATGTAATAAAATTTCATCTGGGGTATTTGTCCTGTGACAGCTCACTAGATTGAATGACAAAAAGTTACTTTTTACAACTTACCATGGGCTCTTACTGTCACATATTAGGTATGCTATCTTAGTATGGGGTAATTCATCAAAACAAAAACTTGATAGGGTGTTTAAGATCCAAAAGAAAGCGGTTAGGTGTATAGAAAGAGTAAATAGATTAGATTCATGTAGGCCGTTGTTCAAGAGACTTGGTCTCCTAACCGTACCCTGCTTATATGTGTATGAAGCTACTTTATATGTAAAAACGAATGATATTAACCAAAATCTTGATGTACATGGTTATAATACAAGAAGCCGAGGAGATTATCACTTGGTGAGTCACAATAGTAGCTTATTCAAACAAAAACCTAGTTATATTGGTAGGAAATTCTACAACAAGCTACCGCAGTTTTTGAAGAGTCTTGAAAATATAAAAATATTTAAAAAACAATTGAAGAAATATTTAGTTGATAAAGCTTTTTATAGTGTACAAGAGTTCCTTTCACATCAAAATTAAGCCTCACCTCAACTAATTGAAGTAATTATGGTATCTAGTGTATAATATTGTTGATCTGACTTGTCTTATACTCCTTAACTGGAGTCTCCAAGACGTAATGTACAAAAAAAAAAAAATAACAATATTGTTGGTCGTTTATGAAGTCATCAAAATCTTCAATTGGGGTGGTGAGAGAGCATCAGAATCGACATTCTCCTCCATTTTTGAGCTATTTAAAAAGTGCTTTTCATTTTTAGGATAGTGAGCAGTGAATTCATTGGATCCTACTTCGAAGTACATAAAAAATGATAGTTCTGGATGCAGACTCCATAGTTCTATAGTTCCTGACCGGTTAGAGCAATAGTTCCATGAAAGTACCATGAATACCTTCTATTCCTCAAACATGTAGCCTACCTCATAGTCTAGATACCTTGAAGAAAGTATATCATAGAAATCTCTGTTTGCAAGGTTCAAGGTTCATTTTCTTTCTATTCCCACACTTGGTAAAAATAATTTGGTGTAATGTTATTGGGGAAAAGATTACTTGGCATTGAAATTGAAGTTTTTCATTGGTACTGTTCTTTGTTGGCATAATAATAATTATAATGAATGCTATTATAAGTGATGGCATTTAGTAGCATAGCATAATACTAGTCTCAAAGAGATTTACATCAATAATTTATTTGCCAAATCTGAGTCGAATATCACTAACTCTCAATTTACTGGCTAATAGACAAATATCTAATCTAATAGCTGAATAACAGAGCTAACCTCAAAAGACGAAAACTATTTTTATTTAATTTTCTAGCTTAGCATACAGAGTTACAGAGATAGGCAATAGATAATGCAGAAGTATCTCTAGAAGGCGTTGATTAAAGGCTAGAGTACCTAGTGCCTGGGACATGATAGCTCTGCCGCTAGAATGCGCTACAATCGAGTCGGACAAGTGGTATATTCGGAGAAGTTGTTTCTGGTAAGGCTCTATATTTATAGAGTACTAGCTGGCCTGACACGCGTTGCTGCG
Organism: Conomelus anceps; assembly: GCA_948455865.1. NCBI lineage: Eukaryota > Metazoa > Arthropoda > Insecta > Hemiptera > Delphacidae > Conomelus > Conomelus anceps. Next base: position 136,742,476 of record OX418216.1, on the reverse strand, counting down.
TTCTCATAAAAAATTCTCCTTGATTTTATTATTCGTCACCTCCCACTGAGATCTGAGATTACATTTCAAATTTCAACCTTCTAGGACTATTAGGAAAGAAGTTAGTCCTAGGGCTCTTCCAGCTGATCAGAGAGGCCTCCTTCGTTGTTTTCTTACTCACCACCTCTGAATGAACATTTCAACCACCTACCAAATTTAAACCACCTACCACTATTAGGGTGGAAGCTAAGTTTATAATTTTATGATTCGCCACCTCCCACTAAGGTTACATTTCGAATTTTAACCTTCTAGGACTATTAGGGAAAAAGTGAGTCCTAGCACTCTTCCAGCCGATCATAGTTTTCTTCAGTTTTCCGGTCCTTTCTTGTTTTCTTAATCACCACCTCTGAATGAAGAAACATTTTAAATTTAAAGCTATGACTAAAAGGATAGAAGCTAAGTATTGTTTGTAAAGTTGTGGCAATAAAGAATTGAATTGAAATAAAACTTGATTTTATTATTCGCCACCTCCCTCTGAGGCTTCATTTCATATTTCTAGCTGCATTGGTTAACAGATGTCATCAACCTGGCATAATTACATTTCATCATACCCAGTCATATGTTCCCTACATACTGCAAGGCTCCGACTACAAGGTACATGCAAAGTCTTTGCGTTTCAGACTGCGTAAATAACACCGCTAAGGGGGTGCCATATGATTAAAAACTGTTGACTTCTACCAGCTGTTCCTTTAAGGATAGATTTCTTCTTTTTGTGTCCTTCAGCACGGACTTTTTATTTTTAACTCCCAAACTTCACAGGAACCTTCTCGGGACTATTCTACATTGTGCCTGAAAATTTCATAAAAATCGGTTCAGCGGTTCCGGAGTCTATAGGGAACATACATACATACATACATACACACTTACATTCAGACATTAATTTATATATATATACTAGCTGGCCCGACGCACGTTGCTGCATTCTCATAAAAAATTCTTGATTTCATTATTTTTGTCACCTCGATCCACTGAGGTTACATTTCAAATTTCAACCTTCTAGGACTAATAGGGAAGAAGTTAGTCCTAGGGCTCTTCCAGCTGATCTTTCGTTGTTTTCTTACACACCAATGTGACCTTACTCACCACCTCTCAATGAACATTTCAAATTTAAACCTTCCATGACTATTAGGGTAGAAGCTAGGTTTTTTATTTTATTATTCGCCACCTCCTACTGAGAATACATTTCGAATTTCTAGCTGCATTGGTTAACAGATGTCATCAACCCGGCATAATTACATTTCATCATACCCAGTCATATGTTTCCTACATAGGCTACTGCAAGGCTCCGACTGCACGGTATCCTATATGCAAAGTTTTTGCGTTCCAGACAGCGTAAATAACGCCGCTAAGGGGCCTGTCATATGATCAAAAACTGTTGACTTCTATAAGCTTTAAGCTGTTTGGCCGGCAAGTTCAGTAGGTTAGGTGAATGATGATTTGCAAAACACACAAACAGCTTTTCCATCAAAACAGCGTGTGCAGCAGATCGAAAAATTTCAAATTATTTTCCATATGATTAAAAGATCCCAGTAAGCTAGCTAGCCATGTACCCGTGCTTTGTATAGGCAAAACTTTAACCCCCTAAAAACACCCCTAAAATTGCGAATTTTGAAAAATCCTTTCTTATTGCACGGTGAAATCCTATAAGGATTGTTCATACGAAATTTCAAGTTCATAGGCCTAGTAGTTTTGGCTCTGCGTTGATGAGTGAGTCAGGGTATCATCCTTTTATAGATAGAGATTTATAGAGCCCTAGTTTTGCGTCTTATAACGCGTCATGTAGTAGTCGGACAAGTGGTTATTCGGACAAGTGGAAATACTTAGTTGACTTAATTTTTGGCAACAGGTACAAAAGTCGGACAAATGGTATATTCGGGGAGATGGAAAGTTGGACAGAAGGTAGTGACCCCCATAGTAGTTCTCAGCCAGAAAAAACAGAAAATAGTAATCCAGAAAAACCTTTCACAACTGGCATCATTTTCAGACCAAATACTGAAGTACCGTACACAATATTTTTAATAGAAAATTAATTGTTGGTCAGGCATTGCTGTCTCTATTTTCTCCCATGTCAGCAACTTTGAGAACCCTCATTTTCTTCTACTTTTTTTGACCTTTGTTCTTTTTGACCCTATTTCGTCTTTTTTCATTTTCATCTCTCTCCTCCTACCAATTTCTATACTTTTACATCTTGTCATCTCTTTTCCACTTTTTCACTGTTTTCTATCATTTCCATTTGTTCTTCTTCTTCTGAATTGGATTTCAAGGTACTGTATAATAATATTTCAATAAAAAATAATTTTTCCAGTAACAATTTTTTTAGAAAGAATTTCAGTGGTATAGGTCTGGTAGGTGCTTTTTATTAATATTGGACTATAACGTTTACGGTGAGTCTATATATAATCAAGAAAAAAAGGTTCTCCAAGGGGTTGGACCCAAACATTTTTCATGGTTCAAATTGAGTCACTCAATTCTCAAGCACTGAAGAATCAATTAAATTTTTTCAACAAAGATTATGGGGTAAAATGAATGGATTTGTGTCTAAAAGCGCTTGAGATGATTATTTCCTATTTTTCTCTGGGAAAAACACCCGGAACCCCTTCTGGAAAACCAAAATGCCTACTCTGGAATACCTTAAAATACCTTATCTGTAGAAGAGGTATTTGTTTTATTTTAAGTGTTACAGGGCTGCTTCGAACTGTGTCATAATTCACAATTCACAATTTTTTCTCTAATTCCAAGTTCTATCCCAAAACCAGCTATAATGATCTTAAATGGAATACTCAACTGAATCACATGCTGTTTGAACAAGCTATTTCAATATTTTCAATAATTAGGCTGCCCACATTCTGAAGAGTTGTGATATGCATTCCTAAGCAAATTCTTTGTGTGGAGCCCAATATCAAGACAAACATCACCAAAATTGCTTTCAAAATACCTATAAATTAAAAAAAATGGGGAGGATGTCCCCGGAGCCCCAAATTTTAGATATCTACAAAAAAATGTTTAATTCTACCATGGTTTGTACAAAATAAGAATCAGCTATGAATATAAGGTGTGAACTGGTGTGAATAAGGTCGTTTGTTAACTGTGTGTGAGCTGGTGGGGGGAGTGGGTGGGTTGACAAGTTGAAATACCGTCCCGAGTGCCACAAGACCTTGCTACGCCACTGCGGTTGCTGTTGGATTGTTTTCAATCATCAAGATAAGATTTAATGCAGATTGCTAATTATCTTTCCGATAATCATATGGTTGAAGATAAAATTAAAATAATCACTAAAAATCTGCTGTTAGATTAGTTACCGTACCGTAAAATCATCTGGATATTCATTGGAAACCCAATATTTGAAAACTAGTTTTTCAGAGCTCCAATCAGTCTAGTTGGGATATATAGCTCGAAGATTTTCCTCTAATGATTTTGATTGTACTCCACAAAGTCACGGGAATTTTTAATTCAAAGATCAATAGAGATATTGAAAAGTGTTTGAGTTGAAGCTCAGTGCGATTGAGGTGAGCCTCAGTTACAAGACATTATTTTTTGTTCACTAGAGTTACCAACCATGATGTGATGATGTATGACAACATAGATTATGTTTAATATTTCTGTTTCTGTTTGAAAGTGTATATTATTGTTTATTCCCCTTCAGTTTATTATAATAGGAGGAAGGAACGTCGACTTCTGACATTCAAAATCGACTTATTTCTGTCGTTGAGAAACTGTGACAAGTTTTGCAACTGTCAAATAACTGTTGCAAGTAGGTAAAGGCAGTAATAAGAATAAAGAACCATTAACTGTTGAAAATCAATGCTTTATTACTGACGGAAAAAGTAAATATTATTTAAATAATAGAGAGCTGTTCGCTATCTAAATTGAAGGATTAATTACAAAAATTATAAAAAGACATCAACAGTTATAGCAAATAGGTACGGTAAAGACGGTTACAAACAATTGAGTGCCAATAACTGTTGACAACTACCGACAAAGTAAAGATGTTAGAAATTTAGACAGTTGATCCTTTGTTAAAGGAATAACAAAAATTCTGTGCTATTCTTATGAAGTGTCAAATATTTATTGAAATCTGAATGATTATTTTCGATAGTAGCCTATTACACTAATAAGGAGGTTCATGGAATAAAATTGATACACAGGAATGATTCAATGAATAATGTCTAGAAAAACGAATTAACCATACAAGAGTAATGCTGTGTTCTCATTTGAAGATTTAATAGAATTGATTTCACTATATATGACAACAGTGAACAAACACTGAGATAAGTTGGCCTTGAAGACAATTGATGTAACTACAATTAATACAAAAATAAACTTGTGATTATTAATCAGTTTAACTAGGAAGACAATTTATTATATCAACTATGTATCGTCTCAAAACATTTCTGCTATCACTCTCCATTCAGGCTGGACTGATTGTAATATCGGCCTTTTTTCTTACATTGTCAGTGGCAATAATTGTAACAAACTGGCCTGACTTTGACTTGGACAAATTTGCTACAAAAGCAGTCATATTGTGGGTGCTACTACTGATAATAACTTCGGTATTGCTAATACTTGTGGCTTACACAGAAAATTGGACATTGGCACTAGTGACTCTAGTTTTGATGACAGTGGTGACTATTTTTTGGATTGTTGCTGCCATTCTGCCACTAATCGAAAGCGTTGATAAAGATGAGGAAAGTATTAAGGGAAGAGATTTTAAGGTTGAAGGTAATTTGATGACATTTTTGGGGTATGATGAGAACGGTATAGGAGCTTTTGATCCTCGTCGTTTGATGCAGAAGGATTTATGTATAGAGTATAAGTGTGGTGAGACAATGTGGTTGATGGACATGGGCTGGCGCAGCAAATACACAGACTGGCCTAAAGCTTTGTTGGATAAATTGTCAAACAAACGTGATGCAATTCACAGAAATCCTCGCTTAAACAAACCTATCAAGTTGGCAGAAAAACGTGATGCAATACGCAGACATCCTCGAAAATACAAACCTATTCCAATAAAACAATCCAAACATAGTAAACGAGATCTAACTCAAAGATTTGCTTCAATAAAATTGAAAAAGTATTGGTCAGATTTTGGGACTGAAATTTATCCATATGTTCAGCCATTATTCTCCGATCATATGAAAGGCAGATCTGGACCAAGTTTGAAATCAACTGTAACTGGTTTTGGTATGCCATGCAGATATGTAGACCATTATTGGCCACCAAATAGGTCTACTCGTAGGACAACCAGGAGAACTAAACCCACTACCACCACAACCACCACAACCACCACAACAACCACTACAACCACTACAACCACAACTACTGAAGTCCCGCTACCTCCATTAATTTTCCCATTGAAGAATCGCGATGCCAACTATTTTTCACGCACAGTTTCACTGGGATCTTTCTTTGTTTTCCTAGGAATATTGATTTACTTCTGGCTCGTCACTTTATCAGCACTCGCATGCCTCAAACCGTAGTGTGTTACATTTTTCCATGTCAGCCAATTATCTACCTCATTTTGTTTTAGGTAGAACCACAGAAAAATATAATTTGTCCATGGTAAAACAAGGATTATTTTCTTTTTTCGACCTAATACTGTGTAAAATGATGACTGTAATTGCCAATAGTGGAACATAAAACGATAATTTTCTGTAATTGGCCTAATAATTTGCTGGTTCAAGAAGAATAAGGAGAGAGTTCAGAGAAAAAGGGGAAGAAAATGAAAGAGTGTGCTGTATATATTTACATGGGCTGACATTAAAAAGACATAATTCGAGATCTTTTTTCCTAGTTTATTGCTTTTTATGTTCTATATTTATTATATTTTGACAGATTTCGTTTATGTTGGAGGTGTATTTAGTTATATGCTTGATTCTCATATTGATTTGAAATGACATCATAGACGTTAAAAAATGTATTTTTTAATTAAATATTTTGATCTTACTTCATTGAAGAATTGTCCTCATAAAAATATTCTCATAAATCATAAAAATATAGAAATGACATGGTAGCCATTAAAAATGTATTTTGTAATTAAATATTTTGATCTTACTTCATTGAAGAATTGTCATCATAGAAATATTCTTCATAGAAAAATTGTTTGGTGAGCTTGAATTTGCTATAATTTATAATCTGTTTCAATTTTACAATTATTTTCAACCCTTCAATATTTGTGAACTGAATATTTCATTGCTTTTGAGATGTTTGAAAACGTTTCTTGTTTACTTTATTAAAAGCATTCATGCATTTGCTTATACATAGGCTACTGTTGAAAAAAACTAAAATAAATTTGAAATTTAAAATAAAAAATGAAATAAAATTCTTGATTTTGATTCTTATCTTTGCTTGATGCTCCTCCCACCAGTGGGCGTGACTTGTTATGACCTTCAGTCAATCACAAACCTTCAATGAAGGTCAGTCTATCGCTTAGCCAACAGTGCCATTCCGTGTTTAGTATATATTAAGCTTCTCTGTACTTTAGTTTCAGTTTGTTGAGATTGATGATGGTGTAACAAACAAAACTAGTATCTCTCTATTTATCAATAATATATATATATATATAGATTAACTTTCTTTGTAGTGGCGAAGGTGATATTGTGGAAGATATCCATAATTAATTATAAGACAAAGCTGTCACAACCACACTCATTAAAAATAGAGAGATACTATAGAAATGATAATATAATATATATATATATATATATATATATATATATATATATATATATATATATATATAAACAATTGAATCGTCACTAAGAAGAATGCAACAATATAGTTATGAAGAAAGGAAAAAAGTTCAAGGTATAAGTTATACGAGTCCAGTCTTTCCCCTTGAGAATTTATGCACGCTCTAGTCTCTAACAAAATTGTTCTGCAATTTAGTAAATTAGAATAATAAATAGGATACCTTTTTAATTATTCATCTTCGGTCAACACATTACTCAATGAAAGCCAGTATGTAATCTAGCCTCAGTTGATATACAACTACCACTGTGTGAACGAATTTGTCATATATGAGTTATAATATACAAGTTTTAATATAATCTTACATTGAATTTGTTTTTAATGACACGTAGTAAAACGTTTCGTGTACTGTGGAAAATAATCTAATTTTTCTCTTTTCAACTCATGATGAAGTTTTTTAATTTTTTGAGTTTGAGAGAAGTGTTTCAACTAAATGACTGAGTTAATTTATTTGCTGAAGCTGGACTTGACGGATAGATTATTTTTCAGATTGTAGAGGTTGAGAATGTGAAATTTCCTGTTTTTGTATGTTGGATAAACTTGAAGCATTTCTTAGTGATGAGTTGAAATCAATTATTAGAAATATGGCTAAAGGTCGGAGTAGAAAAATGAGATTCAAAAACATTTTCAGAAGTTTTGTATACAATACTTCACTTCATGGTATGAAGTATGTGGGCGACAGTAGGAGAAATCTCTTTGAGAGAATATTTTGGGGGTTGATTTTGATAATTTTTATATCACTATCAACTAAAGCCTTATTTGCAAAATGGTTGACATGGAAATCGTCTCCTATGGTGATCACCACATCAAATGTGCCATACTCCATATCATCATTGCCTGTGCCTGCTATAACACTATGTGATAAGTTTCAAATAAATGAAAGTTATTTCGACTTTCTTTGACAGAAAGAAAATCCGATGAAGATAGACTGGTATCGTGTTTTTAAACTTTTCTCACCCCCCCTGGAACAAACGAAATTGCTTGAAAAACCAACCAGGCTGTATAAAAAGTTCATTCAAGATTTACCAATTGAATATCAGATGAATGACAGAACATTTTTGAATGTATTCATGAACCTTCTCCACACAAATCAGTTCTCTATTAACAGTGAAGCTAATTCTGATGCTAGTTTAGCTTCTGATGGACCATTGATGTGTTTTGATACTCTAACTATGTATGGTTACTGCTTTACGTGTAACATGCTACCTTCATCAGAAATATTCAAGAATAACACAGTGCACCATTACTTTAGAGCTACCTACACAATCGATCTAAATTCCACTTTTGAAAAGCAGCAAGAGAAAATTCATGGATTTCCTTCCATCAAGGTAAAGCCAAGCAACAACCGACCGCTTTATAAATACCCATCATTGAACAAAAGTCCTTTCAACACATTCGCTTTTGATATAAATTCGACATCATGTTCATCATGTTCAATAGAAAAACGTTTGTTTGCGTTTTATACAATTCACAGTCCTTGGGATGTGCCAAGTCCTTTTATGCGATGGTATTATGGCAAAAACTTTATCAATAAAGAGTTGCAAATTCTGGTAGATGCCACTCATTATATATTCGCTGAGGATACACCATTCAGTAGACCACCTGAAGAAAGGCAGTGTTATTCACCATTTGAGAAGAAATTGAATTTCTTTAAATACTACACTCGTCGCAACTGCCTTCTGGAATGCTTCACAAAAAAGATTCTTGAAGAGTGCAAGTGTATACTTTACTTTCTACCACATACTGAAGACACCAACATATGTGACCACCATACAAAACTGGCATGTGCTTACAGAATCATGGATGATGTAAATGTTGAAGCATCATGGATCAACTGCGGCTGCTTGGCATCATGCAACCACACTGAGTACAGAGCCATTTCTCGCGAAGTTATCCCAAAATCGAATAGAATCTCTCAATACACAATGGTATTGAGAGATGACACCATCTATCCGAAGATTCGTAGATCGGCTGACACAGTGGAAGAGCTCGTACAGTCGGCAATGACCTACCTGGACATGTTTCTGGGTCTCAGCCTGATCAGCATTGTCGAAATTCTCTACTACACCCTGTTAATTGTGATGGAGTATCTTGGTATCAAAAGAAATATCAGGAGAGGCATTTCAAGACGATCAGTGCGGAAAAGAAAAAACTCAATCTTCACAATATCCCAATGCACAAATGCTATCAAATATGAAACTAAATGTCAGGGTAAAATTAAGAATTTTGCAAGCAATAGTTTGCGAAAAAGGATCTCTCTTTACATCAAAAATGAATGGAGCTGATTGAGTCAGACTTATTAATTGCCATATTTATTTTAAATGATCCAAAATCTATCAATAAATATATTTGAAAAAATTTACTCATTCTTTAATTGTATTAATCAAATAAGACTAACTTATGAATTGCTATATTTATTTTAAATTATTCAAAATCTTCTTAATAGAACATATTTTAAAAATGTAGTCTCTGATCCATAGTCGTACTATATAAATACTTATAACTTACAAGTTATTATTATTTGATCAAACATACTCCTGCAACAAATAGTAATATTGTATGACCCAGCTGGCTCAGTTCTGGTGTCATCACATCTGAGACCCTGAATTTGTTCAGGTGCGACCTGATAATTCTTGTCAAAATTCATAGTTATATTCTGTGAAAATGTTACTCACAAACTATTATTATTAAATTCAACAGATTCTCACAATAAATAATGATAAAATCGTATGACCTGACTGGCTCAGGTCTGGTGTCTTCACGTCTCAGACCCGCCTGAACTTGTTCTATGAGGAAGCTAGCAAGTTTATCAGACATGTGTAATCTGATAAAAAACACATCAAATCTTATTTCAGCAATCAGTTGTCTGGAAGAACATAAGTATAAGCTGGATAAAAATAGTAACGCAGCCTTGGTGAAGTGAAACTGAGTGATTTTTGTGGAAAACAGACATGAAATAGACTTTGGAAATTGAATCAATGATTAGGTCTGATGATTATATTTTATTTTGCAATGATGATCATCATTGACTTCATCGAATATGTTACTCTGTGCTAGCACCCTGTTTTTTGGGCATGAGGTCTACATACTTCACATAACTAATAGCTTAATAAAAGTTTTTAACACAATCAAAAATGAAAACATCAACGCCTGCACTGTAATAATAAAGTGGATAATGGACGCTGTTAGTGTAATGTCGCAAGCCCCAATCCGCCATTACATGTTTCCAAACAAGTTTATAAGTCCATTTAAAATACATGGGACCAATTTTTAGTTGCAATTTATAATCAAACAAAATGGTTTTGTGCTTTGTCCCTGATTGTAAACATTACAGCGAGTTTAAGGTTTGCAGTTTTCATAGATTTCCAAAAGATCCCAACAAAAAGAAAAGCCGGATAGCTGCAATCAGGTTTGTACTACATGCATAGGTTATGTTATTGTTCTTTCGTTTCAAGTGATAATAAGTTAATAAAGCTTGTTAAATTAAACACAAACGTTTTTGGCTGATTAATTTTAAAGCAGAAAGTTGCAATTTCGTATTAATTAACTACTGATTACTTGTACATCCATTTCCTATAATAGGATCAATTTAATTGCATGTTAAGTAATTCGACCTGATCATTACCCAAGTTTAATTGATCTATGCAACAGAAAATTGAAAGGCGCTAATCAATAAAGATTTTAGTATATGGTAATTGTGCCGCAGATGTTAGCAAGAGAAAAATCACTTGAAACTTCACTAAATTGTAGTATTATGTCTCCTGATCACAATTATCAAGTATTTAAGTGTCGGTCTCAATTGATTAATTAATTATTCAATATTAAAAACTCACCTTTTGAACATAACTATGGCTCTGTAAAGCCTTTATAGTACCTTGAGCAAAACATCACAGATGAACAGATAGTTAGAGCAATGGAGTGCCATCAATATATCAGTGCCATCTATATCATGACATCCATGTCATCGGAAATAACAGGTGTGCTATGGGAGCCTGCATTGGTTCATTCAAGTCTTTTACCGTTTACTAGTAAATGAAATTTTACAAATATCTAATTTATTCAAGTTTGGTTTTCAGTAAAATTCTGTTTACTGGCAATGAGAAAGATCATATTCTGAGCCCATGAGTCTGAATAGTGGGTTCAGTTTGTGATATTTAACCTAACCAAAGCTAACCTAGCCTAGCCTAACTGAAGCTAACCTAACCTAGCCCAACCAAAGCTAACCTAACTCACCCTAAAATTGCTGAATTGGAATGCTAAAAATCTAGCAATGCTAGGTTTGTTTAGGTTAGGTTAGCTTTGGTTAGGTTAGGCTAGCTTTGGTCAAGATTAATAGATAAAAGGTTGAACGGTCGTTAGTTCTTTCTAAATCCGACAGGGGATTACTTCATGGATGACATCACGTGAATCAGTTTTTCAGATTTTTAACATGCACTCTTATGGGAGATATGTATTCAATCTCTTATAACTAATGAAAAAACACAGAAAATACTTTTCCTCTGGAAGGAAGCTAGAAATTGCAATTCTCTTTTGAAAGGATATGAATAATACACTAGTTTTTATTATAAATCCAATTCATGCACTAAATTGGCAGAGGTAGACAAGACCTCTTGATTTTACCAGCTGGGAGAGGCCCATTTACAAAGCATCTCTCCCAGCTGGGAAATTGATTCTGGAGAACTGATTCAAGTGATGTCATCCATGAAGGAATCCCCTGTCAAATTTAAAAACAACTATTGACCATTCAACCTTTTATCTATTAACCTTGAGCTTTGGTTAGGTTAGGATGCATATGCAAATTACATGTCACATTTAACCTTGATCTAGCAAGGCTGGGTTGGTTGGGAATTTCTATAATTAGGCACAAGGCATAACTGGAGAGTTTCAGCAAAACTACACTAACCATAATGGTAATTCTATGGTAATTCTAAGGCAATTCATACAAACACACATCATTTGGGAGGACAGCATTTGTATGACTGTCGTTTTGACCAACCTAGTCACATCTAGCCAGGTTAGGTTAGGCTTGGTTATGTGTACCACACAGAATTGTGGACTGCAGGCTGTGCTAGCAGTAGGTTGATCAAACTGTTAGGTCATCCTAAAGGACAACACTCATATCATTCAAAGGTTCCGCCATGATGAACAATGAAAATTGGGTTATTTCCTTTTTTCAATGTAGGGATGGAGTATCAATACCAAAATTATATCAATATTTTGAAACTGGTATGATATTTATTGTGATATAATATCAATGTATTCCTGATATTCTGTCACTATATTAATTAATTATAGTGACCATTATTATGTTTTCATTAATTTCTTAATGCAAAAAATCTCTTCGATAATTTTTTTGTTACTTTAAAATTTTCACATTCAGAAATAATATCATTTTGGAAAATAACAGTCAAAAATCATTATTCAACATAAAATGTATTATTCTTCAAATATATTCTCATTACAATATATCTGTGAGTTCAGAGTAAAACAAAAGCATCAGTTTCAGATTTTGTAGCACTCTATGATATTATCATACATCATCGTTAGTCACAGTCATTAAAATTCATAAGCTAAAGAAATAGAAGGCCCAAGCGCCCAAAACCCAGGCTGTGGCAACATATTGTGTAGAAGTATGTGCAATGCATCAAGTGATAAGATAAATGGAGTATAACACATTGAGCTGTGTGAATACCACCATTCCACAGCAAGTGAATGATTTTGTTTTGGTGACTGTCATCGATTATTGGATGCTCCACTGTGTAAGCAACCTAAAACCACTAGTAAATGCAGATGTTGCATTTACAGCTATCTGTACCACACAAATCATCGGGTCTATTAGGTGCATAATAATAATAAAGTTGTGCAAAAGTCACAGTACCTACCAGCAATCATACCAGTAGCACTTGTTTAACTTCTATTAAACAGACTATAGAATAATGTAGTGGCATGAACAGAGTGCGTGCTTATAAATTATTGGTAGACCACACTAAATTGTAGATAGCCTAGCTGCAAATACCAAAGATTTGGTTTAATATTAAAATTCGTTGAAGCCTATAAAAGGAGGATGTGATGGAAGTTGGAATGGTTCCCCATACAACAATCAAGTTTACATGATTAGTAGTCGAGTTGGTAGATGGTAGTAGTCCAGCTGGTATACACCCAAAACTCTTAAAAATTTGCAATTTTATTGATAAAAATCTAAGACACTGTTTTATACACATATTAGCATCATAGTTATTATTATTACATACCTTCACATTGTATGATCTGATGCACATACTTGCTTGAAATAAACCTTCCAAATGTTTTAATTCGCCATCATATCTTATACTTTTTACCATGTTTGGTTTACCCCCAAAATATCTCACTATATTTCCCCAATGTGATGGCCATAAATTGGCTTTTTAGTCTAATCATATAATATTGTTATGAATTTACGTAAATAAAACAGTCAGAGGCGTTTTAAACATGGATTTTATTAAAGAATAACTTTTGGAAAATTAACACTTGAACTGCTTAACACGAACTCAACTATTTATACTTCTATTGGAAAACCTTCTGGAGCTTTCAAACATTGCAAACATTATATTTGCTATTACCAGCTGATTTTTACATAAACAACTTGTCACCTGGCCGTAGCACTGCTCCCTCCTTAAGACTGTTCTGTCCCAGAACAGTTACAGGTCTGCAGATTGGGGGTGGCCTTACTGGATACAACTGACTAGCTGCCCATGGAGCAAACATGCAAACTGAGATGGTAATCCCAGTTTCTTTGAAGATTGTTTCAATCATTGGCCTCACGATTTTCCAGTCCAACCCATCATAGCCACAACCTAATCGGGGAATTCCAAGCTGCTTCACTCCCAGAGTTTGAAGACAATTCCGCAGATGATTTAGGCTCTCCCACAAGGCTTGATAGGTGGACTCCTGCTGAGGTTGATCTTTTGTCACCAAGCAGAAGAGCTGTTTTCCTTGCCTCTGAAGGTGTAGTGTTCTTCCAACAGCTGGTCTCTGAAGTTCCAGATCATTCAGTCCTCCAAACTTTTTCCTAAATACTGTAGCAATACCCCGAGAAGCTCCAAGATTTTTAGCTACACAGTGAGCCAGAGCATAGTCTTTTGGTAGGGTGAACAAATCTTGATAACAGACTTTTGTAACCTCAGCTTTCTGGAACATGTCCAAATTGGCCATAAATTCTTCAAAGTTGGGATCAACTGGTTGAATAGTTCTCACATCTTGGGCATTACCTGCAGTATTGTCTCCCTGGAATGGTGCCAGTCGATTGAAGTGGACAACTCTTGGTTTTCCTCTAGGTTTCTTGATCCGGTAGACTACATCATTGATTCTAGTAACCACTTCAAAAGGTCCATCCCAGGAAGTCTGTAATTTGGGGGAGTACCCTTGCCGTCACTGTGGGTTGTAGAACCAAACTAAGTCTCCAGGCTGGTATCCACCATGATCTGCCTTGATATCATAGCGTTCTTTCATCTTGTCACTGGTTCCTTGGATGTTGGTTCGAATAATCTCATGAATCTCATCCATCTGTTTCCGAAACTGGGTGACATAGTCCTCTCCTACCAAATCCTCTCCAGGTGTACATCCAAACTTTAAGTCACAAGGCAGTCTAATATCTCGCCCAAACACTACCTTGGCTGGTGAAAGTTTTGTAGACTCATTGACAGAGCTTCGGTATGCCATCAGGAATAGGTGAAGATATTGATCCCAGTCTCGTTGATGCTTGGATACAACTTTTGACAGGTATTTTCCCATGGTCCTGTTCATACGCTCCACCATTCCATCTGACTGAGGGTGAAGGGGTGTAGTCCTTGTCTTATGGATTCCCAGCACCTCACATATACGGGAAAACACTGAAGACTCAAAGTTCCTTCCTTGATCAGAATGTAACTCTAATGGGACACCAAACCGACTGACAAATTCCTTGATTATTACATCAGCAACACTGACTGCTTCTTGATTTGGCAAGGCATAGGCTTCGACCCATTTGCTGAAATAATCCATCACTACCAGGATATACTTATTCCCACTGTCAGACAATGGAAATGGTCCAGCTATGTCAATGGCTATTCGCTCAAAAGGTGCTCCAACATTGTATTGTTTCATGGGGGCCTTCTTTCTATGCAAGGGGCCATTTGCAGATGCACAAACAGTGCAATTGCGACACCAGTTCTTGACATCTTTGCTTGAATTTGGCCAGTAAAACCTCTCTCGTACTTTCTCCAGTGTCTTATGAACTCCAAAATGGCCCCCAGAGACTCCATCATGTATTTGTCTCAGCACTTCAGGAATCCTTTTCCTGGGAACAATAATTTGCAGCTTATGCTGATCACCAGCTGCATTCTCTAGCTTCCTTTTCAGGATTCCTCTGTCTTCCACAATAGAGTCCCATTGTGCCCAGAGGGACTTGACATGTGGTGGAAAAGGTGCTATTTCTTGCCAACTAGGTCGTCTTGCAGAACGTTTCCACAACCAAAGGTGCTTCAGATCAGGGTCTTCTTCCTGATCCTTAAGTAACTCAGCACCTTGCCAGTGGTCATTGGCAATAGTTGTCCTATGTACCAAAACTTCCTTCCCATCCTGGCATGAGCAGTGTTTGCAGTCCTCCTCACAGGGTCTTCAAGAAAGGGCATCAGCATTCAGGTGACTATTTCCAGCTCAGTGTACAAATTTAAAGTCATATTCTTGTAAGTGCTGGATCCATCTTGCCACTTGTCCTTCAGGAGACTTGAACCGGAGAAGCCATGTCAAGGATGCATGATCAGTTCTCAGCAGGAATTGACGTCCATATAAGTATTTGTGGAAGTGGCTTATTGATTTCACTACTGCTAGCAGTTCTCTTCTAGTAACACAGTAGTTACGCTCAGGTTTTGACAGCACCTTGTTAAAATATCCAATGACCTTTTCCTCCCCATCTTGCTCTTGAGAAAGTACTCCACCAATTGCTGTGTTGCTGGCATCAGTGTCAAGAATGAACTTGCCTTCAACTCTTGGGTAAGCCAATATAGGTGCTTGGCAAAGTGTCTCCTTTAGTCTGTTGAAGGCCTGCTGGCAATTTTTGTCCCAGAGAAAACTCTGTTTCTCCTCTGTCAGCTTGATGAGGGGTTTTGCTATACCAGAGAATCCCATCACAAACCGTCGATAATATGTGCAAAGGCCAAGGAAACTCCGCACTTCTGATTTGTCTTTGGGCAC
Source organism: Conomelus anceps (assembly GCA_948455865.1). Classification (NCBI taxonomy): domain Eukaryota; kingdom Metazoa; phylum Arthropoda; class Insecta; order Hemiptera; family Delphacidae; genus Conomelus; species Conomelus anceps. The sequence goes on along the minus strand of OX418216.1, from coordinate 136,726,480 downwards.
TGGCCACTTGGTTATGGCTGTTACCTTCTCAGGATCCATAGACACACCTTTATCAGATACCACATGCCCTAGGTAATTAACCTGTCTTTTAAACAGATGGCACTTCTTTGGGTTGAGCTTCAGGTTAGCTTGTCTTAGTCTTTCAAATACTTGCTTCAAGTTTTCCAGCTGATGTTGGAAAGACTTTCCCAAGACAATGCTGTCATCCAGGTAGACTAGGCAAGTTTCCCATGACAGTCCCCTCAACACATTCTCCATTAATCTTTCAAAGGTTGCTGGAGCATTACACAAGCCAAATGGCATCACAGTGAATTGCCAAAGACCTTCTCCGATTGAAAATGCAGTCTTTTCTTTGTCCTTAGGTTCAAGTCCAACTTGCCAGTATCCACTTTTCAGGTCCAGAGTCGAAAACAACTTGCAACCTTCCAGGCTATCCAGTGTGTCATCAATTCGAGGTAGAGGGTAACTGTCTTTTTTGGTGACATCATTCAGAAGACAATAGTCCACACAGAACCGGAGTGTATTATCCTTTTTTTTTACAAGCACCACTGGTGAAATCCAAGGGCTATTGGATGGTTCAATTATACCTTCATTTTCCATTTCCTTAATTATTTTTCTAGCTTCCTCTCTTTTAGCCAGAGGTAACCTTCTAGGGTTCTGGCGGATGGGTTTGGCATTTCCAGTATCTATTGCATGCTCAACTATGTTGGTTCTGCCTTTTGGGCCCTCTCCTATCTCAAAAATATCCTGATAATTAGTTATGAGGTCCCTTACTTCATTTTGTTGTTCTTTGACTAGATCTTGACAGGATACTTCAACAAAGGCCTTCAGCTTCTCTGGGAGACACTTCTTCTGTGGTTGAGTTGTCTGCATTTGTTGTATGACAGATGTGACTGGTGAGCAATGTCCCAAAGTACTACTTCTTCTCAAAGTAACTTCATAATCATTCACATTCATCAAGAGGACAGGGAATTCTTGGCTAGTAAGAAAAAGTGTCCTAGCCACTAGGACACCATGACCAAGCTCCTCCTCATGGATTTCTGGCTCTAGTAACACATTAATCCCCACAGGGACATCCTCCTTTGTCGTAGCATGAGTCACAATCTGGCTCCTTGCTGGTATTGTGATTTCTTTCAGCAGTTGTATATGGGCTGTACAGTCTTTTCCAGAGTGTAGAACAACTTCATCTCCACCAATGGTCAATGTCTTCCTTCTAAGATCCAACTCTAGGCCAAAAGTAGAAAGAAAATCCAAGCCTAGTATGACTTCTTCACTAATCTCTGCCACAAGTACACAATGTTTAAAACAGGCCTTACCAATCTTGAAGGTGGCAATCATCTCTCCACAGACACTCACAGGCCCACCTGTAGCAGTTTTCAGCTTCCAGGTTGTTGGTGAGATATCTTGCTGGTTAGCTACTGTTTTGGAGTTTATTATTGTCTTAGTGGCTCCAGTATCTATAAGTAATTTATAGGAGCTTCCATTCACCATTCCATTAATGTAAAGACTGTGGGGTTTATCAGATAACATTGCAATGACTGGTTTTGTACATGGGGAGAGGGTCTTCTGTCTACAGGTTGATGGTTGCCCCTTTACATCAACCCTCTTTAGTTTTCCTGATTCTTCTCAGTGGTTGATTTATTTGGGCACTTATTACGCAGGTGCCCTCTCTCTCCACAGCGCCAGCAACATATCTCCCTCCTTCCTGTTCTTAACTTTTCTATGACTTTCTTCACCAATTCTTCCAGAGACTCATCACTACTATCCTTTGCTTCAACAGCCCGGACTCGGGCATTACCCTTCACTGATTGTCGTACTGCTTCGAATTCCAAAGCCTGGGTGAGGGCCTCACTGAGTGTCTGAGGGCGAGCCAATTTAATAGCTTGTTGAGTTTCAGGTTCCCAAAGACCATCCAGGAACCTCTCAATGGCTAGAATCTCATATACTCTATCATCCACAGATGGGTAGGCTTTTCTTACCAGGTGGGCAATATCACTTTCAAACTCTTGGAGTGATTCGTTTGGCTTCTGGATCCTATTCTTGAGTTGTGAACGGTAAAGTTGATCCATGTGTTGATGGCCAAACCTCATTTCTATGTGTCTCAGAAGCACATCGAAGTTCTGCCTATCAGCCATAGGGATTGTTTGGAGAACTGCTAATGCATCTCCACGGAGTGACAGGCTAAGCATTGCAGCTTTCACTGAAGGTGTCCAGCCATGTATGTCAGCAGCTGTCTCAAGCAAGGAACGGTAATCTTCCCATGGCATCTTTCCATCAAAAGTGGGTAGCCCAATTGGATGACTTGGCAGGATGATAGGTGCTTTTTGATAACTTACAGAAGTGTCTTCTCTAATTTGATTAACAGAGGCAACATCAACCATAGAGATTGATCTTTCAATGCCATTATTGTGTTCCTGTAGTTTTTCAAACTTCTTTTCAAATTTATCTTCCATGTTTTTCATTTTCTCTTCCATGTCTTTCATTTCATTTCTTACAAAATTATGATTTTTCTCAAATTTATCTTCCATGTTTTTTATTTCATTTCTTAAGAAATTATGATTTTCCTGCAATTTTTCCTCAAATATATCTCTGTTCTCTTCTAATTTTCTTTCCAAAGCTGACTTTAACTCACCATATGGGGTTTCAAAGAGGAATATGTCCGGATCCAAACCTTCCTCAACCAATGCCACACGAAGTCGTTCTTGCAGAATAGCTTTATTACCACTTATTTCAAGATCTCGTTCTTCTAATTCTTGTTTTAATTCACTCACTTTCAAACATGAAAGTTTTAAACCTTTTCCAGCCATTTTAAATCTCAAACCAGTATAACTGTTAAAAGTAAACACAAAAAAATGGATGAACAAATGAATAGTTGAAAAACACTAATAAAATCACTTTTCGAATAGATAAACCCACCTCAAATGCACTTATCCCACTTCTGACACCAATTGTTATGAATTTACGTAAATAAAACAGTCAGAGGCGTTTTAAACATGGATTTTATTAAAGAATAACTTTTGGAAAATTAACACTTGAACTGCTTAACACGAACTCAACTATTTATACTTCTATTGGAAAACCTTCTGGAGCTTTCAAACATTGCAAACATTATATTTGCTATTACCAGCTGATTTTTACATAAACAACTTGTCACCTGGCCGTAGCAATATGCTTTGTAGCCTACACCAAACTTGTATGCCTAACCTATATGAACAAAATATTATGAAAATAGTTCTATATCCAATAACACAACTGAAAAAAGCCTGATACTCAATCCTCTGGTTTTCTGGTACATGAAAAAAGGACTCAATACTCTTACAAATTTGTAATTTTATTGATATTGATAAAAATCTGAGACACTGTTTTACGCCCATATAAATAACATGGAAACAGACACCTAGCAACGGTTGTTTGGAAACAAAATTGCTCCCTAGCAACAAATTACGTCATCACTAACAGCATCCATTGGGGAAAACATCAGCCTTTCTAATTTTCAATGTTTTTATTTTAAAATGTAAACAGCACCAGCTATCCAATGTTTTGTTTTTGGCCTAAAGCCTACACTGGTGATCTGTTTTACATTATAATAAATTATTTTCATATTTGATAGACTCCAACATCAATATAGCGATCTCACTTGGACTATGAGGAAGCTTTAAAGCATGTTTCAAGAGAAAAGAATATTTATTTCAAGCGCTAGGGCAGAGATGGACATTGGAATGATTTCAATTAGGCCTAGGCCCTCTCGGGCTCATAATAATTATTTTCAAGTTCTTTATTATCATAGAGGAGAGCATCAACTTCAACTTCTCACTCTGTATTTTTTATAACTCTGATTCTGAATACAGAAAATTACACTAATACCAGTACCGTACTCAATTATTTCCTCATCACAGCACTGAGACATCTTATGAACTTCTTCAAAAAAAAAAGGTGATCTGGAGATCGACCAACAGTTCGTCTGTGAGCAGAGGATCTTGTACTAATTTAGTGATAAAAAATTTGATTGCTATTTATTTGTGTGCTAATTTGTCTCACTTCAAATGCATTTATTAAAAAAATATTTATTTAGAAAAAATACTAAAAATGCCCAAGCCATATTATGTGTTGTGTATATGGGTGCAGTAATACCTATCAGAATACAGAAGGAAAAGTGTTTCATTTTATTCATTTCCTGGTCAACCTTACAAAAAAGATAGATGAGAATGAAAGATTTCTAATGTTTGAAAGACTATAAATATAATAATAATATATCTCACTTTTACAAATTATTTTATCTGCAAAAGTTTGCTGATTGTCAGACTGAAAATTAGATGCTTTTTATGGAATTGTGTGATTGATATTTGTAATTGAAGAAATCAATCCTAACAACAGCTTTGAGGTTATGTTTTTGTTATTGTTGCAAAATATTAATTTTGTGTAGGACTATATATCTCAAAATAATAATTTATTTTAATCCAGTAGAGATTTTGCAGTTGTCGCCTCTAGGCAGTTTACTTTGGAAAAGTGGAAATTTTATGAAAAAAGATTGTAAAGCACTGTTTTAAGCTGTTTTGCAATCCATAAGTTTTGATCAAAATTGTGGGTCGAAAATTGACTATTCAAAGTGAATTTAAGGGGATCCCCTTGTATACATCCCTGTACAGTATAATATAATAGCCTACAAAAATTCAAACTATTGTTAAGTCAGTACTGTAAGGGACATTCATGTGAATTTAGACTGCATGATATTTGAATAAGTTATTATTTTGAAATTATTAATTCTGTTTTTTAAATCTGAAAGATGACTGCATTTTGTGCAGCAAATTTTCTTTGATATCAAGAATTTGATAGTTGAGACAGTTTTGTCTCATTACTTTTCTTTATATAATACCTTCACACTCCTCTACATCATGATAACAAAAACATGATAACTCTCTATGAGGCCCTCTTCCCTTTTTCTAAATTAGATTTCCTTAAAAAATCTCAATTGTCTTCTTTATATCCTGTTTTTATTATGAGTTTCCTAATTTTATCCATTATAAGTACAATCACTTATGCTGCTTTTGTGATTGAAGCCACCCAGAGGTTGTGTCAATCAATCTTTCACCCAACTTCTGATTGCCTAAGAAGTTATTAAAATCCAAGGGTACTTACTTGTACAGTAGAGCACACAAAAATTCAATACTAAAATTATTAATAAATTTTAGTAATATAATATCAATACTTATTCGAATGCTTACCTACTCATATGGAGGGTCGTGGGATTAGAATTTGACCTTTCTATATTTCTAGATTGTAATTGTTGGTTTCGGTGTAGGTTAAAAATTTTAAACCAAACAGTTGTATAAGCACAAAGCACAGTTATGAATTCAAAAATATTTTAAACAACTCTACAATACAGGTTTTAGACTCTTATGGCTGGTTGCACAAAAGCCAATTAAATAAGGAGTGTTACACTTACAATGGTTAGTTAACTGACATTAAACTCTTTATTCAACTGGCTTTCATGCAGCTGGCTGTTAATCTTCAGTGACCGGGTGGTTAAATATCTTTTATGTCAGTTAGCCCAATTGGCATTATCGCTTGTAATTGTCCTTTGTGCAACTAAATTCTCTTCATCAAATTTAATCTCTGTAGAATGATGTCATTCTATGGGGATTAAATTTAATTGGCTTTTGTGCAACCGGCCGTTATAGTACTGAATAAAATGAAATCGTTCAGAAAGTTTATTTATTGTTCTTAATAAGTTTAATCTTCTCTAGCTAACATTTTAAAATTGATCCAGGATTGCTTGTGGATTCTTCAAAGTTTTTCACTTACCTCCCTTTCAATTGACATTATATAAGGCCAAGCTTGAAAGTCTCTGTTTGTCTTCATAGCCGATCTAAAAGATACGTTTTGTTTCTCTCCATTGAATAGAATCTTCTTTCTGCACTGGCACTAGTTAACTGGCAGAGTAAACAGCAGTCTTAATGCTGGGTTTCTGAGTTGTTCATTAATTTGATGGAGCATTAACTCGATGCTGGAGCAATGGGTTAATGATCCATTAAACTCAATGAACAACTCAGAAACCGGGCATTAGAGGTTTTGAGGATTTCTTGCATCAAATGCTTGAACAAAACAATCGTTAGGTTCCAATCTCCTTTGCAACTTGTTAATCATGTGGTCTAGTACTTCCTAGAAAAAATGCCCAATGTCTTCTCAAAAACTTGTGCGGGGGGGGGAGCAGTTACCCCCTGCCCAGTGCTAGAAACCGCCACTGGCCTTCTCTCTAGAAGGGGTTGGTATACCACTCTTTGAGCTACCATGAAGGAAGTAAGGATAGAAACCTTTTCTTTGGAAATTATTCAATGCTATAAAATTAATTTTCAGTCATTTTTTTGTAATATATGTGAGGGAACTGTATATAATTCTATTTTTTCCTTTTCAGCCAGTAAAATGTTTTAGTTATTGTGGAAGACTGCAACAGAAGTTATTTTGAAATTAATTGCACCCAAAAACCGGAAATATTCAACCTTGTACCACCATATTTTACATAGAAATTTGTGTAAATTTTTCATGGCAATAAATAAAATTTCAATACTTTAACAAAAATAATAGCTTTTATTATTGAGCAATTTATGGAACAACCTTGTTTCTATTAAACTTGCTCCTTCATATTTAATTTGTATGGTAAACGTTTTGTAATATCAAGCTTAATTCCTCACAGTTCTTGAAAATAATTATGTCTGGCAACTCTGGATGGCATTTGATCGAGTCTTCTTACCATTGATATATATTACTAGATGCCTAACTCCGGGATCCGCTGTGAAGTCACAGCGCTAGCATCACCCGCTTCTAAATCGGGCAAAACCACAAAAATTTGTATAGCGGTAATGGAAAAAACCCGTATTTGTCAGTGCTAAAATGACTTGTTTTGTGATGTGAAATGATTTTTTAACATGATTGTTTCATGGAGTGATTATGGATGTACCAATCAGTGCAAGTCTGGTGGAAATATTTATTTGCAAACAAGTAATTTTATCTTTTTATTGTCTATGTGCAATTGTAGCTTTACAAGATTATTTTCTGCTTCCTCACTTTCATGGTTTTTTTCTATTAAAAATAATGTACTACCATATTCACCACTTCAATCTTGTTCTTATAAGCATTAATTACTCATGATATACCATACAGTAATTTATTAAATAACTCTTTTAATCAAGCGATTTTGCTTGAACTGCAATGGCATTGGTGAGCATTCTTGGGCTTCTCAATCTGCATTTATATAGGAGCCTACTGAATTTTGAAGCATGCGGTATCTAATATATATATATATATATTTATTTATTTATTTATTTATTCATACAGTACATTTATAATTCCTTTGATGTTGCAGTTCCATAATATTACTTTTTCACTTGATATTTAAACGTTAATGATATTTCGAAAAATCTTTACCAAAGAGTTTAACATTTACATATTCGTGTGACGGCAATTTTGTGTTGTTGTAATGCTACCTCAGACGCAACTGGAGGCCTACTGCTGAATCAAGTTAATGATGTTTTTTATAATTCAGTATGTCTGCTCCACAAGATAGCCTATTATTGTTTTAGGGTGGTGATTGGTCATGCGGTGAGCATGGTATTCAAGTGATCGTGATGTTCAGTCACGACCGCTCAAGACTGCGCTTGGATGGGTGACCGTGCTTCAATGACTTTATGTTACAAGCTTTATTATTACTTACCCGGTGGTTCAGAACCCACCTAAAACAGTAGGTCCACCATGTTCCCCGTAACATGGCTAAAACGGCGAGGTGGAACTACCCGTAAGGGTCTCCCCACCATTAAAAGCCATACGCTTATTATTATTATTGTTATTTTAGTCAAAATTTGATAAAGCTGGACTTTGATGTTTGCTTTATTAAAATATCTTCTATTCCCGAATTTTCTCTGAATAAAAATCATATATTCGAAATCAGGGAATCACAGACCACAAATAATATTACTCTAGAATTCTTTCTTCATAAATATTGAGAAAATAAGCTTATGAAATTTTGGCCGCCATCTTTGAAAATATTTCGTGAAGCGAGCGTTTTTTGAGGTGCAAGAGTTCAGATTCGGATTCAGTGCGTCAAAATACATAGGAATACGCTCAGAAAAAAATTACTGTATGTTTTTCCTGCAATCATATACTTATGATACTGCTTATGCACTGCTCTGAGTTTGAAATTGGCTTGAGCCAGAAAAAATCTGGAATGTCAAATTATTACTACTATATGTAGGACAAAATCATGGACTATTTTTCAAAAAAAGAATTATTGAAATTCATCAAGGGAGTTGCGAGAAATCTTCAAATGAAAATTGACTTTTTCCCATAAGAGCCTGTGTTAAATTTGAACTTTTGCCCGATTTGGCCTTTTCCCGCCAAAAAAAAGTGGCTTCACCATGCCATAGCCTTCAACGTTAGAGTTACGCATCTAGTCTATATAAATAAAATTAGAGTTTTGTCTGTACATTTATCAGAATTGTATATTTTTTGGTATTTTTACATTTTATACATTACATAAGCCGAAAATAGTCTTATCTCACTTTCTGTCTGTCTGTCTGTCTGTCACGGCCGCAAAGGCATTTTTCGCGGCCTTCTCCTCAAAAACGAGAGCATCGATCGGGATTTTAGTTATTGAACAGTATTGAAAACATTATTGACAATGTCTTTAGCTATAAAAAACTAAATTAACGTTTTGTTAAACAGAGTAATAAACGTTTAAAAACCAAGTATTGTGTGATTTTGGATACATTTTACGCGGCCTTCTCCTGAAAAACGAGAGCATCGATCAGGATTAAAGTTATTTATCAGTATTGAAAACCTTTTTGACAATGATGTCTATAAAAAACTAAATTAACTTTTTTTCAACAGAATAATAAACGTTTAAAAACCAAGTATTGTGCGATTTTGGATACATTTCTTCTAAGTTTTATTACCACATAAGAACAAACCACGTAATTTATCAATCAGCTGTTCTCAAATATAATCTGAATGGTGGGCCCTTCGCGGCGTTATTTACGCTGTCTGCAGACTGGTGTAGTGGGAGTTTTGCAGTCTTTAAGGAAACATATGACTGGTGAATCAAAGATCATCTTATGTTTCATCAATTATTTCTTTGTTGAAAAAAAAAACAAAATTTTCTAATTTAAATTTAACAAAACAAAAATTAACATTAACTTTTCATGTGAAATTTAACGACTTGCAGTCAAATATTTGTTAAGAATAAGTATAATAACTCACTTAATCTGGCCGAGTACTTTCGAATCTATGAGATTCATCTTCAGAGGCCTCAGAAGATGAATCTCATAGATTCGAAAGTACTCGGCCAGATTAAGTGAGTTATTATACTTATTCTTAACAAATATTTGACTGCAAGTCGTTAAATTTCACATGAAAAGTTAATATTAACAACGCAGTTCGTCATGGAACAGGAAATCCAAAAATTAACATTTTAGGAAGGTGCGGTTTGTGCTAGGCTCTTGGGAATTCGCCAGGTAGCACTATTATTACCACATAAGAACAAATCACGTAATTTATGATGATATATCAATCAGCTGTTCTCAAATATTCTCTCTGATAACTGTCACTGAATTTTTTACGTTCTAAGTTGTTTACTAAGCTGCTAACATAAAACATAAATATAATAAACATAATAAAACATATTTCTAAACATAATCCGTACGAAGGACGGGTAGCTGCTAGTAGTATATATCAATGCTGCTTCTTACTGACAAGAAAAATATGTCAATCCCATTTGTTGACAAGATGGCGGCTCTCAAATACATACTTATTTCCATCTTCCAATATTATTTATTGCTAATTATTGAATATAATATTAATTTACTCATCTAAAAATTGCATTATTCATTCATTAATTTTTTCAAGTAACAAATCTTCCGATTTTTTCGACTCAATACAATATACAATGACAATTTTATTCATCATTCTGATGGTCAGTTCGAAAATTATACATCCTGTGATGGAAATTATCATCAAAATCGATTTATAGATTACAATTCATTAATTATATTTCATTAGTTTAATATTTTTGTTATGAATATTTTTGTAATAGGTAATACTACACCATAAAGTATTCATATCCATGAATAATAATTATTTACAGATGTTTATTTTGTTGAATAAGACATCCTAAAGCCAAAAATTAGTTTTACCCAAAAATTATTTCATGATTCAGAGTCGATCTATGCCACTCATGTGGAGGAAGTTTGTACTAGCAATAACTGAGCGCCAATTTTCAAGACTTCCTTTCTATTTGAAAAGTATACTGTCCAGTGTCCACGGCTGTTAAGTTAACTTGTCCTCTGGAAGGAATGCAATCGATCTATTTTTAGACGTGACATATGGCACTGGAAAACCAGGCAATGAGAATACAAACACTATGGTCTATTTGCCTTCGTCACATTTTGGAGTAATTTCCATCTCACCAAATGTGTAATTTAACTAGCGATCTATAAGTAAAATTACATCCCAACATTTTTAGTCCATAAAGAAAAAAACATAAATTAGAGTTTAAGATTTAAGAGAAAATTCAACTTTTTTGATGAAACTGAAAAATCTCAAATAAATTGATTTTTTCCAAATATCGTCACTTCGCTCGGACTTATAGGATGTAATAAAAAGGGCGGAATTTATGTCAAAATAACGTGGTTAATGTGTACTCTCTATTGGTTCTCTAATATTGTTCATCTAATTTTTTTTTAATAAATTAAATGTACATTCATGTCGTGATGATTGAGCCAACTAACATAGAATTTTCGACATGGTAGAAACGTTTTTGTTTCTTGAGATAAGTGGGTGGTGTAATCGAAAAAGTTGTTCAGAAATAATTGAAATTATTTTTCCAAGTGTTAAAAGTGATGGTTGGAGGACCTCTAAGTCGTTTAGAGATTCAAAATGAAGAGAGCGCATAGACATTATAACCCTATTTGCATGAATTTTTCAATGTTGACCATTTAAGACTCGAAATATCTATGGAATTTGTTTCTTACATTACATAATAGAAAGCAATATTTTTTAACAATATGACGTTTTTAAAATGAATTTATGATGAGTAGTTTTAAAATGATTCTTAATCAAAAATTGGAAAAACATGCACATTCGCAAGAGTAACACAATATTACTTGACGTTTACTCCGGTCAACATTGGAAACGAAACTGAAAATTGAATAGCTTTATTAGTGAGCAGGGTTTGTTGTCACACTACCGAGTCGTCGACAGACTGGCGCCACTCATTCATTTCCCTTCTCCGTCAAGCACTCCTATCACATACAATCTCGCAAATGCCATATCATCAACTTGAATTTAATCTTACACTAGAATTCTCACAAGAGTTGAAAACTAGAGAACGTTAAGTCTAATTTATAATATTTCATTCCCAATTAGTAGGCCAACACAATTTTAGAAGAATAATGTGAATGCGAAGCTTGGACAGGCTCCAATTATTCGTTTAATGTTCAAGCTTTTTATGTACAAGATTTCAAAATATCGATTACAAATTTTATTTCTAGTTGCCCATCTTCATCAGCTATATTATATAGTAGGAATATCAGCAATCACTTATTAAGATACCAGTGTGTGGAGAAGCAATACCTTATGGTTTGTGACAACAAAAAAGATTTAGAATAATTAGTAATTCTGTGAACAGTAGACCTAATGCCCAAGAATAAGGGTGCTTGCACAGAGTAATATATAGTTGATGTACTCGATGATAATTATTAGGCTATCTCAAAATTGAACACAATCATCACATTCAAAGAAATCTTCCAGATCTAACAACATCTATTATAGACACCCTTGCCTGAGCCGAACCGCTCAAGAAATTTGGAGGAACATAATGTGAAAAAATATAAGGGAGGGAGTAATAAGCATGTAAAAAATCATTTCATCTCCACTGAGTGTGTCACAATAGTCTGTCTTCAGATATCATTTCTAGTTTTACTTGAACAATAATATTATTTAGCTTCCTACTCTCTGCAGCAGGTTGGGGTGGCACAGATATATATGAGATGAGGATGTATTTTTGTGAAACACAGAGATGAATTAGACCTGAACCTTGATTCAATTTGCGTAGTCTATTTCATGTCTGCCTTCAACAAAAAGTCACTCAGTATCACACCACGGTTGCAGTCATATTTTCACCCAGCCAATCATCTGTACTTATGTTGTCACATACAGCTGATTGCTGAATAGAACAATATCAATAAATCTTGCATAATTATAATTTACGTAGTAATCACTTTTTATAATTGGTTATTTATTCGAAATGATTTGTTTCTCTTGAACAAATATGTTACTATTAACTTTTCAAGTGAATTTAACGACTTGCATTCATTTAACTTGAAAAGTTAATATTAACAACGCAGTTCGTCATGGAACAAGAAATCCAGAAATATGTTACTCTTATTAGTGATAACTCAACCCATATGAAGGCTTAACCAGATTAAAAAGAAGGCCCAAGGGCTATCTTGTAATCTGATTCCAAATGCATAATATGATGGAGAAGCTCAATTTAAAATCATGTTTTCTATAGAAGAAGGCCTGAGTTTCTTCGCTTTTAAATGTACTCTAAATTCGAGAAAATTTTGAAAATCATCATTTATCCATATTTATTATCCACATCATTATTAATTTGAAAGTTCACTCAAAACTAAACACTGAAAACCGTAAATAATCAAATTTTTACACATTTTAAAAATCCTTACACATCCATCCTGGGCATTCCTCAAAGGAAGATCCATGGAAAATTTTATAGAATTAGGTTAATCAGCCGTAAATGTGTTACAAACAGCCAGACAGACAAATGCAAAATACGGTCAATAAAGGTTAGTCTGATAATTTATGTTCAATATACTTTGGTAACTGTAAATGAAATAACAGAATAAATCAAACAGGCTACACTTTAATGCATAATTATCACAATAATCAATCATACAAAGAAGCCCTCTTCATCGGGATTAGCTAATTGACAATAAACAGATACGGTACAAGAAGTTTTATGATACAACTGAATGGTCATCACTCTTTTATGCCTTTTGTACTACATTAGCCCAATCATGATGTGTTTCAAATTGAAGCCCATTTGAAAATTTACATCCATTAAAATAACTTGTCCGTGTATTTTGAACTGGCTTCACTTGCCTTAACAGTTTAAACGGACCCAAATGGGGGGGGAGAGTTGATACAAAGTCTATTAATTTTTCCCTGGCTGAAAATTTTGAACGTTGTACTTGGTACTCATTTAGAGCCTTAAATAAACCTGCATACTCAACTTTGTAGGCCACGTGTCTCTTAAGGTACAGTTATGGAATTATTTTTAAAAATTCGGAGTTTTTTGGCTCAAACAATGAAAAGTGGCACATTTTCAAAAATTGTTAGTTTTAGCCATAAGTGGGATTTCCTAGCTCCGCACTTTCGTGGAATGCACTGCGCACTAGTAGTGTTGCCAGATGCAAGCTGAAGAACTTTGGGGAATTTAGCTCGAAATTACTGTAGGTAACAATTAAACCTACGGTATTTACCATAAATAACAGTTAAATGTGCAGTCATTTTGAGCCAAATCCTCCACAATTCTTGAGCTTGCGTCTGGCAACACTGGTGCACAGTGCACTCCGCAAAAAGTGCGGAGCTAGGAAAACCCAGTTTTATGGAATATTATCCAACCCTTTTTCAGCACGCATCTAGGGCCTAACCAAGTATATGTACCAAATTTCAGCTTTAAAATGTATTTTACCTCCTTTCAACTCTTGTTTTAGCTTGCTGGATCCATTTTGCAGCCAAAGATGCCATTTTTGACTGGTTTGCACTCTCTCCAAAACGCCCTTGGACTGCAACTGCAAACGAAAAAACAATATCATCAACATTTCTTAATTTTTTCATATCAAACTACTTGAAACATTTCTATGAAGTCACTTTTGGCTGAAATACAGAGAATATAGGTAAACTGGAAATGGAAAAGTAAAAAATATATTTATTTTAGGGTGAACTCTCAGAAAGCATTAAGATTAATTTTATATAGAGTATAGAGTTTTAACAAATCGGCTGCTAATTTCATCTTGCCATGAAGCTGCAATAGGTTAGGTCTAAGAATGCACCAACATCACCATTAATGTAGTTTTGTGCGAGAATACAGTACAATAAAGAGGCTCACATATTGATTGAACTATTGGCTCTATTCCTACGAAATTCAAAAGGAAATGCAATACAATATATGAAGAAATGATGCAGCTTCTTTAATAAATGAATAAAATATTTATTCATAAACGGGTTTCAAGATTGTGTACTATCATCTCCAGTGTTTAGTACAGACTAGTTGTGCCAAGCTCTAATGGTGTGAAAAGTGTAGCTCAAAACGCTTCTGCTACTCAAACAATGTCAGATCTATAATGAAATCAGAAATTTTCACATTATTTGTAAACAAATAATGTTTTTTTATGACATTGTCACTAAAGCCACCTTACTAAAGGGCCTAGACCATAGCCTCTCTTATTTAAGACAGTAATTATAAATGAAATATGGCGACATCAGTTCTGCCAAATGCAACTTTCATCTTCTCAGCCATCACTATACTTTTCCAGTATATGAAAATTGCATTGCCAGTTCATCAACCATGACTCTCCTGAGAATGTCATATATGGCTTAAGGGATATCTTCGCCACCCACACTCTTAAGAAGCTTTACCTGGAAAAGATGTTTGAATAGATATTAATAAGAACAAGAGTAGTAACGACACTTAAATTATTGTCTGTTTGTAATGAATTTTCGGCTAAACGCGTGGACCAAATTCTAAGAATTTTGCATGGATGTTCTTTTTGGGAATGCGCGGCGATGTATGTGTATGGACTTCAAAAATGTGCTTACATTTAATGGATATTAATTAAAAAGGATGAAAGGAAAAGCACTCTGACCTTCTTCTAAAAAACATATGATTTATGGTGGACTATTCTATCATAATATAGGATCAGCATCAGATTTCAAGATACATTAGGCTACATCACAGGATAGCTCTCAGACCCTTTTATTCTTCTGGTCGAGCCTCCATCAAGGCTCAGATATTCATGAGAATAACAGTTTTGCCTAAGAGGAACTGAATAATTTTCCAATTTAGTAAAATAAAGATTTATCTATATTTTTAATACGCTAGGCATATTTTTGTCATAATTGTTTTGGAGCGGTGTGCTACCGATCACCATGTCCAAGGTGTCGTTAGAAAGGTCTTAGCATGTAGTTTCACTATCAATTAGAAAAATTTAGAAAAATCACCGTGTACATGGGAAAATATGGGGTCAAAGTCGCAATTTTTCCCATATACATAATATGCAGTTACAAACCAACGATCGAGAAATCAGCTGTATATCTAAAACTACCGTACTTGACAGATCGGCATGAAACTTTGGGAATATGTTGTGTGAATATTGGGGATGGTTTCTGACCATAAATTTTAATAGGGGGGGCTAATAATTATTATTAATTTAATCCATTTCATAGACCTAACCTACTGAACTTGCCGGCCAAACAGCTTAAAGGAA
This sequence comes from Conomelus anceps, assembly GCA_948455865.1. Taxonomy (NCBI): domain Eukaryota; kingdom Metazoa; phylum Arthropoda; class Insecta; order Hemiptera; family Delphacidae; genus Conomelus; species Conomelus anceps. Next base: position 136,710,926 of record OX418216.1, on the reverse strand, counting down.
CAGCTGATAGAAGTCAACAGTTTTTAATGATATGACAGGCCCCTTATAGCGGCGTAATTTACGCTGTCTTTGAACAGCAAAAGACTTAGCACTTTGCATGTAGGCTACCGAGCAGTCAGAGCCTTGCAATATGTAGGAAACATACGACTGGGTATGATGAAATTATGCAAGGTTGATGACATCTGTTAACCAATGCAGCTAGAAATTTGAAATGCATCCTCAGTGGGAGGTGGCGAATAATAAAATAAAAAACCTAGCTTCTACCCTTATAGTCATAGGAGGTTTGAATTTTAAATGACAGCGCACGATTTCGTGCGCCAGGTACGCTATAGTTACAGATTATTCTATGAATTGATTTATCTGAAATGTGGAAGGAGTTTTGAGATAAAATTTATTAATCAACTGTTTGGAACAATATAAGTAGGCTTGGTGACGTGATAAAAATTTATTTTGTTTTGTGAAATAAACAAAGATATGCAGTTAACGAAAAGAATAGCATAGATACATTTTGTATATCACATGTTGTTAGATACATATATATCGGTCTTTGGTAACAGCAATTTTTTCTCACCAGAATATTTAGATCATGATATTTTTTTGAGGATGAAGCCCACATAGGTCTGAGACCTGTGCGTGGGTAATGAGTTGGATGATGGTGATTGATGAGTTGGACCTACAGTATTAGGTGGGTTCCGAACCACCGGGAAGTGATTTTACATCAGAGAACAGTGTCTTTTTTGCTGGTCAATCCAATCGGTCACCGTTACAAACAGGACCTACGAGAACGCAGCTTATCTCTCTGATTGAACAGATAACTGCTATGGCTCGCGGCTATCACTTCCCTTAATATTGTGGTTACATAAAAATGGCCACTATTGTAAATTATGTATACAATACTGTCACGTGGCAAAGCCGTGACGGGAAAAAATAATTAATTCATTCATTTCATTAATTATTGTCGGGGTAGTTGACAAAGTAGAGAGGAGCAGCCACCGGTCAGGGCATAGAACGTAGATAACGATCTAGACCGGTGGAGTGCTTCCTACTGCATCGAGGCCTCCCCCACCAGTTCCTCACCCGTTTTGGGGGAACAGCTCTCTGACGAGGAAGTCAGAAAAGTCTTCTTGAAGCCCTCGAACAGATCGGTCGTAGTGTAGCAGGAGTTTAACTGCAGTCAATTTTCACCTTGTGAAAATTGAACACACAGTGCCGGTTGTGTGGACTTGTGCGCGAAGTGAACGTGTGCTAGTTCAGTCAGGATAAAGCACGAGCTGGTGCTGATCCCTGACTTGGTGATCGCGGCGCGGGTCACGGGATTGTCACAATCCGTGAGCGCGGGTTTGGGAATTCGTAATTCCCAAACGGTTCGAGGTTTTCGGACGCGATCCCGTTTCTTTCCTCATTCCCAGTACTCCTAAAATCCCCTATCCTGTTCCTTATCGGTTAGCAGAGGCCACTGTACCCCCGCCGATAGTGGCAGCAGGTAAAATAACCTCCGCCAACCTCCGCCATTCCTTCCCTTACCGTAGCCTACCTCTTAAAAAGGCAGGGGAACCAGAAACGGCTGGTATTAGCAGGGTCTGGAACACCGGCCATATCCTAGCAGGGGGTAATAACTTCCGCCCCCTTAGGAAAGTGGCAGAGGTGTGCTCTTCCGGCTGGATATCCTTCCCTCTCCCTCCCCGAAATTCCTCTTTCCCCACCCGCAGCAGGAGTATTTGTATTTCGGCCCTTCCCTTCCTATCCCCAAAAACCAACTCCCTTCACCACCACCCTTTATCGAAGGAGCGAACACCGCCCCTCGCTAAGTCGCGGCCGGTCCGCGCGGCCGTGGGACCCCGAATCCGCAACGCGGAGGTTGGGAAAGTTAAACGGCGCCCAACGACGGTATTTCCAACCGGTGAGGCTACCCCGAGTGCGGCGGAAGCCTCAAAAGGAAACGTCGACCTCGTCGCCTAACCCCGGCCACCCGCCGACTGGAACTAGTTGGTCCGGAGCAACACCGGGGCAGTCACGCCAAAACCGAGGTAACGGTTTTGCACGTGATAATACATATGATTGTATGGTATGCACAACTAACAATTCGTTCACTAAACACTTTCGAATAATATAATATTTTGACAATTTCTGTATAAACAATCCGTAGACGTTTTGATGGACTTGAAGATGATTTAGGAATGTAGTTGATTGCTAAGAAATATCTAGATTGTAATATCAAATTTTGTTAATCAGGTGAAAAAATATTTTTTTTCATGTGCTGAAGTATTTAAACGGTGAAGGCAAGCGAAGCGAGCCTGCCGGCTAGTTATTTAGTATGTGATACCATATAAATTTATGCAACAGCCTATAAGATCTATTAGCATATTATCATGTTTATCTATTGGCATAATATTATTATAATAGCATATTCATATATGTGTGTATCTTTTAGGAATAGTCTAGATTCAAGATGAATACATAATAATAAGCAAATACTTCATCAAAATAAGAAACACTGTAGTCAGTAATGTGCACTTTATGTGGAATGCATTATGGGAAAATAAATGTAACTACATATCATTTGCTGTAAAGTCACTTCCCAGTAGTGGTGCGGAACCCACCTAAAACTGTAGGTTCAACTCATCAATCTCCATCATCCAATTCATTACCCACGCACAGGTCTCAGACCTATGTGGGCTTCATCCTCCAAAAAAATTGTTTTAAAAATAATAAAATTTACCTGCCACTGGGTACGTCACTGCCACATGACTGCCACTGGGTACGTCTCCCACTGGCTATAATTGGGCTCCATGCATTTTTTCAACAATGCTGTTTCTTTCTGCTTTGTGACCTAGGTGGGGTAAAATGTTGTTGTATTGCTATCCAATAGCAACCATGCACAAACACCAATGGATCCTCTTCGTCTGGGAGTTTGCATGCAGCATACATCTGAAAAATGTTTATATATTGATAAGTTCTGCTTGACAGGCTATGATAATTATTATAAATTCCTGGATTTCTTGTTCCATGATGAACTGCGTTGTTAATATTAACTTTTCATGTGAAATTTAATGACTTGCAGTCAAATATTTGGTGAAAATAAGTATAATAACTCACTTAATCTGGCCGAGCGCTTTCGAATCTATGAGATCCATCTTCAGAGGCGTGGGTTCCTAGATCATCATGTCAGTTTTTTGGTTAGAAGTGTTGTGGTTTTTGTAAAATGTGATCAAAATGTTTGTGAGATTTAAAATTTAGTTGTTCATTAAGAATGTTTTGTTTATTGTGTGTGGTGTGTTTGTATATTTCAAATTGTTCCAAGGTGTTGAGTTCGTGTCCTTACGATTTTATATGTAGAATGTGTAGGTTGGTACTGATGTCAGTAAAAATGTGTCCAGTTTGAATGATATGGTCGGCAAAATTCGATTCAGCTTTTGATGACAGGGCTTGAAAATGTTCCTTGTAACGTTGTTTGAATGTGCGGCCTGTTTGTCGTCCTATGTAGAATTTGTTACAATCAGAGCAGTTCAGTTTGTAGATCCCTGGGAGATCGTATTTGTTTGTGTTCAGTGTGGTTTTGAGTGTAAGTGCATTTTTTATTTTGTTTTTTGTTCTGAATGAGATGGTGTGGCCGGCTTTTTTGAAGATTTTTGCTAGTCTGTTTGATTGTGGATTAATGTATGTCATTGTGATGTATTTTTTGTCAGTGGTGTTGGTGTTTTGTTTTTTGTTTCTTATTTTATGATTGAGTTTGTCAATTGGGTCATGTTTGTAGCCGTTTTCGTGTGCTAGGTATTTTATTGTATTTAGTTGAGTGTGGAAATTTGTTATTAAAGAGTATATGAGTGTTTTCGCAGTGTTGGAGATAGATTTCAGCAAATATGCTTGAGATTGGTGAGCCCATTGGCAGTCCATCAGGTTGTGAGTAGAATTTGTTGTTGAAGGTAAAGTAATTTTGTTGAGTGATGATTTTTAGGATGTCTATTATTTCATTTATATGTTCTGTAGCTGTGTTGTTGTGAATAAGGATGTTCTGTATTATTTCTATTGTTTCATTGACAGGTATGTTGGTGTATAGGTTTGTTATATCAAAAGATGCAAGAGTTGAGTTGTGAGGAATTTGTGTGTCTTTTATTTTTGTGATAAGATCGCTACGGTACTGTTTTTTATGTATGTGTTGTTGTTGTTGATATTAATTAGTTTTCTCAGTGTTTGATCTATGTGTTTTGCTAGTTTATAGGCAGGTGCTTCTTGGTAGTTTACAATTGGTCTAATCGGTATGTTGGGTTTGTGAATTTTGGGCGGTATGTTGGGTTTGTGAATTTTGGGAAGTGTTTGAAGTGATGGTGCAGAAGGGTGTATTTGTTTCAGTTTTCTTTTTTGTGAATTATTAATTACATGATTTTTCTTGTTGATTATTTGTTTGGTAAACATTTGTGGGATCAGTGTATAGTTGTTTAATGTTGTATATGTTTATATAGTCAAGTGTTTTTTTGTTGAGCTCTTCATTGTTTATGATAACTGTAGTGTTGCCGTTGTCTGCTTTGATATAGGTGAGATTGTGAGTTAGAGCTTTGTGTTTCAATTCTTTTATGGTGTGGTTTTCTGAATTTATGGGTGGGTGTGTTTGTGAGCTGTTTGTTTTTATTGTGTTGTAGGTTTATATTCTAAGTTCATCATTTATTTGTGGGTCTGTGCGTTGGATGCTTGTTTCTGTTTCAATGACAATGTTTTTTGATGTGGATTTGTTGTTTTTGTAGTTCAGGTTATGTTTGAGACCTTTGCTTTCGAATCTATGAGATCCATCTTCAGAGGCGTGGGTTCCTAGATCATCATGTCAGTTTTTTGGTTAGAAGTGTTGTGGTTTTTGTAAAATGTGATCAAAAAGTTTGTGAGATTTAAAATTTAGTTGTTCATTGAGAATGTTTTGTTTATTGTGTGTGGTGTGTTTGTATATTTCTAATTGTTCCAAGGTGTTGAGTTCGTGTCCTTACGATTTTATATGTAGAATGTGTAGGTTGGTACTGATGTCAGTAAACGTGTGTCCAGTTTGAATGATATGGTCGGCAAAATTCGATTCAGCTTTTGATGACAGGGCTTGAAAATGTTCCTTGTAACGTTGTTTGAATGTGCGGCCTGTTTGTCGTCCTATGTAGAATTTGTTACAATCAGAGCAGTTCAGTTTGTAGATCCCTGGGAGATCGTATTTGTTTGTGTTCAGTGTGGTTTTGAGTGTAAGTGCATTTTTTATTTTGTTTTTTGTTCTGAATGAGATGGTGTGGCCGGCTTTTTTGAAGATTTTTGCTAGTCTGTTTGATTGTGGATTAATGTATGTCATTGTGATGTATTTTTTGTCAGTGGTGTTGGTGTTTTGTTTTTTGTTTCTTATTTTATGATTGAGTTTGTCAATTAGGTCGTGTTTGTAGCCGTTTTCTTGTATTTAGTTGAGTGTGGTAATTGTCGGTGGATAGCGGTGTGTTGTTGAGTCTGTGTAGCATTGACCTGAATGCTGAGTGTTTGTGTTGTGTTGGATGATTGGAGGTGCTGTGTATTAGGGTATCTGTCATTGTTGGTTTTCTGTAGATGTTGAAGCTGTGTTGTTGGTTTGTGTTCTTTGTATTTGAGAGGTCTAGGAAGTTTATTGAATTGTTTTGCTCATATTCAGCTGTGTATTGAATGTTCTTATGTATTTTGTTTATGTACGATCGAAGTTGTTCACATTGTCTTTTGTTTCCTCTGTATAGCAATAGAACATCATCTACATATCTGTGCCAGTATATAATGTTCTGTGAAAATTTGTTATTAAAGAGTATATGAGTGTTTTCGCAGTGTTGGAGATAGATTTCAGCAAATATGCTTGAGATTGGTGAGCCCATTGGCAGTCCATCAGGTTGTGAGTAGAATTTGTTGTTGAAGGTAAAGTAATTTTGTTGAGTGATGATTTTTAGGATGTCTATTATTTCATTTATATGTTCTGTAGCTGTGTTGTTGTGAATAAGGATGTTCTGTATTATTTCTATTGTTTCAATGACAGGTATGTTGGTGTATAGGTTTGTTACTATATCAAAAGATGCAAGAGTGGAGTTGTGAAGGATTTGTGTGTCTTTTATTTTTGCGATAAGATCGTTACTGTTTTTTATGTATGTGTTGTTGTTGATGTCTTTTAATCTTGACAAAATAAATTGTCTCACAATGGCCTGCTAAAATTCCAAATTTCCTTTGTCTATGGGTGGGGGGATGTCCCCCTGATTCCTTCCCATAGTTACGCACAAACTTTTAATGAAAAATGAAATTTACAAGAAAAATTACATACATTATTTGCAATTGAAAAACTATTCATTCAGCCAAAATATCCCAACAATTTTTTTAAGATTCAGGGTCTAGGCTGTAGGGTGATTTTCTGAGTGAATGTAAAGCAGTGCTAGTAAAACAAGTCAGATTTTACTGCCATAGTAGTTCTCAGCCAGAAAAAAACAGAAAATAGTAATCCAGAAAAACCTTTCACAACTGGTATCATTTTCAGACCAAATACTGTAGTACCGTACACAATATTTTTAATAGAAAATTAATTGTTGGTCAGGCATTGCTGTCTCTATTTTCTCCCTTGTCAGCAACTTTGAGAACCCTCATTTTCTTAAACTTTTTGTTTTATCCTTATTTTTTCCCTCTTTTTCACCCTATTTCGTCTTCTTTCATTTTCATCTCTCTCCTTCTACCAATTTCTATACTTTACATCTTGTCATCTCTTTTCCACTTTTTCGCTGTTTTCTATCATTTCCATTTGTTCTTCTTTTTCCTATCTTCTTCTTCTTCTGAATTGGATTTCAAGGTACTGCATAATAATATTTCAATAAAAAATAATTTTTCCAGTAACAATTTTTTTAGAATGAATTTCAGTGGTATAGGTCTGGTAGGTGCTTTTTATTAATATTGGACTATAACGTTTACGGTGAGTCTATATATAATCAAGAAAAAAAGGTGCTCCAAGGGGTTGGACCCAAACATTTTTCATGGTTCAAATTGAGTCACTCAATTCTCAAGCACTGAAGAATCAATTAAATTTTTTCAACAAAGATTATGGGGTAAAATGAATGAATTTGTGTCTAAAAGCGCTTGAGATGATTGTTTTCTATTTTTCTCTGGGAAAAACACCCGGAACCCCTTCTGGAAAACCAAAATGCCTACTCTGGAATACCTTAAAATACCTTAAATACCTTATCTGTAGAAGAGGTATTTGTTTTATTTCAAGTGTTACAGGGCTGCTTCGAACTGTGTCATAATTCACAATTCCAGTTGCGCTCAAACAGCCGAGCAGAGCAGTCGCAATGATCGATTACATTATCTTTAGAGCAAGAATCGGAATGTTCAATGTCGGCCGGCGAAAATTCGGCAGGTCCGGGCAATCAGTTATCGGTTACAATAATTGTTTAAATTTTGGAAATGTGTGTCGTGTGTTTTCGGTTATACTGGTGCTGCTGCTAATTGGTGGTGTTGAACCAAACCCAGGACCTGACACTCAAGATTTGACAATGGAGGATCTTTGGAGAAAACTAGGAGCTATGGAAAAAAATATTTTAGATTCCACAAATGATATTAAAAAATCGTTCGATTTCGTAAAAACTGAAGTGGCTGCTGTAAGAGAGGGGCTAGACAATATTTCTGAAAAGATACATTGGTTGGAGACGGAAAACGAGGCTTTGAAAGAAAAGATAGATGATTTGGAGAATAGGAATCGACGGTCAAACCTAGTGTTCTACAATATTGAAGAGCTAGAAAGAGAAAGCTGGGACAACACTGAACTGATCATTGTTGGATTTATAAATAGTGTTATGAAGGTAGATATAGGGTCAGGTGATATTGATAGGGCTCATCGTTTGGGTAAACGAGGTTCCAGAACGAGACCAATTATTGTGAAATTTTGTAATTTTAAAAAGAAGCAGGAGGTGTTATGGGCCGCTAGCAATTTAAGAGGTACCAACGTGGGAATTGAGGAGGACTTTAGCGTCCGAGTGCGGGAAATTCGATCCGAATTGAAAGCTATTTTGTCGGAGGCAAGAAAGAGAGGTCATCGAGCTTTCTTGCGTTTCGATAGATTGTTGATTGATGGTCGATACTACTCTTTAAAGGACATAAAAAATAAACAAACGTATTTGAATGGCCTGGGTAACATTCGCTATTTAAACAGTGATGAAGTGACAATTGAAAACAACGCGGTCGGGGAGGATATCCCAGAGACTTTGCTTCAATCTACCGGTGAAGACGTCAATAAAACGGTGAATGAAGGGGAGGATAGCAACGCGGGTGGGAGTGTGACTCAGGACATTATAAAAGAATCGTCAGCTTCTGAGCGGAACGTGAAAAACAAAGGTGCCTCGAACTCCTGGAAAACCGATTCTAAATCCTTGAATAGAAAAGTTGGATCGTCCACCTCGAAAATTCAAAAGTACACCGAGAAAACAAGCAGTTTTACGCCGAAGAGGAGCACGGTAGGAAAGAGAAATACGGGACCTGGAGTGAGAGCGTGGCTGGAAACTGGAAGACTGACACGTCAGAGCGCTAGAGCAGCTGGACGTCAGGGGCAAGGAAATCCATAGCTACAGGAGGAGCAAGGTGGTCGAGGAATTTTGGAGGAGGTGAGATCGGACAATTTTAATATAATTTTTTGGAATGTACATGGTTTGAATAATTTTTCACAGTTAGATGCTTCGCAACTGAGTTTTTTTAGAACGTTCGCAGTTATATGCTTGTGCGAAACATGGTACACTGGCACGGAGATGAAGCTAGCTAACTTTGAAGATTATAGTTATTTTTTGCGGCCAGCAAAAAAAGTTCATATCAAAGGAAGGCCAAGTGGGGGTCTAATAATAATGTTTAAGAAAAAATTTCAAGCAACTCTAATTGAGGTTAATGATTGTTTTCTTCTTGTTAAAATAAGTATTAATTCTGTTAATCTTATTATATGTTTGGTGTATTTCAAGCCACACTTGATAGAAGACTGTCTAAAAATACTCCAAAATAGTTTAGATAGGTACGAACATTTGTTTTTCTCTTTACCGGTTGTATTTGGAGGAGACTTTAATATCAGGATAGGTGAATTAAATCAATGTTATGATGATGATATATTTGAGCATACTACTCTTAAGGCTGGTCGCAATTCATTGGACGGTGTTATCTCAAAATACGCCCCGGGCCTAGTGTCATTAATGGAAAGTAACTGCTTTTATGCTTTGAATGGAAGATCATCAAATGATTCACCAGCGAATTATACTTTTCATAGCTCCAACGGAAATAGCTTGATAGATTTAATATGGGCAAACATAGAAGGAATACATATAGTGAAAGATGTTATTGTGTCAGATTTTGTTCTAACCTCAGATCATCTTCCTATTTATCTATTGTCTAATATAACGTTAGATAGAACAACATCAACATCGATTACTAGCGTAAGAGAAAATAGATGTTATCGTTGGAGAGAGAATGCACAAGCTGAATATACCAATTTCTTATCTTCTTTGTTTTATAGAATTTCATTGAGTAATGATAACACCGTAGAACAGCTGTCCAAGTGTTTATTAAAGTCGATTTCGGAAGGAGCAGAGAAACTTAGGATGATAAAGGCGGTAAATAGGAATGGCAGCTATTCAGATAAGCCATGGTACGATAGGCAATGTAAATCGTTAAAAAGAAAATTAAGAAGGGCATATAGAATTTGTAAAACTAAAAAATTTGACCCAGTCAATTTATCTGAATTTTTACAAGCAAAGGTTGAGTACAAGAAAATTATACAGATTAAAAAAACTTCCTACATGGAAACTTAGTGAAAATTTCAGAAATGTACGAAATAGTAAGGAGTTTTGGAGGGTTGTTTGTTACCATAGGCGAAAATGCGTTTCCAATAATATTGGGTTGTTAGAATGGGTTGAATTTTTTCAGGAGAGATACAAGTCAGTTGAACTACCTCTGCCTGAGATTATTTTCGTTGATGTCAGACACCCCATCCTTGATAGGCCGGTAACAGTGTTAGAGCTGGACAGAATACTGAGAAAAACTTCTACGGGTAAATCTCCTGGCCCAGATGGCATCCCATATGAGTTTTTCAAATTTTTATCGCCTGAATGGAAAGAGTTCATTACAGAATTATTCAACCGTATACAGGATACAGGGACAATTCCGAACCGCTGGGTTTTAATAAGAATGTTCCTTTTACACAAGAAAGGTAGTCCGTCAGATCTCAAAAATTATAGGTCTATCGCAATCATTAATAGTATTTTAAAAATTCTAACCAAATTATTGTGTGGAAGGCTAACCCAGTGGACCGAGCGCTGTGGGGTATTAGAGGAGAGCCAGTCGGGTTTCCGAAAAAACCGTAGTTGCATGGACAATATCTTTGTGATGAACACTCTAATTAAATATTATTTGAAGGGTAAACACAAAAAAATCTATGCAATATTCGTGGATTATGAATCTGCTTTTGACTCAGTTCCTCATATAAGTCTATGGAGCAAGCTGGGGTCGTTGGGGGTCAGTAATGTTGTATTAAGGGTACTGCAGGATTTATATTCGAAAGCGCGCTTTAGAATTGAGGTCCGTGAGAATGATGGTGCTAAATCACAATCTGAACCGATTAAGGTGGCAAGGGGGGTGTTGCAGGGGGACTCTTTAAGCCCCCTTCTTTTTTCCCTGTACACGTCGAATATGGAGTCTTTTTTCAGACAAAAAGGTTTGGGAGGTTTGCGCCTTGGTAGAGATCATGATATTTTGATGCTCCAGTATGCGGATGATATTGTTATATTTGCGGACAGTATTCCGGATGTCAGAAACAAGATTCGCTGTTTATATGAATTTAGCAAATCTTTAAAGCTAAAACTCAACTACAACAAAACAAAAATACTTCCATTTCACCGGGGTCGCACTGGAAAGACTAAATATGTTAATTGTCAGGGAGGAAGAATTGATTTTTGTACAGAGTATAATTACCTGGGTGTTATTTTTCAATCATCGGGTGGTTTTAAAAATATGAGTCTTAGAACTTTAAATAAATCTAAAGCCGAAGCGGCCACTCTCATAAATACATTATCTAGAATCAGGTCCGATACTTGGGAATCCAAGACCAAGCTCTACGAATCCATTCTGATTCCAGCAACGCTGTACGGTGCAGAGGTTTGGGCTCAAGGCATGGAACAGGCATTGGAAAAAACTCAGTTATTTTTTTATAGAAGGATGCTGCTACTTAGTCGAGCAACCCCGGGCTGGGCAGTTAGGCTGGAAGTTGGTAGACCACATCTTAGGTTCTACATATTTAAATTATGTTTATTGTGGTTGTTGAGGATCTTAAACATGCAGGAGTCGAGGCAGTGGCGTAACGTTTTTCAGTTGGGCCCCCCCGCAACCGATTTTCCGGGCCCCTCAAAATCATATAAATATCCCCCCTCACCCTTGCCACCCCCACCCCTCCCTGAAAAACTTGCATAATTATTTTGTGGGCAGTTATAATTATGTAAGAACTAAACACCTTTCTATAAATTAAATTTTAAAATTCAATCATGTTTCAAGGGGGGCAAGATTTGGGCTGTAGCGTGCGGGCTTCTGAAAGATGGAAATAGTTGAGAGTTGATTATATTATAAATAATTAATCTTGAAACCTAGAAACCTTGAAATTGATGTCTTCCATAGGATCCACATTCACATCCTCCTTGTTAGCACCTTCGCTCCTTTTCCCAGAAAATGTGTTCTCTCAGAATTCGCCTCATTTGCAGACACGGACACAGGTTCAATTTTTAATAAAAATGCATTTTATCTAAATTACCGCGAAATTACTAAGTCAGGAAAAGAGAAAAAAAGAGAGACAGAAGATAGAAAACGTAAACTACTTATACAGTACTTGATCCTATTATAAGAAAAAAATTCAACTGCATTGGGAGAACTGACAATTGTTCCAAAACTATTATTTACATACTTATACAATAATCAAGTAATTTATCCGATATATCAAGGGTATTAATATTAAAATATTCCTTCTGAGCATATTGTTTAAAAATGTACTAGTCGATAAAAAATAGAAATAACTAAAGCATGACCGTACAACATCACAATACCATAAACGCAGCATGTTGAAAAATAGAATAGAAAAAAAAAATGGCACTCCAAATAATAAAATTCACGATCACGAACTCAATAATGAATAAACATACGGTTTACTCTAGGCCAATTTACCGGACACGTGTATCCAACAGGACGATTCAAAAGAGACTGAATTCAAAATACTGTATGAAGAAAAATATTGACTTTAATTTCTACACAACCCCCCACTTTCCATTACTTCGTATATGCTAATATACATTGAGGAATTCGATGGGAAAATAATATTAATTTCCTCTAATATTTGCACTGTGGAGACATAGCCGTCATGATTTATAACAGTCTAGATAAGTTTGTTTGAAGAGTGTTTTGTCCTCGGTATGTCTCCATTCCCGAAGTCACAACATCCTGCTTCTGAATTCCTTCACTATCTGTGAATTATCTGCTATCTGGGAATTAATTGATAAAGTAAACAATAAACATTGGCCTGACAGCTGACAATATTTAGCCAATTCATTCTTTCTTTCTTCCTTCAGTGTTTCAGTTTTATTTCTTTTGGAAAAAATTTTTTATTTCAGTCTGGGCACGGGCCATTTCTTGAAAAAATATATTTTCATTCCGGGCCCCCTTATAGCCCGGGCCCCCCCGCGCAGCGGGGTCTGCGGGGGTGTACGTTACGCCACTGAGTCGAGGTATCCCTATGTTTGTTACCGAGTTCTGCTTGAGGGGGGGTCTAGAGGGGTTCAACTGGGTCACGCATATGAAATCTCAGCTCGAATCTATAGAGTTTGGCCATTTTGGGGAGACTGTGGGTTTTGTGAAGTAACTATTGCAAATAACTACAACAATATATTAGCAAGGTATTTGGCATTCACAAGAAGTTTGGATATCCAATGTGCTTACAATTCTCAAAGCTGTGATAGGTACTGGAAACTAAACCCAAATTCTGAGATTTCGGAACTAATGTCGTGCAAAATGCCAATAAAAATTATGAGATGCTTGACCCAGCTTAGAATACCCACAGTCCTTGGTACATTGGTCTACTTTGGATATAAGAAATATATGATCGATGGTAACAAAATCTGCCCTTCTTGCAGTCTAGAGAAAGAAACATTAGAACATTTTCTATTTAATTGTTCGGTATATCAGAGGTGAGGGAGAAATACATTGCTAATTTTGTGCATAATATAGTCAATGAGGGGGATAAACTCTTGGTGTTGTTATCGAACTTCACAATGAGTAAAATACTCAGTATTTACTCCTATATCACTGAATCACTGGAAAGAAGAGGCTATCCTCTGGTTTGTTATGATTGAGTCATCTATTCTGTTTCCTTTATTCTGTTGGTTTTGTTATACTTGTAATACTTAATAGCGTTTATTGTTGTTTTTATCCTTGTGCTTGTTAAACTGTAATTTTTGTGACTCTATTTGTAAATTTCACTTCGTACATAAACTGTAGTTCTGATAAATTATTATCTATTAATCTGAGCTTGTTATACGGTACTTGTGCGGTGCTTTTGATAATTTGTTACATTATTTATTTTTTCTAGTCATGCTTTGTTTACTATTGCAGTTATAACATAACAAAAAAGGTATTGTGTCAAATATTATGATAAAAAATAGCGGAATCAAAATCAGAATTTAACCTTGGATGAGTCAAAAAATTAATTTGTATTGTTATTTTTCTTATATTTGTAATTTTTGCATGATTGTTGAGTAGTGCAACTCTGTTTGTATAGGGTAGGGGTGGGCAACCTTTGGAGCATTGCGGGCCAAACTCAAGTACATCAATGAAGCTGCGGGCCACACGCAAAATAGTAATAGTTTATTTTATTACATGATGGCTGATGCTTAGTATATACTGGCACATATTTTCAACTATCTTACATGTATATTGTATATGATATCATCTTGAATTTTTTTTAAATGAAGATGGAGAAAAAAGGCGCATCAACATGATTTCGACCATAAAACAACAATCATAAAATTTATGAGTCGATGTTTCATGACAATAAAATTTTAAATAAATTTACCAGTCAATGCTTTAAGCTGGATTGGATGTGAGTTATTGGTCTACGATTGGTGACTACAAAAACAATGAATAAAATGCATAATCATTTTACTTACGATATTTATTCAATGTGAAGCTTGATTTTGAATTTGGGAAACAAGATTATCAATGTTCGGATCAATTCCGCTAATACACAGACGCAAAGTGTTCTCCAAATTGTCATCTGTTAGCCTGGTTCGATATTGTGATTTATTATACTTCATAATAGAGAAGAACTGTTCACATTTGTAGGTACTACCAAACGCACAAATCATTTCTCTCGCAAATGTCCGCAGGTGAGGGTATTTTTCCTCTGAAAGGTAAATTTTGTAGAATTCACTTATTTCCAAGTCGTCAAATTTTAATTTTAAATGAGTGTCTTCTTGGAGTTCTATCAACTCCATTTGCAGGTTTGTTGGAGCCTTTTCCACATCACATTTTATTGGATTTGTAAAAATGTTGAAATAATCATCCATATTTTCAAAGTCCGAGAATCTATTAAGAAATTGTTCATGCAGTAATTTCAGTTCATCAGCGTATTGAATGTAATCAATATTCACATGATTGCTCAAATTTGAGAAATGACAACAGTTTCCTGATCGCATTTGTGTTTCCCACAGGCGAAGTTTATTTTGAAAGGCTTTCAGATGGCTGTACATAACGTTGATCAGTTGTTTTTGTGTTTGAAGTTTAATATTCAAGTCGTTTAGATGTCCTGTGATATCAACCAGGAAGGCTAAATCGCATAGCCATTTCTGGTTACTGAGTTCAGGCAATGGGTTTTCTTTAATTTCCATGAAAAGGGCTATTTCCTGTCTAAGACTGTAGAATCGCTTCAGCATTTTGCCTTTGCTTATCCACCTCACTTCACAATAATAAGTCACGTCATCATTTTCCGCAGAAAGCTCATCCAAAAATTCTTTGAACTGGCAATGATTGAGCGCACGGGATCGTATAAAATTGATAGTCTTAATTACCACGTCCATTACGTTCTGCATTCGGATGGACTTTGAACACAAGTTTTGTTGGTGGATAATGCAATGTAAAATTATTAGACTGTCTTTTTTCACATTCAACTCAGTTGCTTTTTCTTTCAAAATTCCGATAAAACCTTTTCTTGAACCGACCATAGAAGGAGCTCCGTCTGTGCACACTCCAACTAATTTGCTCCACTGCAAGCTATATTTTTCAATAGCACCTTTCACCTCACGAAAAATATCTTCTCCTCTAGTAGTCCCTTTCAGAGGTTGTAAAGCTAGCAATTCCTCAGTAACATTGAATTGATTGTCAACACCCCGTATAAAAATAGCTAGTTGTGCTGTATCAGACAAGTCGGTGCTTTCATCCAAGGCAATTGAGAATGCTTGAAATTCAGTTACGCGATCAGATAATGTTTTTTCAATATCATCAGCCATCATACCTATACGTCGAACAACAGTACGCCTAGATAAGCTCAATTTCTCAAAATCTTTCCTCTTCTCGGGACATAGAACATCAGAAATTTCCAACAAACACTCTTTTACAAATTCTCCTTCAGTAAATGGTTTTGATGACTTAGCTATTTTTGAACTTACTAAAAAGCTAGCTTTCACAGAATTGTCCAATTGTGTTCTCTGTTTACTGAAAATTTGTTGCTGTTTATCAAGGTTGCAGATAAGTTTTTGAATTTTGTCTTTTTGTAATTGACCCTGAATACTGTGTTGATTGCTGTGTTTACTAGAAAAATGTCTTTTCATATTATATTCTTTCAAAACAGTAATGGACTCATTGCAGAGCAAGCAGATTGGTTTCTCCATTCGCATAATAAAAAAATATTCATGAGTCCATCTTTCTTGGAAATTGCGACAGTCCGAGTCCACTTTTCGTTTTTTCGCAGTAGACATCTTACTTAGGCCTACACAACAAAATTATTTCGAAGAACAACTTTCCACACAAAACAGAAAACTTTCCACACAAAACAACGACTTTGAAAAAACCACGTGGTGACTGAATCATGAACAATTACTGACATAACCTCAAAGGCCACAGTGCCACTGCCACCTAGTGTCGATAGGTGGCACTGGCAGGACAAAGTAAACATCGATTATTTTGGGTATCAAGTTCGATATCAATTTGAAAACCGATACTTCCATTCTCAATAGTTCACATTTGAACTCAAAAACAAAAATTAAAACTCAAAGTATAGTGTAATTATAAAACAAGTAGGCTTATTAGTGGAACAAAATTTATGTTAGCGAAAACTTTTTCCACTTCTAGCAAATACTAGACGTTTTTGGCTCTGAATAGCAAAAATTCCAAAATTCTTTCGCAGGCCACATCAAAACCTGTGGTGGGCCACATCCGGCCCGCGGGCCGGGGGTTGCCCATATGTGGTATAGGGCATGGCCCTGTTGACAAATAAAAGATTATTGAATAATAATTCACAATTCACAATTTTTTCTCTAAATTCCAAGTTCTATCCCAAAACCAGCTATAATGATCTTAAATGGAATACTCAACTGAATCACATGCTGTTTAAGCAAGCTATTTCAATATTTTCAATAATTAGGCTGCCCACATTCTGAAGAGTTGTGATATGCATTCCTAAGCAAATTCTTTGTGTGGAGCCCAATATCAAGACAAACATCACCAAAATTGCTTTCAAAATACCTATAAATTAAAAAAAATGGGGAGGATGTCCCCGGAGCCCCAAATTTTAGATATCTACAAAAAAATGTTTAATTCTACCATGGTTTGTACAAAATAAGAATCAGCTATGAATATAAGGTGTGAACTGGTGTGAATAAGGTCGTTTGTTAACTGTGTGTGAGCTGGTGGGGGGAGTGGGTGGGTTGACAAGTTGAAATACCGTCCCGAGTGCCACAAGACCTTGCTACGCCACTGCGGTTGCTGTTGGATTGTTTTCAATCATCAAGATAAGATTTAATGCAGATTGCTAATTATCTTTCCGATAATCATATGGTTGAAGATAAAATTAAAATAATCACTAAAAATCTGCTGTTAGATTAGTTACCGTACCGTAAAATCATCTGGATATTCATTGGAAACCCAATATTTGAAAACTAGTTTTTCAGAGCTCCAATCAGTCTAGTTGGGATATATAGCTCGAAGATTTTCCTCTAATGATTTTGATTGTACTCCACAAAGTCACGGGAATTTTTAATTCAAAGATCAATAGAGATATTGAAAAGTGTTTGAGTTGAAGCTCAGTGCGATTGAGGTGAGCCTCAGTTACAAGACATTATTTTTTGTTCACTAGAGTTACCAACCATGATGTGATGATGTATGACAACATAGATTATGTTTAATATTTCTGTTTCTGTTTGAAAGTGTATATTATTGTTTATCCCCCTTCAGTTTATTATAATAGGAGGAAGGAACATCGACTTCTGACATTCAAAATCGACTTATTTCTGTCGTTGAGAAACTGTGACAAGTTTTGCAACTGTCAAATAACTGTTGCATGTAGGTAAAGGCAGTAATAAGAATAAAGAACCATTAACTGTTGAAAATCAATGCTTTATTACTGACGGAAAAAGTAAATAATATTTAAATAATAGAGAGTTGTTCGCTATCTAAATTGAAGGATTAATTACAAAAATTATAAAAAGACATCAACAGTTATAGCAAATAAGTACGGTAAAGACGGTTACAAACAATTGAGTGCCAATAACTGTTGACAACTACCGACAAAGTAAAGATGTTAGAAATTTAGACAGTTGATCCTTTGTTAAAGGAATAACAAAAATTCTGTGCTATTCTTATGAAGTGTCGAATATTTATTGAAATCTGGATGATTATTTTCGATAGTAGCCTATTACACTAATAAGGAGGTTCATGGAATAAAATTGATACACAGGAATGATTCAATGAATAATGTCTATAAAAACGAATCAACCATACAAGGGTAATGCTGTGTTCTCATTTGAAGATTTAATAGAATTGATTTCACTATATATGACAACAGTGAACAAACACTGAGATAAGTTGGCCTCGAAGACAATTGATGTAACTACAATTAATACAAAAAGAATCTTGTGATTATTAATCAGTTTAACTAGGAAGACAATTTATTATATCAACTATGTATCGTCTCAAAACATTTTTGCTATCACTCTCCATTCAGGCTGGACTGGTTGTAATATCGACCTTTTTTCATACATTGTCAGTGGCAATAATTGTAACAAACTGGCCTGACTTTGACTTTGACAAATTTGCTACAAAAGCAGTCATATTGTGGGTGCTACTACTGATAATAACTTCGGTATTGCTAATACTTGTGGCTTACACAGAAAATTGGGAATTGGCACTAGTGACTCTAGTTTTGATGACAGTGGTGACTATTTTTTGGATTGTTGCTGCCATTCTGCCACTAATCGAAAGCGTTGATAAAAATGAGGAAAGTATTAAGGGAAGAGATTTTAAGGTTGAAGGTAATTTGATGACATTTTTCGGGTATGATGAGAACGGTATAGGAGCTTTTGATCCTCGTCGTTTGATGCAGAAGGATTTATGTATAGAGTATAAGTGTGGTGAGACAATGTGGTTGATGGACATGGGCTGGCGCAGCAAATACACAGACTGGCCTAAAGCTTTGTTGGATAAATTGTCAAACAAACGTGATGCAATTCGCAGACATCCTCACTTAAACAAACCTATCAAGTTGGCAGAAAAACGTGATGCAATACGCAGACATCCTCGCAAATACAAACCTATTCCAATAAAACAATCCAAACATAGTAAACGAGGTCTAACTCGAAGATTTGCTTCAATAAAATTGAAAAAGTACGTTCCCAATTTGTCAGAAATTGGACCTGGATATGTTCAGCCAGTGTTCTCCGATCATATGGAAGGCAGATCTGGACCAAGTTTGAATTCAACTGTATCTGGTTTTGGTAGGCCATGCAGATATGTAGACCATTATTGGCCACCAACTAGGTCCACTCGTGGGACAACCAGGAGAACTGAACCCACTACCACCACAACCACCACAACAACCACTACAACCACTACAACCACAACTACTGAAGTCCCGCTACCTCCATTAATTTTCCCATTGAAGAATCGCGATGCCAACTATTTTTCACGCACAGTTTCACTGGGATCTTTCTTTGTTTTCCTAGGAATATTGATTTACTTCTGGCTCGTCACTTTATCAGCACTCGCATGCCTCAAACCGTAGTGTGTTACATTTTTCCATGTCAGCCAATTATCTACCTCATTTTGTTTTAGGTAGAACCACAGAAAAATATAATTTGTCCATGGTAAAACAAGGATTATTTTCTTTTTTTGACCTAATACTGTGTAAAATAATGACTGTAATTGCCAATAGTAGAACATAAAACGATAATTTCCTGTAATTGGCCTAATAATTTACTGGTTCAAGAAGAATAAGGAGAGAGTTCAGAGAAAAAGGGGAAGAAAATGAAAGAGTGTGCTGTATATATTTACATGGGCTGACATTAAAAAGACATAATTTGAGATCTTTTTTCCTAGTTTTTTGCTTTTTATGTTCTATATTTATTATATTTTGACAGATTTCGTTTATGTTGGAGGTGTATTTAGTTATATGCTTGATTCTCATATTGATTTGAAATGACATCATAGACGTTAAAAAATGTATTTTTTAATTAAATATTTTGATCGTACTTCATTGAAGAATTGTCCTCATAAAAATATTCTCATAAATCATAAAAATATAGAAATGACATGGTAGCCATTAAAAATGTATTTTGTAATTAAATATTTTGATCTTACTTCATTGAAGAATTGTCATCATAGAAATATTCTTCATAGAAAAATTGTTTGGTGAGCTTGAATTTGCTATAATTTATAATCTGTTTCAATTTTACAATTATTTTCAACCCTTCAATATTTGTGAACTGAATATTTCATTGCTTTTGAGATGTTTGAAAACGTTTCTTGTTTACTTTATTAAAAGCATTCATGCATTTGCTTATACATAGGCTACTGTTGAAAAAAACTAAAATAAATTTGAAATTTAAAATAAAAAATGAAATAGAATTCTTGATTTTGATTCTTATTTTTGCTTGATGCTCCTCCCACCAGTGGGCATGACTTGTTATGACCTTCAGTCAATCACAAACCTTCTGTAATGATACGTTTTTAGGGTTATAAATTTAATACTTTAATAATTCTTTATTAAAATTAAAATGATGTTAAAAGTCACTGTAAATAAGTTGACATAACCTCTGTGTACAATGTATCAATAGTGCATATCGATATATTGACTTATTATAGTCAACATCAATATATAGACTTAGGGTAATTGATAACAAATAATTGACTATATCTTGTAAGGTTGTTATTTTTCTCATAACATGTTATAGCATAATTTCTTTATAACATTTGTACATTAAAATAAGCATTTAATAATATACAATTTTAAGTAATATAATTTAATTCTGCTATTGGCATCATTGTAAATATCAACTTACTTTTTCTTTTAAATATGTCACACGTGGTAAATTAATTAACTTGATTAGAGTAGTTTGATGATGTGAAGATTTTGACAAGTATAGTTTGATGATGTGGAGATTTTGACTAAAGTAGTTTAGATGGGTTACCGTGGGAAAGCCAGCTTTCATTAGCGTCACTGTCTGGATACCTCTTGAACTGAATAGACGTGTTAGAATTTCAATTAGATTTTTTTTTACTGTTGCAGTGCATGAAGCAACTTAAATTATTAATGTAACTTGGTTTTTTGTTTTTATTAATCTTTATTATTTATTTTTGCTTTCAAGAGGTATATAAAATCTGATCAGGAACTCCATAAATTAAGATGAGTATATAGTTTTAAGTTATGATTATAATGTATTAATTTTTGTCTTGTGCGTATTATGTTAGGGTGTAGTTCTTTTATTTCATTCATTTTGTAATGTTGAAATGTTGGTGGCAAATCGACCACAGCATTAAAAATAAATATATTTAACAAACTAATCTTCTTCATTTTGTTCATGAATCGCAAAATCACCCTTGCCTACTCCAGTATTATATGAAAATTGAGGAACCGATAGCTTTTATTCATTAGACACAGTGTTCATAGGCCAACCCGTACAATAGAATACCTATTGTAAAAAGGGGGCGTTGCAAATTGGTACAACATGGTGGGACTTTACTCTAAAAGACATTACTCTAAATTAACCTGAATCAATTTTTATATGGTATTGGAGAGAGGAGATTTTGTGATCCATGAACAACAAATATTTTCTTAGGAGTAATAAAATGGCTGACATTCTTGAATGTGAAGAACAAGCCATGAGTGATCAACATAGAGAAGAATCATATGATACGATTATAATTGAACAGGATAATGATTCACAAGATTTAAATTTAACCATACAGAATAGTGATGAAACTGAAACTGTGTCGAGTATGGAAAACAAGTCAAATGAAATAAGCACTGATTTTAATATGCAAATTCTCCTGAATCTTTTACCAAAAATGGATGAAAAACAATCTCAAGAGTCCAAAAACAATGCAAAACTCACTAATGAAAATTTACAAAAAATATCTCAACAAATAAATGAAGTGAAAATAGGGTCAAACATCACTAATACTAATTTACAAACAATGGGTGAAAGACTAACACAAGAAATAAATTATGTAAAAACTGAAGTAGAAAAAATAAATAAGAAATTAGACAAAAATAATGCTAGGTTAGAAAACAAGGTAGGTAGAATTCAAGATGACCTGAGTACCGAAGTTTAAATAAACTATAGTCAAATCGATGAAAATAAGCAAAAACATGAAGTGCTTGAACCAAAATTCAATAATTTTGTAAGAAAAACAGAGGAAAATAATAATGTATTGCATGAGAGATCCCACGAATTAGAAACAAATGTAATCAAAGTAAAAATATCTTGTGAAACCAAAAAGATCCCTATTTCAAAACAAATTGATGAGTCTGATGACAAGGTTTGTCATTCGAAATTCGTAAAGAAATCTATTGTTCGTATGTGGTCAGATGACATACGAGAAAATGCATGTATTCGTTTGCAATTTGAGAAATCTGGGTATGCTAGTAGTGACATCGAAACATGTTTGCAGAGCAAAGTATCAATGAAATCAGTATCGGTAAGGTTAGCAAAGCTAATCAGTTCGTGTTCATACAGTATTGTCACCCATACAGCACACCAAGTCACAGATACCTATCAGATATGTAACTATGTGATCCAAAATGTATGTATCAAATGATAGCTTTCAGATAGGTCCCAGCTACATCTCATCATAACCGGTTTTCTTCAGATCCAGTCATACATACCAAGACATATCTGATACATATCTGATAAGTATCCATGAAACCTACCCACAATGCACTTAGTCTGCACATGCGCCTTGGCAAGTATTTGTGGGTAACGTCTAGAAGGACTTGTCTGCTAAACGGCCATTGTTGTAAACACAAATCATCAATTTCGACCTGTTTTGGTGGCTTTTCTAATGTTTGTGTGACATTTTTACCATCGTTTTAAGTGTGGCCAATGCTTTTAAAGTTTTGTGATTTGAAGAGGATTTTTAGAAAGCGTCAAAATTTCAGTAAGTATCAAATAAGATCATCCTTTCATTGCTATTTTAGTATTGATTGTCTCATCTGTTGATTGTTTTTCTAGCATGAATAACATAAATTTTACAAAAATGTACAGCACTATTCTGAACAATATCTCATAAGATCAATGAGGATACCGTATTTACCAAATTTTAATGTTGTTTTAACAAGCTTAACTGTTATTAATTTGCTAATAATCTAGAATAATAATGATTTGAGATTGTGAGCACCCCCATCTGTTACAAAGTTACCAGTAACCATTGAGCCCAGATGAAGAAAAAGGAAAAATTTCTTTAAAACTTATTATATTTTCAGAACTTATAATTATTTTGAGGTTGAAAATTTGACAACGCCTCCAAAGTGCACTTTATTTAATGTTAAAGAGGCTCTGGTTTGGGGGGTTGTAAATTACTACTTATTTAGTACTAATTGAATTCGCCAATGCTTGTTCACATCCCAAAGATGTGACTGATTACTCTTATTATTATCAATGCCCTACTGTTTTAATTGTAATTTTAATTGTTTCAGACTTCAAAGCAGAGGTTTTGAGGAAACTAAATACTCGTCTGTTTAAAGTTCGAATGCTTGAAGCGAAACTTGATTCACTTGCAAAGAAGGAAAATACATCATTAGCCGACCCAGAAGAGATTGCCAGATTTCCAATCACAACTGAAAGTCAATTGATTGACTTAAATCAAAATTTTGATCACGAAATTCTCAAAAAATGTGTAAGTTGAATAATATTTTTAAATTTCACTTTTCATTCAACATAGAATCAAGTTTTAATTTAACCAATTCAGGTTTTATGAATGTCAATTATTTTGATGTTGAAGATCCATCTTGTTTCTACTAATATAATAAAAACTTAAAAAACACTTAAGTGGAAATTATGACTCACGTAATGGCGTGACGGCCGTTTCACTCTGTTGACTTTGAGCTCATCTCAAACTCATACCTTAAATCAGTGTACTGTGGGTCGTCTGACGATGCTCTTGACAACAGAGTGAAATGGCCTTCACGCCATAACGTGAGTCATAATTTCCACTTAAAAGTGATTTTTAAGTTTCTATTGTCAATTATTTATTTGGATATTGTATGGTCAATCATCAATACAATACACTTCTTGTAGGAACCTGATAGCTTTTCCAATACATAAACATGTATTTTGGCATGAAATTTTGTGTGTGAATGGCCTGGTTCTTCGTCTGTACTGAATAATTCATTTTTGAAAATACAAAGTTATCCCAAGTGAATGGTGCGGTTTCAAACACGGTTTAAACAAAAACCGAATCTCTTACAGTTAATGTTTTTCATTCAACTAATTCGCCATTTCAAACAGTTTTTTACATAATTAATTAATTTCGATTCGCGCATGCGCAGTAGCGTCGTCCTGTTGTATTTGCTATATTCTACAACCTAATCTGAAAGAAGGAGGTTGATAACGCTTTTTATCCACTAAACTAAAGCTGTTCTTGATGCCTAAAGGCTGGCTATGCTGTTTTTAATCTAAAAATACAGAGTGATCATAAAATAATGGTGTGGTCTCAAACATGGTTTAAGCAAAATTCTAAGTGACACAGTTGATTTTAATTCTTCTAATTTGTCATAATTATTTTTTATTATTATTATTTTTACGTTATTTAGTCTATCACTAGGTGCTAAAGTCAATTTAATATACAAAAAAAATATACAAAAAGTAAAAATAAATAAAAGTTGATTATTGTTCGAACATTTGTCAAGCAACTAAGAGCGCACATAGAATAATTCTTAAAATTTATATTACTTCATTGATTAGAAAGAAAACTGTTTGAAACGACAAATTAGTAGAATTTAATGACATTAAGGGCCGATTACAAAAAAGTGGATTAAAGTTAATCTTTGATTACTCATAAGAATAATTAACATTGTTAATTGGAGATTAAACTTAACAGGCCTTTGTACAACTGAGACTGACTGTAATTAATTCGGTTTTTGTGATACCATGATCAAAACCGCCCCTATTCTTTTATGATCACTCTGTATTTTTAGATTAAAGAACAGCATAGCCAATTTTTAGGCATTAGGTACAGCTTTAGTTTAGTGCACAAAAAGCGTTTTCAACTTCCTTCTTTTAGGTTAGGTTGTAGAATATAGCATATACAGCAGAAATGACAAATAAATTCAGCATGTTGGGGAGGAAGAAAAATCCTTCAAAACCGACTGTCTGTATAAAGTAGTTGGTGAGATCTAATTCTATTTTTTCCTTAATGATTGCTTACTTCTCAAGAAATAAGAGAGTTTTTCATTATTTTATTACCGGTATATTATTCATTATTTCCATTATTTATCAAGAAAAAAAGAGTTTTCCATCTCTTTGAACCTTCATCCATTAACCTTTACTGTTTTCATTAGTTAAAAATAGATATTTGTAGGTATGACAATTTTTTAAAATTCTAATTCTAAATTTCTAATTTTATGTTTATTGGTTGAAAAGTAGCATCTGAAACACTAATTCGACTTCTGCCTCTTTACTCAAGCATCGCTAAATTGAAAAAAGAATTATTACTTGCCCAATAATTCACGTTCACCTTACTAGAGCAAAACAATTCTCTTCATTTCTATGAAATGGCTTATTAATGTAACAAAATTTTAATTTTCCAAACATCTATGAAAGCTGAATTCTGCATTGCTCAGCTTTTATTATTGCTAAATAAAGCAATAATGTGTTGCAGCTTCAACATATGTGTTGATACTTCCCTTGAATAGAAGCTAAAAAGTTTAAAACTTTAAACTTTGAATGGGTGGTTTCATCAAATGGTTACCTCTGTATAACTGTAATTCCTGAAATTGTTTCCATTAATTAATCTTTTCCAATTATGTTTGTTGTACTGTAGACATTTTTAAAATTCATCCATTGATTTGAAACAATCTTTTCTTTGATACTCATGTTTCAGCTGTAAGGGTGCACCAAAAAGAGGCTACCGAAAAAGACTTGGATGCTATCATAGCACGTTGGCTTGTACAAGCAAAAATGAGGATTGACAGGAGTGAAAAGTAAGCTGATTATTTGATTCGAACTGGTAGTATATGAGTCATTTTTCATTAGAATTTCTCAATTGTAGCAGCACAAATGTCTGTTGAGCTAAGCTTAATCTCTAATTAACAATGTTATTTTTAATGCTTAATGAAACCTTGATCTATTTTCGTGCAACCGACCCTTAAACATTATTTAGAGCGAGGACACACAAGCGGCCCGGTAGCAAGTCGCCTTCCATATATGTATTCAGTCTTGGACTTGCATTGCTTGAATAAAAAATGGGTCATTACTTATGGGTCATATATGCTCTGATGAATGCTGACTTATGGGCTACCGGTATTGTATTGTATATTTATGCTATTCTCTCCAGAAAATCATTGTCTAGTTGTTTTTGAAAATGAAAGTTTTAAATCAAAACACTTGTATTTTCTCAACATTGTATTTTTTCCATCGCTCATCAGTACAAGCATTTAAATTCAAATTTCATCTATTCATAATTAGTGCATACATTTATTGTAAAACAGTGTTACAGGATATGAATATTGTATGATGATTTGTCTGTGTGCTGGGAGGAGTCATAATTTTAAGAGTAAAAAACTTGTAAAATAGAAATAAGATTATATTATTCTACTACTACTACTACTACTACTACTACTACTACTACTACTACTACTACTACTACTAATACTACTACTACTACTACTACTACAACTACTAATAATAATAATAATAATTTATCAGTCTTAAATAAATATGATAATAAAATTTATGTAAACATTGACATTTCGATTAAGTTAATAACGGTTTCTGTTTGAATATTTAAGCCTAAAGCCAAATGCACACCTAATGCTGCATGGATTTGCCCACAGAAACGTGATTTCTATGTAGTGGCTTGAATAGCAGTACCACATCGTGTGCAATTCTTCTCACTTGAGCAGCCAATAAAGCTTGAGGCAACCATAATTCAAGAAAAATACAAATTTGATTCAGTAAGTGGCCTTATACACCTTATAAAATGCTTGCTACAAGTCAGTCAGGAATAGCAACTCCTCCAGCTATAGAGTTTTAGTTTTCTCCATTTCATCAACAAAATTTCTTATTTCAATCTCAATTTCTATGTAAAAATTTAGGCTGGTGAAAAATTAACCAACTATTTCCAACTAACACCAGTGTTTGCAGGCTCCTCTCTTCTAATTAGATTTAATAAAAACATATTCATATTACACATGCTTGAGAATCAACTTTGTGACTTCTGCTATTTACTGTTAATGATCTAAATTGTTTTATTCCAGTAATGTACCAGAGAAAACAGCAGATGATGATATGGACCTGCTCGAATGGATAAGATACCATGGATAGATTTATGTAGTTACCTGATTTCTGTAAGTTACCAGGAAGTTTTGATGAATGAATTTGTTAAGCAATCATCTTTTAATAATTTATCATGTTTATTTAAAAATATATGTATTGAAATATATATATATATTTTTTTAAATATGATTTTTGAAATAGAAAAAAGTGAAAGTGAATCACAAAATAGAGAATAAGCTCATTACTTTTTCTATAAAACAGTGTCTCATTATAGAATATTTTGTTATTTTCCAAAATATATTCTATATTTATGAAATATATTTTATATATTTATATTCCACTCTTGCGTTTTCTTTCACACTTCCATGTCATTGATCAATATTATCCTCTTTGATCCTAGCTCCTCTACAAATTGTATTCTTGACAAGAATCAGGGATACATTTTGATAATTGTTATTTTCACCCTCATTAATATAGAATATTGTGCAGATACATCACAGATATGTATCGGTTACATAACTCTGATAGTTACAGAAACCAATCTGATACCTATTAGATACATCTGTGGTATGTACCTGATACATCTAAATGTCCGCTTTGTTGATATGTTTCAAACAGATATCATTGATACATATTGGATACATATATTTGATACATATCTGATAGATTCCATTGATTCATTTCTGGTACATATCAATGATACATATCAAATATGTACCAATGATACTTGTTTGAAACATATCACCAAAGCGGACATTTAGATGTACCTGGTACATACCTGGTATGTTTCAGGTAGGTCTCTGTAAGTTTCCGATACATATCATAAGTTTCAAAATTATGTATCTGATACATATCTGGGACATAACCGTGCTGTATGGGCAGTGAGGGAAACAAGATGTTTAATGATTTTAGTGATAGGCGCTATGACTATGCAGTTCCGTATTTGTTTGACCAGCTGTCATGCTGTAGGCCTAATACCTTAATTCATGGAATCTTGCTTTTCTACTTGTCAGTTAATTTTAGCTGTATTGTGTCGGCTTCCGAATAACACAATGGTTTCCAAACGACCGTAGGTAAAAGTCCTACAATGTTCTATTCTAGAGCCTAATACTTGGCCCTACTATTTCAAGATTCTATGAATATTCATTCTATGAATCACTCACCTGTTATCTATATTCTACTCGTTATACTGTCAAATTCTTCTTTCATATAAAAATATTCTTCTGTAATGCTCTACAAAATAGTAATCTATATTCTGATTTCCATTTTCAATAAAACTTTCACTTCAATTCTTCCAATAAAATAAATTTTGTCACATGTTTATTATGACAAATAATTTGTCAAATTATTTTAAATTCGGCGCATTCAATAAATTTTAATTCGCCTAATTAATTTACATTTTCTGACATCGTAAATTTTTAAAGTTTATTATTGATCACCTTGGAACTTATCTGTGGATATTTTAATTTTTTTCTTGCATTGTATTAATATAATTTTCTTTCAGGTGTGTCTTGTGAAATATGGATTAATCATATTTTATTTCAGGTGTTATTTCCCATGTCCCTTTTTATATTATTACATAGACGGATCTTTATGAGCGTGCCATAAGCAACTATGTAATTAGTTTATAAAGAATTTTTTTTAAGGGCATTCAACCCATTGTATTTTGAATTTTTGTCCTTTTGGATCATAGTATGTGTATAGGTGTGATAGAAAAAGGCATTTAAGTCCTATGAGTTGGCTATCTCAACTATCTGGCCTATACATGTGCGACAACAAACATAATAAGACTTATGTCAATTGTAGAATGATTTTTTATTCATTACAATTTACGTTGAGTCCGAACCTAGAGTCTGCTGTCATAGTGCTGAAATCAGTCTACAGACATCTAGAAAACTTTCCATTAGCCAACAATAGATTTTTATTTGAAATTTTGTGAATATTAATTAAATATGTAAATTTTCCTGCACAAGTTTTTTATGAGAGTATGACAGCTTTTATAATAACACGGAGTTAAGCTCATATTGATGCTTACTCTATCAACTTTCTCTTAATAGTATTAATCATATCATATCCTTAGTAGCTGATTCAACTTTCAGTTTCAAAGAAAAAATATTTTTTACAATTTATAAATATTTTATTAATAAAATGTATGGTAACTTGCTAGGTATGCTTAGTTATTTTTGTTTCATCTAAGATTTTCTAATTTGGATAATGGACTGTGAATCCATAATTATGTCAATGACTGTTAATATTTTTTTTAGAAAACTTAAATTCGTGTCATTCGTAAAATTAATCATAACATTGCAAATTAGTACCATTGGTAACATGGTGTAAGGAATCATCATAAAGAATTTATGATTTTGTTAACTTGAATTTAATGCTAATCTTATATTAAATAATATCATGAATATGAAAATTTTTGTAGCCATTATTTTGTGAATAATGATGAAATTGTTAATGAAGAATAATAATAAAATTATTAATAATGATTAATGAAGTTTACCATAGCTGGTGTAATAAGTATGAGAATTACAATGAATAATTAATAGGTACAATTTTGAATTAGAAAAGCAATTAAAGGTAGTGGTGTTTGAAATATAATGAAAGTAATAAATAATAATGATGATTAATGTATGTTACTTTGAAGTAGGGTAATATATGATGTAGCTTTTGTAGGTATTCTTCAAAGGAATTTGTAAAGAAATTTGGATATATTTGAATGAAGATTGGATTTTTATGTGGGAATACTTAGGAGGTTGATTGTCAGTTAATTTTGTTAGTATTGTGTTAGTTTTAAGTGATTTTGTCTTGAAATTGTGAGAGAAAAGCCTCCACCAGGAATGAATGAATGAATTGAATGATTATCTTGTGTTATTGACTTGAATTTAGTCTTGAAAATGTGAGAGAAAGCCTCCACATAGACATTGAGTATTGAATTGATTGCCTTGTATTTCTTATGTTAGGGATATGTATTTCTTGTGTTAGGGACTTGTATTGTTGACAATTGACTTAATGAGTGCATCCATATTTATGTCCATGAATTGTTTGTGATATCTTGATTTCTTGTATTAAATTGAAAATAAGTATTGAATTTGTTTATGATAATTGGATTTCTATAAAATATGTATTGAATTTTTATTGAATATTATTATGTCTGTTTGTGTATCTTTGTACTCTTGATCTTGTAATGATTGATCATGTATTACTGAAAGGCCTAAGAATTAAATGAAATGTTATAAATGAATGAATTGATTAAATAATTAATTATATCTGCAGATTAATAAAAAATATGGTAACTTTTAATAACTTACAAATTAATAGAAATATGATGGCACTTATATAGTTTGAATTTTGTTATAACAATTGGATTAAAATATTACAGATTAATTGAATACTGTATAATTATGGTAAATATTTGTGAAACAGTTGAAGTTTATTGAAGATGATATGAAACAAGGTTAATTTTTTTGAAATATTTAAATTTCACTTATAAAAAATGTTGATGACAACTTTTTTTATTATAGATAATTGAAACTTGAAACTTAGTTTGTGTTTGAATAATTTATTTGGTATAAAATTTCTTGGTAAATTTTATTTTTTATTTCTATTTGAAGCTGAAAGTTGATATAGGGTAAACAATTTATAATGCTAAGTTAATTTTTTAAGAAATACTTAGTTGAAAATAGTCATAGAAAAAATGGCTAATAAATAGAAATAATACTGTATTACACTCTGTTGTAATTGATTTGTATAGAAACTTTGTACAATTATTTTGATGGTATTACTTTTAATATACTGTATTATGTATTCATTCTTTATCAATAATTTGATCTTTTTATATTTTCATTTTTTGTGTATCATTAATTTGATTTTCATTAATTTGATGTAACTTGTCACTAATATGATTTTTATATTTTGGATTATATAACTTATATAACAGATTTCAATGTGGGATACACATATTAACATCGAAAAACGACGAAAGAAAAAATAATATTCATAAATGAACATTTATGACACATATAACATCAAATAACAACAAAAAATTAACATTTACAAACAAACATTTCCGGCGCAAATAATAATAAATAACATCGTAAACATCGATTACACAAGTGAACTAAATGACAAATTTAAATCATGAAGCTTTTTTCGAAATTAAAAACTTTTCCAGTGCAACAGTGACTTTGTGATGTCAAGACTACACTGAATACATTTTAGTAACAAATGTCTTGTCAGAGTGTGATGATGAGTTGGGCTAAAGTTTTATGAGTTCCACTACAAGAGATGAGTTCGTAACTACAACTGAGATGTCATGGGGCATGTTTGTGCCTAATCCAGTTCCTGCCATTCAACACCATGAATTACCTGGTGGTAATTCAAACTCATCTGTTCTCAACTTTAAACTCATATATCAGTCATAAATTTTCTATCCTTTTCAAAATTGATCCTGACAAGCAGCAAATCTTTTCCAAAATTTTAATTTCTTTCAAACAACAAACGATGACAGTAAAATAAACATTCCTTTTCAAACATTAATCCTGACAAGCAGCAACTCTTTCATTCTTAAAATCCTAACACTGGTATTTCATGTCAGAAATATTCAGAAAATATAAATTTATGTGACTATGAGCAAACACAGCAAAATAATAGCAGAGAGATGTTCAACACAGTTCCAACCATGATGTTCCAGCCATGATGTTCAGCGATGGTGTCCAACCATGATGTTCAGCAAAAAACTAAGGCCAAACTTATCAGATCACAATGATAAAATTTTGTGAAAAAATGTCTATGGATTTCAATGAACATAATTTTTTGAATCAAACAGGATGAACAATCAACCGCAAATATATAATCGACACTATCAAACCATAACAGTAATAATGTGAATACATCATAAACTGTGACAACATTGTTAAGTTTACTTGACAAAATAGACTCATTATTTTTTTTTTAATTTGATTTAAATTTTTAAAATGAACTTAAATTTTTTAAATAAATTTTGTAATTAATGAAATATTTTATAAAAAAAACTTTAATTTTATTTTAATCAATTTTTATGATTAATTGAATTTTTATATAACATTAAATTTTACTTTTAAATCAGTTTGATGATAAATCATTTATATAAATTTAAACATTGTTTAAAATCAGTTAAATTCTTTGCTACATTTGAAACTTTGTTATGTAAACATTTCATTCATTAATATTTGTAAACATTTTTTTATTATATTACAACTTCAGTATAAAATTTTGAACTACATAAACTTTTCTGAAACTGTAATGTTTGGATTTTGGCTGTAACATTTGAATATAGTTTTCATAAATTTGATCAAACATCATGTAAAATAATTTTTATAGTATGTCACTTAATAGCAAAATTCCTGTCAATTGTTTTAAAATAAATAATTTTCATATTTATTTTGAATCTGTTATAATATTGTGAATTGTAACTATAAATTTTAATTCTTATAAGTAAGTACTGTTTTAAATTTTGTTTTACATAATTTATAAATGTAATAGTGAGAAAATATTCCTGTGTTCGAATTTCAATTTTTTTGTTATAGTCAAGATATAATTCTTTTGCTAACATAAAAAATTTTCCTTTTTTCAAATTTAATTTCTTTGCAACTTTTTTATATAAAGTTTTCAAACAGGAAAATTTTTATCACTAAGGAGGGGGTATTTGTAATGATACGTTTTTAGGGTTATAAATTTAATACTTTAATAATTCTTTATTAAAATTAAAAGGATGTTAAAAGTCACTGTAAATAAGTTGACATAACCTCTGTGTACAATGTATCAATAGTGCATATTGATATATCGACTTATTATAGTCAACATCGATATATTGACTTAGGGTAATAGAGTATATATTAATTAGGGTAAAATAGAGAGATACTATAGAAATGATAATATTATATATATATATATATATATATATTGAGATCCAAAAGTATTAGCTAGAAAATGATGAACCTTTCAGTTAGGGCGGTGAGGGTAAATTTTTTCCATTCTCCTCTCTAGCTGAGGAGGGAGGGTTGAAAAAATCAACTTTTGAACTGCTGGCCCGATTGCAATGAGGCAAATTCTATTCAATCCAAAACACAAAAATTGAGTAGTACTGACTTGAAAGTAACTAAATTATGCTAAAGGGGTTGGGGCACCAGAAATGAAAAAAAATTCACAAAAAAGTCCGATTTTGATTAGTGTTGAAAAATATAATTTCTGTTGGAAACAATATCATATTGAGCTTAGATAACTTCTTTTTGAAATGTCTTTTAGAATGCCCGAACATGCGCCCTCTACAACCCTCAAATACCTAGCAAAAAGTTCTTCAAATGAGTACTTTCACTTCCCCTCACTAGCAAGTAACGCAAGTAAGGCGGAGTCTGCAAGTATAGGAATCATGATCATGTACAGAGCCTCCACATACAGTATGTATATGTATATATATATGTATATGTATATGTATATATAGTAATCGAGGTCTGGAGAGGTAAATAATCATAGGAAAAATCTACAAAAATTCGAACATTTATACCATTGACCAAGTCTATACCATTGACCTTCCCATGAAAATTCAGATTGATTGGTTCAAAATGAGAGTGATTGTGAGCATTTTTCATATTCTCTTTCAGTTTACAGCAAAAATCAAAGTATACCTTACTTTTATTCCTCGATTATGATTATTTTTTTAGGATTTTGGTTCAAATCTATCAAATTGATTTTAAACATGGTAATTTGATTATATTTCATTGTTTTATTGTGTATAATCATGTTTTATAGCCATCTTTTCATACTTATTGTGATTTGAAAGCTGTAATATCGTTGTATCGTGTTGTAATCAACTTTATATTTATACTTCATGTATATAATATACACTTACTCTATATATCACATAGAAGAACTAGTGAATGAAGGTACCAATTTCAATTATTGACGTATTTCAAACTATAATAGGTATTAATAGGTATAATCATAGGTACAGTATTAATCTGAATCCTTGAAAATCTCAATTCGTTTATAAGACACAATGTTTTAGTGCAAAGTACAAATGGCAGTTGAAAGAAATTAAGTGATTAGCAAGTTCAATTGACATGCATGCTACAAGCTAGCATAAAGACTACAAGACTATGAAATGGGATATCAATGGAAAACACAGAATAATAATTTACGTTTTGAACAGAAGCTGTGAATAATAATAGTAATCTCGGATCTCATAATTGAATGTTTTTGAATTTTTGCGCCATAGGTCACGTCACTAATACGTTGAACTCCTGTTCAACGTAATTTAAACTCATAGACTATTGAGAATCTAAAGGCCTGTTTAAACTTACTAAAGCTAGAGAGAAAATTAATTATTAGTAGAGAGCTTGCCTATAGCAGCGTATACAGTTGCAGATTACAACTGAACGAGCTACGAGAGTGATAGAGCAACACTTACGCTATTACTAGATTGTGTTTACTATCGTGCATACTCGACTGAGACTCATCTAAGCAGTTAGTTTCTGTCTAGCCTGAGCAAGTCGAAACAAGCCTCAATAATGAGAAAAAATAGAAAGAAGTTCCTCTTTTAAGTATGAAGGTTTAAAAATAAGTACAAGTACTTTTTTGAATTAAAAATTAGAGTCCTGGATCTCTTGTTCCATGACGAACTGCGTTTTTAATATTAACTTTTTAAGTGAATTCAACGACTTGCAGTCAAATTTTCATTAAGAATAAGTAGAATTTACTTACTCTCTAGGCCGAGCGCTTTCGAATCTTTGGGATCCATTTTCAGAGGCGTCCTTCTTGATCATCGATCTCAGTTTTTTGGTTAGAAGAATTGTGGTTTTTGTAAAATGTGATCAAAAAGTTTGTGTGATTTAAAATTTAGTTGTTCATTGAGGATGTTTTGTTTATTGTGTGTGGTGTGTTTGTATATTTCAAATTGTTCCAAGGTATTGAGTTCGCGTCCTTTAGATTTTATATGTTGAATATTTTTACAAAAACCACAATTCTTCTAACAAAAAAAAAAATGACATCGATGATCAAGGAGGATGCCTCTGAAAATGGATCTCAAAGATTCGAAAGCGCTCGGCCTACAGAGTAAGTAAATTCTACTTATTCTTAATGGAAATTTGACTGCAATTCATTGAATTCACTTAAAAAATTAAAAATTAGAGATTTCAAGTTTAGAGGGGGAGTTGACTTGAGGAAAATACGCAAAATGCAATGAAGCCCCAATAATTTATTGATAAAGTAATAATTTCTATCCAAGTACGAATTTACTGAAATTTTTTAATATAAGTTTTTTCAAATGTTTCAAGTCAAAGAAAGAATAATATTGTCTTCTACTATTATGATTTGAATACCGGGATATGGTTTTTTTTTAAATAAAAGCATCACGTATCATGAGCTTTTTAAATACTGTAGTTCATTAAAAATTATGATAAATAATTTAAAAAAAAAACCCTACAATAGTATTCGTTTACTGTACTATATAAGTCTATAGTAAAGACCTATTATGTACAGCATCCTAGTACTGTATTTGATGCTTGAGAAATTTAAGACGTGACCGGAGTCCAGAGGTGCTTTTATTCTACAATAATACTTATTTGAAGAACTTTCTGCTGTTTCGTAGAACCTTTGGCCACTGTTACGCCGCTATCGACAATTCTGCAGATTATCCGTGGTATACGCATCAGTCAAATGCTTGGGTGTACTGTATTGTGAATTACGCTCGTAGTAGCTCTGTGAACAGCAGATCTCATGCAAGAATGGGCGTTTTCACACACACCGACACGGCGCCGGCACGACACCGGCACCGGGCGCCGATATCGTCACGACATCGTTGAAGCATTTCACACTTACCGACACGGCATCTGGCTGTCGGTGACGAACTAACCTTATTTTGCAGTGGGCGGCACAGTTCAAAACGGTACGATGGCTGATTACAACCAGAGAGTATAGTAAAAGAATTACTTCTATTCTCTCTGATTACAACAGGAGGTTGTATTTGTTATATTTATTATATCTACGACGTAAAAGGCACAGTCGTAATAGACAACTTTGAATTGACCCAATAATAAAAGTTCGCTATTTGGATGGCTTGTATTACTACACCTTATTTGATAAGCTAGTGACAAACCCAACAAAATTTTTTAATTTTTTTCGTATAAGTACTGTAAGGAAACTTTCGACTATATATTAGTGAATTTAAGTGATGAAATCAAAAAACAAGACTAAGATCTTGTTCTTATTTTCTTCTATAGTTTTGTCCCATAAACAGGGCTCGGATTCGACTAATTCAATTAGGGTGACAACATCATACCTATCAGCCATCGTACTGTACCAGATGTTTTTTTTCAGTAACTAACCTCAAACTGTTGACAAAATGACCAAATTCTGTTCAAAACTATGGACGACACACAAGTGTCGGTGCCGGCACCGGCGGGAGCTATGCTGCCAACGACATGCCGGCGCCGGCAGCCGGCTGCCGGTGCCGTGTCGGTGAATGTGAAAGCTGTTCCATTTGGCAGCATTGTATCTCAACCCCCACGACACCGGGACGACATCTTGCCGGTGTCGTGCCGGCGCCGTGTCGGTGTGTGTGAAAACGGCCATTAAGGGGTCTATACCAGTTGTTCGCGGATCCACTTGTTCGCACAAGCTCAGCCAGTATACAAGCGTGATTCTGTGCGCATGCGTGAAGAAATTTGTGTCAGCTGGTTGTCAATATTATTTCTGCACCATTGCCAATGTTTATGTTTTATTACGATTCAAGATTATGAGTTTTTGTTTGATGTTAGTCCAGTTCTGTTGTACTTTTATAACTAAGGTAATCTTTAAAGTACTAAACTTTTCATGACGCTGATCATGATATTTGTATAGTTTTAAGTATGTAGTTTTTACCACCTTGCTCTAACATTGTACGGTCAGACTATCGTCTTGAAATCGGTCATTGAATGTCAATATATTTTATTTATTTGGCGTGGAACGTGCATGGTTTGATTGCCAGCTTTTATAAAATTTTATTATAATTTAGGTAAACTCATCAATTATCGGTCTTTCACCAAATATCGACCATTCACAATTCTAACCTAAAAAGTAAGCAATAGTTTCAAGTTCAATTCAATTCAAGAAATTCTTGTTTTTTGCCTTTCCAAAAACAATTGCGTCTGAAAATCAATGAGAAATAACTGATTTAGATTTAACTGACCTCCCATTTCACAAACAAGATTCGAACACCTAAGCCGCTAGCTAAGTTATGGTCTATGTTACTTCAAAAGCAAGTCTCGCCTTAATTGTAGCAGGAACGGAAACAACTAAAATCAAATGAAAGAAGAATGTTTATGAAATAGAATGTATCCATTGCCGACTTCATGCACATTTTCCTTCATAAGCTATAAACTACTATAGACATCCAGGAAACTACTAAACGTTGCTTATAAGATTGTACTTTTAGACCCAGAAAATACACTTTGTTTTGATCTTCTATCATTAATAATCTAATAATAACTGCAAACCTAAATTATGATTTAGGTAAACTCATCAATTATCGGTCTTTCACCAAATATCGACCATTCACAATTCTAACCTAAAAAGTAAGCAATAGTTTCAAGTTAAATTCAATTCAAGAAATTATTGTTTTTTGCCTTTCCAAAAACAATTGCGTCTGAAAATCAATGAGAAATAACTGATTTAGATTCAGTAGGCTTTAGTAAGTATGAAATTTTGCATATTCTCAATTCTTGAGAGCCGGCAGGATTCAAGCCGGCTAAACTTAAGAATAGCTGATGGGTTCGATTTCTTAAAATTTCTGGTTTTATACGATTTTTCATGCTATTCAAAGTATTAAAAAATTACCACTCACCTATAAGTTAGTTTATTTCTAACTTAAATTTATAATTGTACTGACTTCACTTTCGTAATCCATTATATTCAATATACATGTTTTTCTAGTTTTACGATATTATTATAATATACCTACAAAGGCTGATCATCTGACTTGATCTTTTGATGCCAAGGTTTGAAAGGTTAACTCCTTGCTTTTCGGTTTCGGTTAAGAATATATGAATGATGCAAAAGTATATATGTATCTATAATTTAATGGTCGATGATCACTGACACAAAAAAAGAAGTAGAAGTGATGTTCAAGTAGCATTACATGATGCTCAACTAACCCTAACCTTTCTGGGTGTCTAACAGGGCTACCATATGAAAGAGATCCTTTTTCACAATTCCCGGTATTTGCGAGACTTATATTTATTTTTTTCTGATTACAGGCTTCATCATTATGAGCCCATCAGTGTATTGTGGATTTGTAAAAGACGAACAAAAACAGGAATGTCTGTCATAAATAATCCTAATGGTGGAGCGCCCGATGCACCTAAGGCTACAAACACCAAGAGTAAGTTACATTCATCTGTCATTTTGGTTCAAATTTGTTCCAAATTCAAAATGATTCTTTATCAACATCTCATTTAAATTGTCATTAGCTGGATTATAATGATTCATCATTGCATTAGAACCGAAATGTCAGGTGAGGGAACCTGATATTTTTTATAGATGCACCAGCTCTCAATCAGCAGCTGGACGAACTAGAGCTAGATCTTCACAGACCATGTGTAAGAGGTGGGACCAATCTTTACTATTCACCAAATCACTCAAGTTTCTAAAAGATCAACACCAGTTCCATTCTTCCAGGATGATATATGTCTTGAAAATATTTTTTTTTTTTTAAATCTGCGCTTTGACTAGTTTTGATGTTTATATAAAAAATGAAGGTAGAAAGTAAGTGATAGAATAGAATATGCTTTTATTTTACTTGAAATTTACAGACAGAGCCTATATTTATTCTCTACATACATGAATAAATATAGTTAGTGGAACTCATTATTAATAACAAGGACATGAAGAAAAAATGAATAATTTAGGCTAATGTAGCCTAATTACAATGAGTGGAAATAACTTAACCTGAATGATTTATATTAAGTACAATGAATAGCTTCTCCTATTAATATTATAAAATTATAAGGAAACATTACCATCAAATTCATTATGTCAATATAAGAAACAAATACATATACGATAACAACAAGTGAAACAAAGTACTAACTTGCAAATTGATAGGACGGAAGGTAGACTTATTCTGAGATACAATACAATATACAGAAGCGTATCTTTCTTCCTTGTCTAGTTTTTATTGTGATAATTTTTTTAAAGCAAGAAAATAGTTGTATAGCTCCAAATTGGAAAATACAGATTGCTGTACATCCAATCATTTAATTTAGACTTAATTCACAGGGTTTGTGACTCAGTTGACACTGCCTACACGTTAAATGACGGATTAAATATGAAAGCAATGCCACCCAACTTCATTTCTAATATGTTACATTGATGCTACATTCAGTGAGTTTTGTTTTATAATAAATTATGCTTATGTTTTACACTTTTCTGGTGATACCCACATGAATCTGAGACTTTTGCGTGTGTATAAAGTGGTTGAGGATGCAATGATGTTATGGATATTGGACCTACAGTTTTAGGTGGGTTCCAAACCACCAGCTAAGTACCTTAATAATAATCATCCAGATATTGTTATGATTTTGACGCTGACCACCCTCCCAAACGCAGTCCCGAGTTCTTGTGACTGAACATTACTTCAATCCTCTATCTCCTAGTCAATGTTATTGCTTAATTATCTTGGATTTCTTATTAATTTACTATAAAAAGTTATAGTTAATTATCTACCTTTTGACGCACAAATAGATTCCAACCCGTTATCAGGGGAGTTGCTGAAGAGCCTGTAACTTGACATTTTTAAATGGACACATAATCTTGATGGTATATATTTCAAAACAAAAATAATAGGAAGAGAGTTTGTGAAAGACTAAGCTAATTCTGTATTATTTTTTCTAGCACAACCACATCCTTAATGGTTCACCTGGTTCATGTAACTCCACGCAAACGCTGAAACTTTGCTTTGCCTTGAATGATTCTGAAACACAAGAATTGGCTGCTCTTGATGGGAAAACTATGGCTGCTTAGACCACCAGTAAGAGTTTTGTATCCTAAAAAAGAATAGTAAACCGTTTTGTTGCTGCCTCTTCATTCTACTGCAATATGGTGATGTACGTAGATGATAGATAAATAAATAAATGAATGAATTGGTACTCACACAAGATCTGTCGATGGATTGTGTTGCACACTTCTATGCTACCCACCTCCTATCAAGCTAAGGAACCATTATTCTAAAAAGATTAAAGTAATGAATTTTCCTTTTTTGCACCTTAACAAATGCAGTATTCTGATGAAAAAATGACAGAAAACTCAATAGCCGAAAACACACAAATTTCATCAAATCATATATTATTGAAGCAAGTACCTGCATTATTTTTAATTATATTATATATTATAAGTAATATATGATATTATTAATAATCAAGTACATTATTTATTATAATCAGATATTTACCAAGTATAGATATATTTTTCACTATTTCGATTATTGAGTTACTGGTCATTTCTGAATAAGAATCAATTTCTCTACACGTTTTGTAAAAAGATGTCAAAAATACACCTAACTTCATGAAATAACCATTTCAAGGAATCAAACTACATGAAATTAGCAAGCAATGCGAAATTCGTGTGTTTTGATTCAATAATAGGTATGAGTTAAGACAACTGATAATTTTACCACATATTCCACGGGGATCGGAATATTGAATATTGTATGATTTATGTTGTACAAGCTATAATGCTCAACATATGATTAATAAAAAATAAAAAAAATACGAAATGGGAGTGCTGTAAGAGGCTTAATAAAGACCATATTTAGAAAAAATATAGGATAACTATTTATTTTCAGAATTACAGATCATTTACCTATTTATATTCTATTCACAGAATTTCACAAAAATCATACAAAAATAAGTTTTAAGTAGTAGTTTAATATAAATATACAATTAATTTTTATGAGTTGTATTAGTATCTGAACTATGAATCTCATTGATTGTTATAGCAGGATAAATAAGAGTATGGGTCAGGATCCAACATAATGGATCAATTAAACTTAAAAGGCAATGGACGCTGTTAGTGTGACGTCACAAGCCCCAATCCGCCATTACATGTTTCCATACAGCTTTATAAGTCCATTTAAAATGCATGGGACCAATTTTTAGTTGCGATTTATAATCAAACAAAATGGTTATGTGCTTTCTCCCTGATTGAAAACATTACAGCGAGTTTACGGTTTGCAGTTTTTATAGATTTCCAAATGATCCCAACAAAAATAAAAGCTGAATTGCTGCAATCAGGTAGGTACTACATGCATAGGTTATGTTATTGTTCTTTCGTTTCAAGTGATATGAAGTCCATAAAGCTTGTTAAATTAAACACAAACGTTTTCGGTTGATTCCTTTTCAAGTACAAAGTTGCAATTTCGTATTAATTAACTACTGATGACTTGTTGTACATCTTGTTGT
This sequence comes from Conomelus anceps, assembly GCA_948455865.1. NCBI lineage: Eukaryota > Metazoa > Arthropoda > Insecta > Hemiptera > Delphacidae > Conomelus > Conomelus anceps. The sequence continues at coordinate 136,669,450 of OX418216.1, read as the reverse complement.
ATATTTCCTATAATAGAAGCCAATTAATTGCATGTTAAGTTATTCGACCTGATCATTACCCAAGTTTTATTGATCTGTGTGACAGTAAATTGAAAGGCGCTAATCAATAAAGATTTTAGTATATTATTAGATGATTTGATTCTATATTGGACTAACATAACATTCCAACTTCATCACGGATGGCAGTGATAGATGAATTGATTATTCAGATACTCATTCATTTCTACCCTTACTTGTAAAAATATTAACTCAATCAGCCTGCCTGTACTTCGTATGGGGTTGATGCATATTTTGTATTGTGCTTTTGCATTATGAAATACAAAACAGTGATCACCTATTTAAAAGTGAATTTTACCAACTTGTAACTCAAACAAAAACATCGCTAGCCTATATAGCGCTTTATGGTAACTTGTGCCTACTTCCTAGTTTTCCTTAAATATTTTTAATTGTATGTGGGTTTCTCTAAAAAAAATTTACTGTTCAGAAGATATTTGTTCCAGAAGAGCAGATAGTGAGCCATCTAGCCTACACATTCGTTGGTCTGCAGTTACCAAAAATACAGTTCATATATCTTATTCAAGTAATAGATTAACATTCGAATTGAACACAGATGAGTGCTTTTTGCTCCTTAGTAGTTCTCTCATTCCTAGCTCCTTTGATGTATAACTATTTATTGTTTTTGACGATTGTGTTTAATAAAACTGTGAAGATAAAGTGTGAAATAAATTTATTCTAAGTTAGAACTTTGAATTTTTGAAAGCTTCAACTATACATTATAACATCTACTTCATGCCACGAATTTAGGCGGCTCAAGGAAATTACAGTGTAGCAAATACAACTGACTGTGGTGACAAACCATATATGACTGCTAGCCTTATCAGACTCATAGACTAGGCAAGTGTGGTATAATTAGTGTGGTCAATTCGAGCATTTAAGTTGGTGATTCTCTACTATCATCTGCTGGCAACACCGTAATTTTTCAGAGCAGCCTAATTTCGTTGTGTGAACTGTTTCAATTGTCTATGTATTCATAGAATATTTATAGAAAAATTAAGAAAAAAAATGAATGATTGTTGAACTTTCAACATTAACAAAATATTCTAGTGAGTTACGGTGCTTGCACAGTGGAGCACCCAGTACTTGATGATAGTCACTGCTGCACTGTTTGGCGTATTCGAGCAGCGTGAATACCATCAACCCACAGCATGTGTTTGATTTCGCAGTGGTGACTATCATCGAGTATTGGATGCTCCACTGCGCAAGCACCGTAACTCAATAGAATGTTTTGTACAAACCTCACCATTTGTATTAATAGATAACTAACACAGTTTTAATAGAAACTTACTATTTCTCAGTAAATTGTAAGTGTTATATAAGTCAACATCATTCAGCAGTGTTTTATTTACATTCCTGGATTTCTTGTTCCATGACCAACTATGTTGTTAATATTAACTTTTTATGTGAATTCAACGACTTACAGTCAGATATTCATCAAGAATAAGTAGAATTTACTTACTCTGTAGGCCGAGCGCTTTCGAATCTTTGAGATCCATTTTCAGAAGCGCTCGGCCTACAGAGTAAGTAAATTCTACTTATTCTTGATGAATATTTGACTGTAAGTTGTTGAATTCACATAAAAAGTTAATAGTTTTATTTACATTAATGAGGTTTTCAATAATGAGACTATCAATAAATAGCATAGATTTGTTGAAAATGTAGTCTGGATGTCATCAAAAACAACACTCAACTGAGTTCTTCAAATAACTGGTTGAAAATGTTCATAATTAGAATAAAATCAACCAGCAATTGTAACGGTCCTTGACACCAAAGTAGTGACCACGAAACTAGATGGGTGAGTAGAATATTGTGAAACCTGATAATACTTTGTAAAAATTAACACTATGTTGCATATTTCTTCAAGGGTGATGTAAATAACTTTGAATTCTGTACTTTACAAACTCTAGCAGTCGCATTTCAATTCACCTACATATTTTGATGGGCACTAACTTATCACAACATTGGCTAAAGGTGCTTGCACAGTGGAGCATCCAATACTTGATAACAATTACTGTCGCAAAATCAAACTCATGCTGTTTAATGGAGTATAACAGATTGAGCTGTGTGAATACCACCATTCCGCAGCAAGTGAATGATTTTGTTTTGGTGACTGTCATCGATTATTGGATGCTCCACTGTCTAAGCAACCTAAAACCACTAGTAAATGCAGACATTGCATTTACAGCTACCTGTACCACACAAATCATCGGGGCTATTATGTGCATAATAATAATAGAGTTGTGCAAAAGTCCCAGTACTACCTACCAGCAATCATACCGGTAGCACTTGTTTAACTTCTATAGAATAATGCTGCAATTAGTCTTAGTGGCATGAACAGAGTGCTTATAAAGTATTGGTAGACCAGACTAAATTGTAGCTAGCCTAGCTGCAAATACAAAAGATTTGGTTTAATATTAAAATTCGTTGAAGCCTATAAAAGGAGGATGTGGTGGAAGTTGGAATCAAGTTTACATGATTAGGAATCGAGTTGGTAGATGGTAATAGTCCAGTTGGTATACACCCAACACTCTTAAAAATTTGTAATTTTATACATATTGATGAAAACCTAATACACTGTTTTATACGCCCATTAGCGTCATAGGTTATTACATACCTTCACATTGTATGATCTGTTGCACACACATGTTTGCACTACACCTTCCAAATATTTTAATTTGCCATCATATTTTATACATTTTACCGTGTTTGGTTTAACCCCCAAAATATCTCACTATTTCCCCTAATTTGATGGCCATAAATTGGCTTTTTAGTCTAATCGTATAATGCTTCGTAGCCTACACCTAACTTGTACACCTAACCTATGAACAAAATACTATGAAAATAGTTCTATTATCCAATATCACAACTGAAAAAAGCCTGATACTCAATCCTCTGGTATCCTGGTACATGAAAAAAGGACTCAAAACTCTTAGAAATTTGTAATTTTATTGCTTTTGATAAAAATCTGAGACACTGTTTTACGCCCATATAAATAACATGGAAACAGACACCTAGCAACCATTGTTTGGAAACAAAACTGGCTCCCTAGCAACGGATCACGTCATCACTAACAGCGTCCATATCGAGGCTCTTACCAGTACGTATAACAGAATTCAGTAAAGCGGTAATTGATAACATTAGTAACAGCACGTAATTAACCAGAACAAATGTAGATGTCATAAATTCATTGCTTTCGGACCACACTGCTCAGTTCATTGAATTAATTGTAGAGGGATGTCCTCATACTCAGGGTTATATTCCTAATGCTCTAACTACTTTCCAAAACTACTGTATAAACAATTTTCTTGGAAGTAGCTTTGTCAAGTGTCAGTTGGAACTTCATTGCCTTCAGGAAAGATACAAACAAAAATAAGAGTTATTCCATTATACTTTTCAACATTTTCATAATTTCCATTATCCTATTTTGACCAAATCCTCAACTATGGCTAGGAAGTTTAGACGGAGTGTCAGAAATAGTATGATGAAGGAAATTGAAGAGATTCGATTTTTGCTCAAGATTGCAACAGGGGTCAATTGATAAAATTATTACTAGGACATCACCAGAACAAATGTAGATGATCAAAAACTGGTTGGAAACTAATAAATCAATTTTTCTTTGTTCTACTCTCATGTGGCATATAGAACGTAGCTGTGGGTTAGTACTGCGGATTTACATTTCCAAAAAGTATTTATATTGCAAAAAAGTGCAATTCGCTATCTGGCAGAACTCAGGTTCAATGAATCATGTAGAGAATTTTCTGTTATTAATGACGGTATTTGACAGTATTTTCTTGTAAATATGCTTTATTGAATAAATAAATTATCTTGTCTAATCCAAGAAAATATTAATTCAATTTTCAATGTTTACTTCAGAACCAAATTAAAGTAACCCGACATTTCTCATTGTTCGGTTTATTGTATGAAACGACTCATTATTTTTCGGCTTTTACCAAAAGTCAATTCTATGAGCTCTTTTTATCTGTTTTTAACCGACTTCCAAAAAGAACAAGGTTCTATATTCGACCTGTTTTTTTTATGTTTGCACATCAATCATTCGAACAATATTGAACCGATTTCGATGAATTTTTTTTTTAAATGGAAGAGCATCGCTCAGCGGTGGTCCCATCCAAGTTTCGCAAGAATCGGCCCAATACTTAGCCCAATATTAAACAAAAAGGAGCATTCTTCGATGTCTTCATTTCAATCAAGTTTGAATAGGATAGTTCCAAATAGAGGTGGGTCGGTATCTGGGTAATCAGTATTTTGTAACAGTTACTTGTTGTCGTGATATGTAACCGTTACCGAGCGCGGAAAATACTGATTACAGTATCAACAGTTCAGTACTACGTACTATTCAGTTTTCAGTATTTTTACACGATGAAAGCGATACCCTGATACTGACTAGATTACGGAAGATTGAAAAGTATTTCTTATTCTTATTCAGTAGATCAGTACTCATTTATGTAGCACATACATTATACAGTACCGTACTGACTAATCTACTGGAACTTAGACGTTAATAAGTGGTAAGCTTAGTGCCAAATATACGTGATCATAACCACAAAAACAGTATTTTATTTTGAACGTTGGTATATTTACCTTTGAGCCTTATTATATAGGCTACAGCCACTGCAGTCATGGTCGCAGACCACAATCAAGGCTGAATTACACCAGCTGAGTGGTTGACCAGGCTCAACAATGTCAAAAATCAGGGACACTTACAAATTAATGTTTAGAGCCCTCAGCTGTTAATTATTGGTTATTTTTTAATCAAATTTATCTGCCTGGTGTAATCTAGTGTTAGCCTAATTGTGGTATGCGACTGCAGTGACTCTGTCCTATAGGGTTCTTAGGAGAAACGGCATACTTCAGTAGATCAGTACCAAGGTATTAATCTTGGATCAGTACAAAATTTGTCAGTGTAACTGTTACTTTGTAATCTTCATAGGAGGTTCTTAGGAGAAACGGCATACTTCAGTAGATCAGTACCAAGGTATTAATCTTGGATCAGTACAACATTTGTCAGTGTAACCGTTACTTTGTAATCAGTATTTTTATGCAGTACAAGAAAGTAACAGTAACCGTTGTAACAGTTACTTGGAAATACTGGTTAAGCCCACCTCTAGTTCCAAACATAACCGCCAATCGGATAACCAGTGTCGTTTACCAGTCTGATCATTGTATCATATGGAGCGCTTCACATCTAGACGGTTTTCGAAATCATATGATGCAATGCAATTATGCCGGGTAAACGACATTGGTTACCGTACCCAAAGCTGGTTCAGTGTGAAACATTTTATAAGTGGATTTTTACTTACTTAAGTTTGGATGTTATGAATTAATTATTGGCTTGCTAATTTGATAAATATTTCATAATGTAGGCTTTAAGAAATTTATCATGTTTTCAAAGTTTGAAAATTCAACTAAAAAGCTAAAAATATAACATATTTTAAAACAAAAAAAGAAACCGACTTCAGTGAAATGATAAAATTCAGTTTGATAAAATACTCACGTACAAAAAAGTTTAAAATAAAGTATTTACTTTAAACTGAGAAAATTTTTAATTTCATACAAGTAATCTTTTGAAGTCGGCGCCAAATTTCCCATAAACTTTTAAAATATAACAGAATTACTCTGTGAGGTCTTCCATGACGAAATAATTGAATAATCTAATATCAAAACTGTATTCCAGTTAAAGTGAGTGTAAATCACATATTTAATTGAAATACAGTGTTGGTTTTGATATTAGATAGAATTTCTTATCAATCACTGTATCTTAGTAAAAGTGAGAAGGAATACAGCATTGACCCTGCAGGCGCCTAGCGTATCCTTATTATCACAGTTGCAAACAGCTATTTAGCAATAAATTAGTAGTGAGAATATATTTTGTCACAAATTTGTAAGAAACTCAGAATAGCATAATAGTTAACAACAGCATTATCTAGTTATATGATAGGAATGATACATATAAATAACATTTATAGTGTACTAAATTTAAAAAAATAGGAATTATAGTTTTTTCTATAAAATTAAAATAATTCAAACAATATTATAAGGCAAAATTGTAATAAATGTAATTATTTATTATTTCAACCCAATGTAAAGAGGAAATTAACTTTCAGAGTTTATTTCTGTTAACAAAAGAGATTTGAACTGCAAACGTTTAAGTGGAATTTTACTAGGTTCAATAATAATTTAATTAGAAGTCGGTTTCAAATTGCAAACGAACGGTTACATTTTTATTGACAATGAAAAGCCAATTATAGGTTTTGGTTTTGACGATGGTTAACGCTATACGTTTCTCTAGTTCTTGGAACAAATCATTCCATAAATTCAAACAACTACATTATTGTTGATTAAAAACAAGTTTAACATTTTTGACCGCATGCCCAATTCATTCAAAAGTAAGATTATTAGGCTATCTTCATGATATTACTATACTGTAGATACATGGGTACTTCATTATATTGCATTTATTAAACTGTATGACACAGTTGACAAATGGCTGAAATAAATAGATATTTTGTGTTCGCGTGTGTGTATGTGTGTGTTAATACAATCAAAAAAATAAAAAATTGAAGAAAATGTAATTTACACAACCACTATATCCTCTGCTTTCAACCTTTTTTAGTAGGCCTCTAGACATCTTTGTGGAAGCACTAAAACAGTGCGAAAAGGCTTAAACACAAATTAATTATAACCTTATAAACGTAACAGGGTGTTTACTAAACGGGAAAAGTCGGGAAGTCGGGAATTTTAACAGGTCGGGAAAAACCGGGATAAGGTCGAGAATTTTGAATTTTTTTTTAATTTGGTCGGGTCAAATTGATTGTACCACGTATTTTGAAATACTTTTGTTACGAGTGCATAATGAAATTAGCTAACAAGGAAACAAGAATAATTCGATGTGTAGCTGGGAACAATTAGTCAATACATTTTTGCAATAAAGTAATCAAATGCCATTTTGTACATAGTTTGTGTTTTGCTATTGTTCTGTGATTTTCCATACCATTATTTCAATTTATTTGACATTATATATTTTTTGTCCAAGGTTGTGAAAACTTGAATTAGGTAATTTAAACAAGTATAACGCATTTTTGCAAGCAACTGTTCCGTCTCAAGCTATCTTTGATTTATTCTGAACATGAATATGATTACAAAGCCAACTATGCCTTTTTTAATATAAGTAAACCTCAAATTGTGTAAAATAGCCCTTTAATAACACCTTCGATTACTGCAATTATTCCAGATGTTAATGATGATAGCTTACCAAAGAGACTTATAGAAAGTGCTCAGAAGTCCCTGGGTTTAAAAATAATGTTTTAAACGATTTTCTCAAGTACAAGGTCCCCAAGTAGAATTCAATAGCTTGAATTACTAGACTGGCCTCTACTAATGCAACTACATTAAACATGCTAAAACAACATTCCTAAAAAATTTGCAATATGTAGATACTTGCTATTTTGATGGAGTCATCAGCTTACATTGCCCCATAGTGGATGATTTTCTTTTAATTGGCAGATCAATTCCCCCGAAGGGTGGCTGTTACATTTTTTTTGTGTTTTATAATACTTTTACTATTTTTAGTATGAAAAAAGAAAGCAGATTAAATGTTCCAATCACCTAAATATTAGTGACCTCTTGTATACGCAGTGGTCCTTCCCCCCCCCCAAACGCAGAAGAAAAAGAAAAAAAAGGAACGAAAACAGAAAAAAGAAGGGAAAAGTAAAAATAATTCTTAACGAATGGAAATAATAAAAAACTGTGAAGAAGTGGAAAAGAGATGACAATATGTAAAAGGATAGAAATTGGTAGGATAGAGATAGAAATGAAAAAATTAGTAAAAGAAAAAATAAGGATAAAATAAAAAGTAGAAGAAAATGAAGGAGAATTTTCAAAGTTGCTGACAAGGGAAGAAAATGAGACAGCAATGCCTAACCAACAATTGATTTTCTATTGCAAATTATTTTGTACTTCAGTACTTGGTCTAAAAATGATGCCAGTTTTGAATGGTTTTCTGGATTCTGCAGGTTATCAATACATGGCTGAGGACTACCATGGCAGAAAAAGCAGACTCGTTTTATTAGCACTACTTTACATTCAATCAGATAATCACCCTAGAGCCTAGATCCTGGATAATTAAAAAATTGCTATTAATATACTTAATTTTTCTTGTGAATTTCATTTTTCATTAACAGTTTTGTGCCAGTGGCGTAACTATGGGAAGGAATCAGGGGGATGTTACCCCCAGACCAAAAAAAGGAATTCTTGAAGAGTCAAAGGAATCGCTAAATTTGACAATTAGGAACTAGTAGACACCCTGCGTAAGTATAATAATTAAGTAAGTGGTGACATTCAGTATCAAGGTACAGTGGAGTCACAGTGGAGGTACAGTGGATTATTTAAAATAGCTTATATGCGCCATACTTTTATGTATTGCGTACTTTGTACATTGCATACTGGGCACCTCAGTTGCAGTTGGTGATGGGGATTTTCTATGGCGCACCCCTCGCACATACAGAGGTGCCCACATGGCACTGCCAAATGGGTAGAATTATTTACGAGGCATATAGTGCACATTTGCTGTGTTTCCACCTCGTTTGGCAGGGCATTGTGTCTTGCTCTACCCCGTCCTCCTCGGCCTCGACCCGCGCCACCATGCGGCCTTCTCCTCGGTGCTGCTGCCATTGGTGCTGGAGGTTCTTGTGGTGCCATTTCAACCTCTTCCTGGGCACCCACACCAAGCCCTACCCACCCTCTGCCATCATCCCCCGCTATAGCAGCCAGCTCCTCGTCTCTGAGAGGCTCTAATGCAACTTCCTGAGGATGTGCAAACACACCATCTACCAAGTTGTCAACTTGGTGTGCTACGTTCCTCAGGAAGTTGATCAGAGTGATTCTCCGCAGAAGGAGATTTCTGACTGCTTCTCGCACAACCGGGGTGATGGCATCGTGAAGAGCAACTCGTACCTCCCCGTTTCCTATCCTTTCCGCCTCCAAACGTGAATGGCTGTTAAACTCACATCGCTGCAGCTCTCCTAGAAAGCAACAATTTTCATTTCATTCCCAAATTTAGTTTGACCATGTGTATAGATGTAAAGTGGAGATTAGTTTAATGAACACTTCTCAAGTAAAATTTTCTATTTCTATTGAACTAAATTTAGATAGATTTATCAATCGCTTATTAAATTGTAGCAGACCACACAAATTGATGTGTCAGTGCAAAATTTCAATGAAGTGTCTCAATCCATATAATAGATGCAACTTCCAGGCACATTCAATTGAAGTAAGGACTTTTATGGTACAGTTTTTTTGGCGTTGGTTGGGGCGTCGTAACTGCAGCTTGCTGTCATTTGAGCGGTCGTGGGTTTGAATCCCGCTCCACCGTATGGCATCCATGTATATAATCATTAATCATTCACCTCATTACTCACGCACATGTCTCGGAATCATGTGGGCATCATCATTAGTGAAAAGAATAATATCAAGTTGACAGCAATTTCAATTATGTCCACAGATAGGAAAATACATGAGGCATTATGATTTCAATAGGTTCACTACTGCACTCATCACAAATACATTTGAAAAAGGTGAATATTTCTCATATTACTGTCAGTTGGTGAAACCTGTAGTCGGAAACGCAAGGACAAACTATAAAGTGTCGCAAATTATATGAAGTGTGTAAACATCTCAGATGAAACCTTTTTCCACACTGAAGAAAATTAACATTTGAACAATATCAAATAAATAATAAACTTGCATGTTTCCTCCATATAATTAATGTCACTTACTGATCAGTGTCCAAATGTTGGAGTGTGGCCCAACACTAGCCAACAACCTGGCATGGAACGATTCCAGGTGGTTGTTTGTTCTTCTCGGGCGATTAAACACAGACAAGCTGTTGGCGCCCACTCTCCCCAGCCAGAACCTTCTCACATAATCTATTACATTGTGAATTCGGTTGTCCAAACGGCCCTCATTCACGTAATAGATGATGGCATTGAGGCCATCATCAATTGAGTACGGAGGGACCACATTGTCATATGGAGGTCCTCTTTGTGGTGGCAGGTGGGGAAGAGCCATGACCATTTTTATCACTCGCCTGGCCTCCACGTTCTCGTTGCACAGCTGCACGAGACCGTATGTCATAACAGACCTCCAAATTGCCTGAAAAAATTTGTCACGTTCAGCTAAAAATTTGCTTTGCATTGTAGAGAATTCAATGAATAAATCCAAAAACTTGGTGTACAGCTTCTTCATAGCCCAAGTGAGATCCCTATTTATTATAGAGTTCAGTACAAGCGTAATTTTGATTGTGTAAAAGCATGTTCTTGAATTGTAAATGTTTTAATGGTTTATTTTTAATCTTTTCTGAAGTACTGCATAGATGAAAAATAAATTTGATATTCATATTTAGGATTGTCGATCAATATGTGGTCAATAAACTTGAAATTGTAGCTATCCACATTCTTCAAAAACGTTGGAATACGATATTTTCTATTTAAAAAAGTAAAAAGGAAACAGTTGTGCTTTAATCATCATAAAAATTTGTCCTATGTACTGAAAGCACTTACCTGGCAGTAGTGGAACCAGCAGCCTTGATGCTGGGCCTCATGAAAGATGTTCCCCACCGCGTTCATGAGGCTTCTTTCAAAGTCCGTTGTTATATGTGCCACTCGCCATGTTATTAAATGTTCCCTCACAACCCTCAACACTGCCCTGTAGGCCTGCTCTGTCTGTGAAGACATGAGGAAAAATGCCAGCGGGATGACCTATAAAACAATATTTCATTATTAATATTATAATTATATAATTATAATTTTTCAATTGTTTTTTTAAATATTTCTCTATTTTCAAGACTCTTTAAAAACTGCGGTAGCTTGTTCTTGAATTTCCTACCAATATAACTAGGTTTTTGTTTGAATAAGCTGCTATTGTGACTCACCAAGTGATAATCTCCTCGGCTTCTTGTATTATAATCATGTATGTCAAGATTTTGGTTAATATCATTCGTTTTTACATATAAAGTAGCTTCATACACACATAAGCAGGGTACAGTTAGGAGACCAAGTCTCTTGAACAACGGCCTACATGAATCTAATCTATTTACTCTGTCTATACACCTAACCGCTTTCTTTTGGATCTTAAACACCCTATCAAGATTCTGTTTTGATGAATTACCCCATATTAAGATTCTAGTGAGCTGTCTGAGGACAAATACCCCAGATGATATTCTACAACATATTTTCTCTATTTATGGAGCACAGGTCAATGTGTTATTCAATGTGGCGCCTGTAGGTTTGGGGCTATTGTGTTGTAGAACCTTATTTATTTCTTCAGAATTTGGTTGTTGACAAGATTTAGATCAAAGTTTGAAATTTCTTCATGTTACTCCTTACATTTAGTACATGATTTGACCAGATCGACAGGTTTGTTAATAGGTTGAAAACTACTATCAAAAACTGCACTAAGATATTTATGGGTACATCCTGATGCCTGTTCAATACACTCACACAACACACATTCGTCAGGTGCGCCACAGTTATGTAATGTAAATCTCTGGTCTACTGGAATACATTTGGTCTATCCTAATTGTATCTATCCTTTTTGCTTTGCACTTACCAAATTCATATATAGAACGTGCACCGAGAACAGTTGCCTTATTCCGATTGGCCTTCGAGGCACTACCTTGAAAAGAAAGAAAGAAAGAATTTCATAACAGAAAGAAACACATAAGACACTTCAATACTCTTGAAAACTGTACCTGTTCTTAAAATAAAAATATATAATATTGTTGTAGTTATCCATTTTTCGTGAACTGCAGTAGAACTATTCATATGTATTATCTTGCTGTGCAGAACTGACCTTTTTGAGTCGCGGCGGACGCGTTTCGAACTATGTTGTTCTTCTTCGGCGCTTGGTTGCAGACTGAGTAGTTTTCTAGTATGTAAGGTCTGGTGGTCGTAGGAAGGTAGTGGGAGGAGTGGATGTGGTGGGGGAAGTGGGTGTGGTGGAGGTGTTTTTAGGAGGGGTTTGTGATGATGTTGAAGAGGGTATGAGATTTGAAATTAAGTTGGTCAATGAGTTATCGCACCAGTGGTACTGTGCATACGTTGTCTGAACAGGCTCTGCGAATTTTGAAGCATAGAATTTTAATTCGAACGGATAAGTAGTATTTTTGTTTATTATTATTAGTATTTATAATATCTTAATAATTTACATCATTAACTTGTCTAATATAAGTTAAAGTACCTATTTAAATAAAAAGTCAAATTCTATTTTCGAGGTTAGGTGTACCGATATTGATCAATTTTCTTGTAATTAAATAGTCTCAAGTTGACAATTGTAATAAATTAAGTAATATTTCATTAAACATTTAACTAAAATCAATTGAAAACAATTTTTAGCTAGGAAAATGAGTCCAAACAAGGCATCTAAATCTAATTGTTCAACTAAAACTCAAGTAGCTACGCGATCTCAGCAATTATTAACGAAAAAATCTCCAACAGCTCTTAAAGCTACTGTAGATGTAGAAGAAAAGGTTGCTAAACTATTGAGTGATCACACCAAATTGAAAACAAAATTAGAAACATCACTAAAAAATTCTGAGGAAGAACGAATAGGGTTAGTGGATCACATAAAATCTCTGGAAGTTATTGTAAAATTGCAGCAGGAAGACCATAAAACTGAAATACTAAATCTCACGAGTCAATGTAGGTCTATGTCAGAGGAAATCGAAATATTAAAATCAAAAATAAACTTGGCTAATGTAAGATCTGAACCTCTGATCAATACAAAAAAAGTAGAACCTAAATCAAATGGGGAAAAAATAAATAGAAATGGTCAAACAAAAACGTATAGTCAGGTTTTGCAAACAGCAACCAAAACTAAAGTAAGGGCAAATAACGATAGGAAAGGTAGAGTACTGCTCTTGACATCCAGTCATGGACGAGACTGTAGTGACCTACTAAATAAAAGATTAAAAAATAAGTATGAAGTTCAGAGCTTTTTCAAACCAAGTGCCCCTATAAACGCTATCGTAGAGTCAGCACAGGAACAAACTAAAGATTTTGGAAAAAACGATTTTCTAATAGTACTGGGTGGCTCAAACAATATAAATGAACCTAATCTAAAACATCTTCCTGAAATAAATGAAAAAATTAAAGAGATTGTGCCACTCAGCCAAAAAACTAATGTAATAATAAGTACAATTCCGTATAGGTTTGATAGGCCAGAGCTAAATGAAGCCATTAAGTCATCAAATAAATCAATTCATAATACAATCAACAGCCTAAAAAATAAGAATTCTAAGCAGTTGGGGATTTGTTTTCTAAATGAAAGGCTGAAAAAACAAAACTTCACTAATCATGGTCTACATCTAAATCAATCTGGCAAAGTAATATTTTGTAATAGGCTGGCAGAGCTGATTGAAAGTCGTTTGCAATCTACTGTCAATAATTCTCCTAAACAATCATCTAACGAACCTTTTTTAGTAAAGTGGCTCAAAACCGGGAAGGGAAACTAGTTTCAGATGATAAATTCATATCTTCAATTGTATTAAAAGACGTTAATCGATCAAAAAATCAGGATAGCATTAGTGGAAGGAACTCTTGTAGCAATCTGATAGGCTCTCAAGATTCTAAGAGATTAAGTAAATCTACTTCAATATGCAAAAGCAACGATAAAGTAATAAGGGATGATAGGGAAGTACCGGTACTCACTGTGTTCCATCAGAATATTCAATACATTCGTAACAAAATAGATAGAATCGAAGTATTTTTTAAAGAAGAGGCTCCTGATATAGCTATTTTCACAGAGCATGGTTTAAAAGAAGATGAATTGTCACAACTTAATATTCCAAACTATTCATTGAAAACGTCGTATTGCAGGACATCTCATCGAAGTGGGGGAGTAGCTATCTTCACTAAAAATGCTAAGAATATGCAAATATTTAATTTAGAATATGCAGAGAAATTTGCTGTGGAAATGGATTTAGAAGTTACTGGTTTGAGAGTAAAAATCGACAATAATTTCGAAGTAGCGGTGTTAGGTATTTACAGGTCACCAAATGGGGAATGGAACAATTTTTGTGAACTATTCAATAGGCTTTTAGAGATTACTACTACTCGTTTTACAAACGTTATTGTAGCGGGAGATTTCAATACAGACTTTGCAACACAGAATAAAATGACAGAAGATTTAAAGGATATTATTTGCATGAATAACTTGGAAATAAAAGTTCATGAATATACCAGAGTCACAAGAACATCACAAACAATAATTGATAACATCCTTACTAATATAGATTACTCTAAAACAAGATTAGGCGGCTCGGAACTATCTGATCATGACTATCAAATCTTAGAGGTGGGGTTGCAAGGTCATAAATCAATTAAAAAGAGTAGAGTAATGAAAGAAATTCAACAATGTGAACAGGGGAATATCGATTGTTTGAAGCAGAATCTGCTACAAGAAAACTGGAGTAGGGTTTACAATAGCAATAGTTTAAATGACAAATATGATAGTTTCATTAATATTTTAAGGTTTCATATTACTATGAGTTGTCCAGTTAAAAAAGTCCCTGTAAAGAACAAATTAGACAAGATTGAAGAGTGGATAACTGATGATATCCTTGCAGAAAGAAATAGGGTTAAAGATGCATATGATGAATTCAAACTATCTAGAAATATGTTAAGTGAAGATAATTACAAAGCTCTAAAGAAAAACTATATGAAAAAAGTGAAAAGAGCGAAATGTAAGAAAACAGCTGAAATTTTGAATAATAGTGTGTACTTTAACACAGCAGTGTGGGATGTAATAAACAAAAATAGGCAAGTAGCTCATGTAGATGCTTATACTAGTGTCCCCAGAATAATTAACGAAAATAAAAAATATATTGATGATAGTGTAGACATTTGTAATTCTTTAACAGATATTATCAACTGGTTGCTAAGGATCTTCAAAAATCTCTTAATACAGGTATTAGTGATGCAAACATGAGGAATACTGAGGGGATTCAGAACGAATTAAAATTCCACCCAGTATGCCAAGACGAGTTGTCAAATATCATTGATAGTTTAAATAATAAAAAAACTGTAGGAATGGATGGGGTATCCAGTAAAATTCTGAAAGAATGTAAAGATCAATTGTTAGACCCTTTGATTCATCTGATCAATCATTCATTAGAACAAGGTGTTTTTCCAGATAATTTAAAAGAGGGGAAGATCTTGCCAATCTTCAAAAGTGGCGATAGAGAAAAGGTAGAAAACTATAGGCCCATTAGTATTTTAAATGTAATAAGTAAAATTTTTGAAAGAGTAGTTCTAAATAGGTTACTTCTGCACCTTCAAGAAGCTAACTTTATCTGTGATGAACAGCATGGCTTCCAGAAAGGGAGATCAACAAAAACAGCCATAGTTTCTCTAGTTGAAAAACTAATAGATATATTGGATTCAGGTGATAAAGCTACTGCAATCTTCTTAGATCTGTCAAAGGCATTTGATTGTGTTAATCATAGAACTTTATTGGAAATACTGCAAAATGTAGGTGTAAATGGGGTTGAACTGAAATGGTTTGAATCATATCTTATTGGGAGAAAACAATGTGTAGAACTAACTACAGTAGTTGGTAATAGTATAGTAAAGAATAAATCTAATAAATTAGAGGTGCAAGCTGGAGTGCCTCAGGGGTCAATACTAGGTCCATTGCTTTTTTTGTTATATGTCAACCGTTTACCTAAAGAATTAATTAGTGGTAGAGCCCTCTTATTTGCTGATGATACATCACTCATTTTCAGCAATTCCATTCTAGATAATTTAGAAATAAGTGCCCATATAGGTGTGCAGTCCATTGTCCAATTTTTAAACCAGTTGAAATTAACTATAAATAGTAAAAAATGCCAATACCTTCAATTCAAAAACAAACATAATTTAAATGAAGATAGGGCTATAAACGTGTTTGTAAACGATAATCAATTAGACCAGGAAGAAGAAATTGCATTTCTAGGAGTTACGTTGGATAGACGATTGACCTGGACTCCATACATTGAGAAAATATGTAGTAAAATTTCATCTGGGGTATTTGTCCTGCGACAGCTCGCTAGATTGAATGACAAAAAGTTACTTTTTACAGCTTACCATGGGCTCTTACTGTCACATATTAGGTATGCTATCTTAGTATGGGGTAATTCATCAAAACAAAATCTTGATAGGGTGTTTAAGATCCAAAAGAAAGCGGTTAGGTGTATAGAAAGAGTAAATAGATTAGATTCATGTAGGCCGTTGTTCAAGAGACTTGGTCTCCTAACTGTACCCTGCTTATATGTGTATGAAGCTACTCTATATGTAAAAACGAATGATATTAACCAAAATCTTGATGTACATGATTATAATACAAGAAGCCGAGGAGATTATCACTTGGTGAGTCACAATAGTAGCCTATTCAAACAAAAACCTAGTTATATTGGTAGGAAATTCTACAACAAGCTACCGCAGTTTTTGAAGAGTCTTGAAAATATAGAAATATTTAAAAATCAATTGAAGAAATATTTAGTTGATAAAGCTTTTTATAGTGTACAAGAGTTCCTTTCACATGAAAATTAAGCCTCACCTCAACTAATTGAAGTAATTATGGTATCTAGTGTATAATATTGTTGATCTGACTTGTCTTATACTCCTTAACTGGAGTCTCCAAGACGTAATCTACAAAAAAAAAAAAAAAAAAGTATGAGTTGAGGATGTGAAATGGAATGTTTGTAAATTTCGAATTGTTTAAGAGTATTGAGTTTTTGACTTTTGGGGGCAATGTGAAGGATGTGGAGGTTTTGATCAATGTTGGTGAATGAATGATTTTTTGTGAGTAGATGTTCAGCATAATTTGATTTTGTATGTGGTTGGGTGAGGGCTTTTATGTGTTCTTTGAATCTGGTTGTGAAAGATCTGCCAGTTTGTCCAATATAGAATCTGTCACATTCGTTGCATGTCAGTTTGTAAGTGCCAGAATGATTATGAATGTTGGAGGTGGTGGTGGTGTAGTTGGTGGTGAGTTTTCTTAAGGTGTTGTTGGTTTTGAATGCGACTGTGTAGTTGAGCTTTCTGAAGGTATTTGCTATTGTTTGTGTTGTATGATTGATGTATGTTAATATGATGTATTTGGAGTCTGGTAGGGGTTGTGTGGATTTTTGTTGTTTGTGAATGATTCTATGGAGTTTTTTGTCAATGATGGATGGGTTGTATCCGTTTTTTAGGCTATGTATTTGATGGTATTGAGTTATGTTTGGTAGTCAGTGGAGTTCATGGGTATGTTGATGAGTCTGTGAATCATGAAGTTGAGAGCTGCATGTTTGTGTTGGGTTGGATGGTTGGAGTGATTATGAATTATCATGTCTGTGGAGGTAGGTTACATATGAATATATAATATAGGTTTATTTTATTTTTCGCATATTTACAGTATCATATAATCATAGGCTATACATAACAATAAAAGTGCAGAAACTAATAATGAAGATCATAATTAAAAAACCACTGCATTATCCATCAGATCAACTTTTCAGCGAATTCGGTGTGATGGATGCAAGACAGATATATTCTAAAGAAATAATCTGCAGAATACAAAAAAACAGATTTCTTCAGATTTCTGGAACGATCAAGATCATGTTTCTTGAAAATTCTCGAAGTGTCTGTTCAGCTCCAATTCTTGGAATATACAACTACAACAGCTATATAAAGGAGTCCACATGAACCAGACAGTGAGTTCTACAAAAGCTTGTGTGATAGTTACGTTTACAAACCTGCGTGACATTTTGTGTTACATATCCAGTGCCAGTGGAGTAAACAATGCTCGTTTCCAGTGTATAATGCAGAGACGAGTGTTTACTGTTTATTTAGCTTACTAATAGTTTAAAGACGTTGTGTTAAGTGATATTGTTTGGGACTGTCAAATAACGAATTGGACTGTGTTTTGTAAGTGATTAGTGGCTCTCTTTTTGTCATTTCTTTCTACATTATTGTACAGTTTATTGGACTCTAGTTGTTTTTGTTATTGATTAGCCTGTAATTACTTATTCATTAATTCTTGTAAATAATTACTGAAAACAGCTATTCGCTTGTCATCTGATGATCTGTCTTATTTAATGAATTGAACTTACAATTAATTTGTGTAAATAAAGTGCAAGTGTGAACTTTGGTGTTGCCAGCCTTATTTTAGCTATTAGAACCCGTAACAATATATTATTTCTTGAGGCACTTTTCTCAAGCTAAATTCAACAAATGTTTTTTTTTCACGTATTTTACAACTTTTAAAATGTTCTATCCATCGGCATCCATCAGTGAATGCGAATGAATTGAATGTGATTGAATTAAAATTATTACCTTGAAGGTGGAATCCATGAACAAATGTTGAGCTTCAGCTGGATGCTGTCGCATGTTTTCAACATTTCGTTGACTCCTGAATCCCAGCGCCAACACTTCACCGTCTTCCCCTCTTACGGCACCGAGGAAGAAATTTTCCACACCATCCCTTGTCAATCTCAAATCATCGTGATCAATGATTGAGAGGTTTGCCTCCGCCATTGATTGTGGAACGCCTGGCTCGTGAAGGCCCTTAACTCTCGCTATTGCACGTTTCACGAGTTGCCTCGACACTGGAAAAGGAATCTAGGTAGCAGTGGTACTGTGCATACGTTGTCTGAACAGGCTCTGCGAATTTTGAAGCATAGAATTTTAATTCGAACGGATAAGTAGTATTTTTGTTTATTATTATTAGTATTTATAATATCTTAATAATTTACATCATTAACTTGTCTAATATAAGTTAAAGTATTTAAATAAAAAGTCAAATTCTATTTTCGAGGTTAGGTGTACCGATATTGATAAATTTTCTTGTAATTAAATAGTCTCAAGTTGACAATTGTAATAAATTAAGTAATATTTCATTAAACATTTAACTAAAATCAATTGAAAACAATTTTTAGCTAGGAAAATGAGTCCAAACAAGGCATCTAAATCTAATTGTTCAACTAAAACTCAAGTAGCTACGCGATCTCAGCAATTATTAACGAAAAAATCTCCAACAGCTCTTAAAGCTACTGTAGATGTAGAAGAAAAGGTTGCTAAACTATTGAGTGATCACACCAAATTGAAAACAAAATTAGAAACATCACTAAAAAATTCTGAGGAAGAACGAATAGGGTTAGTGGATCACATAAAATCTCTGGAAGTTATTATAAAATTGCAGCAGGAAGACCATAAAACTGAAATACTAAATCTCACGAGTCAATGTAGGTCTATGTCAGAGGAAATCGAAATATTAAAATCAAAAATAAACTTGGCTAATGTAAGATCTGAACCTCTGATCAATACAAAAAAAGTAGAACCTAAATCAAATGGGGAAAAAATAAATAGAAATGGTCAAACAAAAACGTATAGTCAGGTTTTGCAAACAGCAACCAAAACTAAAGTAAGGGCAAATAACGATAGGAAAGGTAGAGTACTGCTCTTGACATCCAGTCATGGACGAGACTGTAGTGACCTACTAAATAAAAGATTAAAAAATAAGTATGAAGTTCAGAGCTTTTTCAAACCAAGTGCCCCTATAAACGCTATCGTAGAGTCAGCACAGGAACAAACTAAAGATTTTGGTAAAAACGATTTTCTAATAGTACTGGGTGGCTCAAACAATATAAATGAACCTAATCTAAAACATCTTCCTGAAATAAATGAAAAAATTAAAGAGATTGTGCCACTCAGCCAAAAAACTAATGTAATAATAAGTACAATTCCGTATAGGTTTGATAGGCCAGAGCTAAATGAAGCCATTAAGTCAACAAATAAATCAATTCATAATACAATCAACAGCCTAAAAAATAAGAATTCTAAGCAGTTGGGGATTTGTTTTCTAAATGAAAGGCTGAAAAAACAAAACTTCACTAATCATGGTCTACATCTAAATCAATCTGGCAAAGTAATATTTTGTAATAGGCTGGCAGAGCTGATTGAAAGTCGTTTGCAATCTACTGTCAATAATTCTCCTAAACAATCATCTAACGAACCTTTTTTAGTAAAGTGGCTCAAAACCGGGAAGGGAAACTAGTTTCAGATGATAAATTCATATCTTCAATTGTATTAAAAGACGTTAATCGATCAAAAAATCAGGATAGCATTAGTGGAAGGAACTCTTGTAGCAATCTGATAGGCTCTCAAGATTCTAAGAGATTAAGTAAATCTACTTCAATATGCAAAAGCAACGATAAAGTAATAAGGGATGATAGGGAAGTACCGGTACTCACTGTGTTCCATCAGAATATTCAATACATTCGTAACAAAATAGATAGAATCGAAGTATTTTTTAAAGAAGAGGCTCCTGATATAGCTATTTTCACAGAGCATGGTTTAAAAGAAGATGAATTGTCACAACTTAATATTCCAAACTATTCATTGAAAACGTCGTATTGCAGGACATCTCATCGAAGTGGGGGAGTAGCTATCTTCACTAAAAATGCTAAGAATATGCAAACATTTAATTTAGAATATGCAGAGAAATTTGCTGTTGAAATGGATTTAGAAGTTACTGGTTTGAGAGTAAAAATCGACAATAATTTCGAAGTAGCGGTGTTAGGTATTTACAGGTCACCAAATGGGGAATGGAACAATTTTTGTGAACTATTCAATAGGCTTTTAGAGATTACTACTACTCGTTTTACAAACGTTATTGTAGCGGGAGATTTCAATACAGACTTTGCAACACAGAATAAAATGACAGAAGATTTAAAGGATATTATATGCATGAATAACTTGGAAATAAAAGTTCATGAATATACCAGAGTCACAAGAACATCACAAACTATAATTGATAACATCCTTACTAATATAGATTACTCTAAAACAAGATTAGGCGGCTCGGAACTATCTGATCATGACTATCAAATCTTAGAGGTGGGGTTGCAAGGTCATAAATCAATTAAAAAGAGTAGAGTAATGAAAGAAATTCAACAATGTGAACAGGGGAATATCGATTGTTTGAAGCAGAATCTGCTACAAGAAAACTGGAGTAGGGTTTACAATAGCAATAGTTTAAATGACAAATATGATAGTTTCATTAATATTTTAAGGTTTCATATTACTATGAGTTGTCCAGTTAAAAAAGTCCCTGTAAAGAACAAATTAGACAAGATTGAAGAGTGGATAACTGATGATATCCTTGCAGAAAGAAATAGGGTTAAAGATGCATATGATGAATTCAAACTATCTAGAAATATGTTAAGTGAAGATAATTACAAAGCTCTAAAGAAAAACTATATGAAAAAAGTGAAAAGAGCGAAATGTAAGAAAACAGCTGAAATTTTGAATAATAGTGTGTACTTTAACACAGCAGTGTGGGATGTAATAAACAAAAATAGGCAAGTAGCTCATGTAGATGCTTATACTAGTGTCCCCAGAATAATTAACGAAAATAAAAAATATATTGATGATAGTGTAGACATTTGTAATTCTTTAACAGATATTATCAACTGGTTGCTAAGGATCTTCAAAAATCTCTTAATACAGGTATTAGTGATGCAAACATGAGGAATACTGAGGGGATTCAGAACGAATTAAAATTCCACCCAGTATGCCAAGACGAGTTGTCAAATATCATTGATAGTTTAAATAATAAAAAAACTGTAGGAATGGATGGGGTATCCAGTAAAATTCTGAAAGAATGTAAAGATCAATTGTTAGACCCTTTGATTCATCTGATCAATCATTCATTAGAACAAGGTGTTTTTCCAGATAATTTAAAAGAGGGGAAGATCTTGCCAATCTTCAAAAGTGGCGATAGAGAAAAGGTAGAAAACTATAGGCCCATTAGTATTTTAAATGTAATAAGTAAAATTTTTGAAAGAGTAGTTCTAAATAGGTTACTTCTGCACCTTCAAGAAGCTAACTTTATCTGTGATGAACAGCATGGCTTCCAGAAAGGGAGATCAACAAAAACAGCCATAGTTTCTCTAGTTGAAAAACTAATAGATATATTGGATTCAGGTGATAAAGCTACTGCAATCTTCTTAGATCTGTCAAAGGCATTTGATTGTGTTAATCATAGAACTTTATTGGAAATACTGCAAAATGTAGGTGTAAATGGGGTTGAACTGAAATGGTTTGAATCATATCTTATTGGGAGAAAACAATGTGTAGAACTAACTACAGTAGTTGGTAATAGTATAGTAAAGAATAAATCTAATAAATTAGAGGTGCAAGCTGGAGTGCCTCAGGGGTCAATACTAGGTCCATTGCTTTTTTTGTTATATGTCAACCGTTTACCTAAAGAATTAATTAGTGGTAGAGCCCTCTTATTTGCTGATGATACATCACTCATTTTCAGCAATTCCATTCTAGATAATTTAGAAATAAGTGCCCATATAGGTGTGCAGTCCATTGTCCAATTTTTAAACCAGTTGAAATTAACTATAAATAGTAAAAAATGCCAATACCTTCAATTCAAAAACAAACATAATTTAAATGAAGATAGGGCTATAAACGTGTTTGTAAACGATAATCAATTAGACCAGGAAGAAGAAATTGCATTTCTAGGAGTTACGTTGGATAGACGATTGACCTGGACTCCATACATTGAGAAAATATGTAGTAAAATTTCATCTGGGGTATTTGTCCTGCGACAGCTCGCTAGATTGAATGACAAAAAGTTACTTTTTACAGCTTACCATGGGCTCTTACTGTCACATATTAGGTATGCTATCTTAGTATGGGGTAATTCATCAAAACAAAATCTTGATAGGGTGTTTAAGATCCAAAAGAAAGCGGTTAGGTGTATAGAAAGAGTAAATAGATTAGATTCATGTAGGCCGTTGTTCAAGAGACTTGGTCTCCTAACTGTACCCTGCTTATATGTGTATGAAGCTACTCTATATGTAAAAACGAATGATATTAACCAAAATCTTGATGTACATGATTATAATACAAGAAGCCGAGGAGATTATCACTTGGTGAGTCACAATAGTAGCCTATTCAAACAAAAACCTAGTTATATTGGTAGGAAATTCTACAACAAGCTACCGCAGTTTTTGAAGAGTCTTGAAAATATAGAAATATTTAAAAATCAATTGAAGAAATATTTAGTTGATAAAGCTTTTTATAGTGTACAAGAGTTCCTTTCACATGAAAATTAAGCCTCACCTCAACTAATTGAAGTAATTATGGTATCTAGTGTATAATATTGTTGATCTGACTTGTCTTATACTCCTTAACTGGAGTCTCCAAGACGTAATCTACAAAAAAAAAAAAAAAAAAGTATGAGTTGAGGATGTGAAATGGAATGTTTGTAAATTTCGAATTGTTTAAGAGTATTGAGTTTTTGACTTTTGGGGGCAATGTGAAGGATGTGGAGGTTTTGATCAATGTTGGTGAATGAATGATTTTTTGTGAGTAGATGTTCAGCATAATTTGATTTTGTATGTGGTTGGGTGAGGGCTTTTATGTGTTCTTTGAATCTGGTTGTGAAAGATCTGCCAGTTTGTCCAATATAGAATCTGTCACATTCGTTGCATGTCAGTTTGTAAGTGCCAGAATGATTATGAATGTTGGAGGTGGTGGTGGTGTAGTTGGTGGTGAGTTTTCTTAAGGTGTTGTTGGTTTTGAATGCGACTGTGTAGTTGAGCTTTCTGAAGGTATTTGCTATTGTTTGTGTTGTATGATTGATGTATGTTAATATGATGTATTTGGAGTCTGGTAGGGGTTGTGTGGATTTTTGTTGTTTGTGAATGATTCTATGGAGTTTTTTGTCAATGATGGATGGGTTGTATCCGTTTTTTAGGCTATGTATTTGATGGTATTGAGTTATGTTTGGTAGTCAGTGGAGTTCATGGGTATGTTGATGAGTCTGTGAATCATGAAGTTGAGAGCTGCATGTTTGTGTTGGGTTGGATGGTTGGAGTGATTATGAATTATCATGTCTGTGGAGGTAGGTTACATATGAATATATAATATAGGTTTATTTTATTTTTCGCATATTTACAGTATCATATAATCATAGGCTATACATAACAATAAAAGTGCAGAAACTAATAATGAAGATCATAATTAAAAAACCACTGCATTATCCATCAGATCAACTTTTCAGCGAATTCGGTGTGATGGATGCAAGACAGATATATTCTAAAGAAATAATCTGCAGAATACAAAAAAACAGATTTCTTCAGATTTCTGGAACGATCAAGATCATGTTTCTTGAAAATTCTCGAAGTGTCTGTTCAGCTCCAATTCTTGGAATATACAACTACAACAGCTATATAAAGGAGTCCACATGAACCAGACAGTGAGTTCTACAAAAGCTTGTGTGATAGTTACGTTTACAAACCTGCGTGACATTTTGTGTTACATATCCAGTGCCAGTGGAGTAAACAATGCTCGTTTCCAGTGTATAATGCAGAGACGAGTGTTTACTGTTTATTTAGCTTACTAATAGTTTAAAGACGTTGTGTTAAGTGATATTGTTTGGGACTGTCAAATAACGAATTGGACTGTGTTTTGTAAGTGATTAGTGGCTCTCTTTTTGTCATTTCTTTCTACATTATTGTACAGTTTATTGGACTCTAGTTGTTTTTGTTATTGATTAGCCTGTAATTACTTATTCATTAATTCTTGTAAATAATTACTGAAAACAGCTATTCGCTTGTCATCTGATGATCTGTCTTATTTAATGAATTGAACTTACAATTAATTTGTGTAAATAAAGTGCAAGTGTGAACTTTGGTGTTGCCAGCCTTATTTTAGCTATTAGAACCCGTAACAATATATTATTTCTTGAGGCACTTTTCTCAAGCTAAATTCAACAAATGTTTTTTTTTCACGTATTTTACAACTTTTAAAATGTTCTATCCATCGGCATCCATCAGTGAATGCGAATGAATTGAATGTGATTGAATTAAAATTATTACCTTGAAGGTGGAATCCATGAACAAATGTTGAGCTTCAGCTGGATGCTGTCGCATGTTTTCAACATTTCGTTGACTCCTGAATCCCAGCGCCAACACTTCACCGTCTTCCCCTCTTACGGCACCGAGGAAGAAATTTTCCACACCATCCCTTGTCAATCTCAAATCATCGTGATCAATGATTGAGAGGTTTGCCTCCGCCATTGATTGTGGAACGCCTGGCTCGTGAAGGCCCTTAACTCTCGCTATTGCACGTTTCACGAGTTGCCTCGACACTGGAAAAGGAATCTAGGTAGCAGTGGTACTGTGCATACGTTGTCTGAACAGGCTCTGCGAATTTTGAAGCATAGAATTTTAATTCGAACGGATAAGTAGTATTTTTGTTTATTATTATTAGTATTTATAATATCTTAATAATTTACATCATTAACTTGTCTAATATAAGTTAAAGTATTTAAATAAAAAGTCAAATTCTATTTTCGAGGTTAGGTGTACCGATATTGATAAATTTTCTTGTAATTAAATAGTCTCAAGTTGACAATTGTAATAAATTAAGTAATATTTCATTAAACATTTAACTAAAATCAATTGAAAACAATTTTTAGCTAGGAAAATGAGTCCAAACAAGGCATCTAAATCTAATTGTTCAACTAAAACTCAAGTAGCTACGCGATCTCAGCAATTATTAACGAAAAAATCTCCAACAGCTCTTAAAGCTACTGTAGATGTAGAAGAAAAGGTTGCTAAACTATTGAGTGATCACACCAAATTGAAAACAAAATTAGAAACATCACTAAAAAATTCTGAGGAAGAACGAATAGGGTTAGTGGATCACATAAAATCTCTGGAAGTTATTATAAAATTGCAGCAGGAAGACCATAAAACTGAAATACTAAATCTCACGAGTCAATGTAGGTCTATGTCAGAGGAAATCGAAATATTAAAATCAAAAATAAACTTGGCTAATGTAAGATCTGAACCTCTGATCAATACAAAAAAAGTAGAACCTAAATCAAATGGGGAAAAAATAAATAGAAATGGTCAAACAAAAACGTATAGTCAGGTTTTGCAAACAGCAACCAAAACTAAAGTAAGGGCAAATAACGATAGGAAAGGTAGAGTACTGCTCTTGACATCCAGTCATGGACGAGACTGTAGTGACCTACTAAATAAAAGATTAAAAAATAAGTATGAAGTTCAGAGCTTTTTCAAACCAAGTGCCCCTATAAACGCTATCGTAGAGTCAGCACAGGAACAAACTAAAGATTTTGGTAAAAACGATTTTCTAATAGTACTGGGTGGCTCAAACAATATAAATGAACCTAATCTAAAACATCTTCCTGAAATAAATGAAAAAATTAAAGAGATTGTGCCACTCAGCCAAAAAACTAATGTAATAATAAGTACAATTCCGTATAGGTTTGATAGGCCAGAGCTAAATGAAGCCATTAAGTCAACAAATAAATCAATTCATAATACAATCAACAGCCTAAAAAATAAGAATTCTAAGCAGTTGGGGATTTGTTTTCTAAATGAAAGGCTGAAAAAACAAAACTTCACTAATCATGGTCTACATCTAAATCAATCTGGCAAAGTAATATTTTGTAATAGGCTGGCAGAGCTGATTGAAAGTCGTTTGCAATCTACTGTCAATAATTCTCCTAAACAATCATCTAACGAACCTTTTTTAGTAAAGTGGCTCAAAACCGGGAAGGGAAACTAGTTTCAGATGATAAATTCATATCTTCAATTGTATTAAAAGACGTTAATCGATCAAAAAATCAGGATAGCATTAGTGGAAGGAACTCTTGTAGCAATCTGATAGGCTCTCAAGATTCTAAGAGATTAAGTAAATCTACTTCAATATGCAAAAGCAACGATAAAGTAATAAGGGATGATAGGGAAGTACCGGTACTCACTGTGTTCCATCAGAATATTCAATACATTCGTAACAAAATAGATAGAATCGAAGTATTTTTTAAAGAAGAGGCTCCTGATATAGCTATTTTCACAGAGCATGGTTTAAAAGAAGATGAATTGTCACAACTTAATATTCCAAACTATTCATTGAAAACGTCGTATTGCAGGACATCTCATCGAAGTGGGGGAGTAGCTATCTTCACTAAAAATGCTAAGAATATGCAAACATTTAATTTAGAATATGCAGAGAAATTTGCTGTTGAAATGGATTTAGAAGTTACTGGTTTGAGAGTAAAAATCGACAATAATTTCGAAGTAGCGGTGTTAGGTATTTACAGGTCACCAAATGGGGAATGGAACAATTTTTGTGAACTATTCAATAGGCTTTTAGAGATTACTACTACTCGTTTTACAAACGTTATTGTAGCGGGAGATTTCAATACAGACTTTGCAACACAGAATAAAATGACAGAAGATTTAAAGGATATTATATGCATGAATAACTTGGAAATAAAAGTTCATGAATATACCAGAGTCACAAGAACATCACAAACTATAATTGATAACATCCTTACTAATATAGATTACTCTAAAACAAGATTAGGCGGCTCGGAACTATCTGATCATGACTATCAAATCTTAGAGGTGGGGTTGCAAGGTCATAAATCAATTAAAAAGAGTAGAGTAATGAAAGAAATTCAACAATGTGAACAGGGGAATATCGATTGTTTGAAGCAGAATCTGCTACAAGAAAACTGGAGTAGGGTTTACAATAGCAATAGTTTAAATGACAAATATGATAGTTTCATTAATATTTTAAGGTTTCATATTACTATGAGTTGTCCAGTTAAAAAAGTCCCTGTAAAGAACAAATTAGACAAGATTGAAGAGTGGATAACTGATGATATCCTTGCAGAAAGAAATAGGGTTAAAGATGCATATGATGAATTCAAACTATCTAGAAATATGTTAAGTGAAGATAATTACAAAGCTCTAAAGAAAAACTATATGAAAAAAGTGAAAAGAGCGAAATGTAAGAAAACAGCTGAAATTTTGAATAATAGTGTGTACTTTAACACAGCAGTGTGGGATGTAATAAACAAAAATAGGCAAGTAGCTCATGTAGATGCTTATACTAGTGTCCCCAGAATAATTAACGAAAATAACAAATATATTGATGATAGTGTAGACATTTGTAATTTCTTTAACAGATATTATCAACTGGTTGCTAAGGATCTTCAAAAATCTCTTAATACAGGTATTAGTGATGCAAACATGAGGAATACTGAGGGGATTCAGAACGAATTAAAATTCCACCCAGTATGCCAAGACGAGTTGTCAAATATCATTGATAGTTTAAATAATAAAAAAACTGTAGGAATGGATGGGGTATCCAGTAAAATTCTGAAAGAATGTAAAGATCAATTGTTAGACCCTTTGATTCATCTGATCAATCATTCATTAGAACAAGGTGTTTTTCCAGATAATTTAAAAGAGGGGAAGATCTTGCCAATCTTCAAAAGTGGCGATAGAGAAAAGGTAGAAAACTATAGGCCCATTAGTATTTTAAATGTAATAAGTAAAATTTTTGAAAGAGTAGTTCTAAATAGGTTACTTCTGCACCTTCAAGAAGCTAACTTTATCTGTGATGAACAGCATGGCTTCCAGAAAGGGAGATCAACAAAAACAGCCATAGTTTCTCTAGTTGAAAAACTAATAGATATATTAGATTCAGGTGATAAAGCTACTGCAATCTTCTTAGATCTGTCAAAGGCATTTGATTGTGTTAATCATAGAACTTTATTGGAAATACTGCAAAATGTAGGTGTAAATGGGGTTGAACTGAAATGGTTTGAATCATATCTTATTGGGAGAAAACAATGTGTAGAACTAACTACAGTAGTTGGTAATAGTATAGTAAAGAATAAATCTAATAAATTAGAGGTGCAAGCTGGAGTGCCTCAGGGGTCAATACTAGGTCCATTGCTTTTTTTGTTATATGTCAACCGTTTACCTAAAGAATTAATTAGTGGTAGAGCCCTCTTATTTGCTGATGATACATCACTCATTTTCAGCAATTCCATTCTAGATAATTTAGAAATAAGTGCCCATATAGGTGTGCAGTCCATTGTCCAATTTTTAAACCAGTTGAAATTAACTATAAATAGTAAAAAATGCCAATACCTTCAATTCAAAAACAAACATAATTTAAATGAAGATAGGGCTATAAACGTGTTTGTAAACGATAATCAATTAGACCAGGAAGAAAAAATTGCATTTCTAGGAGTTATGTTGGATAGACGATTGACCTGGACTCCATACATTGAGAAAATATGTAGTAAAATTTCATCTGGGGTATTTGTCCTGCGACAGCTCGCTAGATTGAATGACAAAAAGTTACTTTTTACAGCTTACCATGGGCTCTTACTGTCACATATTAGGTATGCTATCTTAGTATGGGGTAATTCATCAAAACAAAATCTTGATAGGGTGTTTAAGATCCAAAAGAAAGCGGTTAGGTGTATAGAAAGAGTAAATAGATTAGATTCATGTAGGCCGTTGTTCAAGAGACTTGGTCTCCTAACTGTACCCTGCTTATATGTGTATGAAGCTACTTTATATGTAAAAACGAATGATATTAACCAAAATCTTGATGTACATGATTATAATACAAGAAGCCGAGGAGATTATCACTTGGTGAGTCACAATAGTAGCCTATTCAAACAAAAACCTAGTTATATTGGTAGGAAATTCTACAACAAGCTACCGCAGTTTTTGAAGAGTCTTGAAAATATAGAAATATTTAAAAATCAATTGAAGAAATATTTAGTTGATAAAGCTTTTTATAGTGTACAAGAGTTCCTTTCACATCAAAATTAAGCCTCACCTCAACTAATTGAAGTAATTATGGTATCTAGTGTATAATATTGTTGATCTGACTTGTCTTATACTCCTTAACTGGAGTCTCCAAGACGTAATCTACAAAAAAAAAAAAAAAAAAAAAAAAAAAAAAAAAAACTGCCATGGCACCTTCTGGATGTCTAAAAATGTGTTTGTGTCATCAATTAATAAAGAGCAGTAATTTAATCATTCTATTGACACCAGTAATTAACTTCATTGTTAAAGAAATAAAATTTATTTATTCTAATAAACAAGTTCGTATGACTTCTTCATTGGTGGAGATGGAGAGACCCTTACGAGTAGGTCCACCTCACCACTTTTGAGCCGTATTATTGGAAAGTTTAACATGCTTCACATCTATAAGAGTCTTGAATGAACTTGGCTACCAATCAAGTCAGGTTTAATGTTTAAAGGTTTATAAAGTTTTAAGTTTTTTAAAGACCCATCGTCTGATGATGCTCTAGACAACAGAGCGAAACGGCCGTCACGCCATAACGTGAGTTAATTTCCATTTAAAAGTGGGTTTTTTAAGTTTATATTACATATTAGTGGAAACAAGATGGATCTTCAACATCATAATTTTAAGAAATGTTAAGACAAATTTTCAAAAATCGTTCCACTTTGTTTTCTCTTAGAAATGAACAGTCTTTCAGCCGTAGTAGTAAAGCAGCAGTAGTAGTAGTACTGGTAGTAATAGAACAATATTTTTCTAACACTACATACATTAATAACTAATGATAAATTTTATATAGAAGTGGCCTGAGGCTAGGCTTACCATTTCTCTGGTAATATTGTAATGTTCTTACATAAAAGGTTGAAATGTAAGTTCACTAGCATTGTTAATATAGATACTGATGGAGCTTACTAAAGACGGCTGGAATTCGATCTCAATTTAATTGGTTATATTTTACTCAATATAAACATTAATTTTAAAATAATAACTGTCATGTGATGACTTTTTTGAAAAAATCAAAGGGGAATTTCACAAAAATTTCACAACCTTTTCCCTTTCTTGTTCTTCATATTTAGCTCAATAGAAAATCCATTTCAATTGCAATTAATTATCTGAACAGTCTCATTCTGATAGGATTGATATAGTATTACAATAATAATAATTTTAGTATTTAGTCCCTAGAAAATAAAATGATTTTGTTTCAAAAGACAAATGATATTATTAAATACAAACAAGCAATCTAATATTAAAACTGACACTGTATTTCACTTTTAAATAATATTTTACTCACATATATTGGAGATGCTTGAGGAATGCATTTCACTTCTGAAAAGAAGCTTCGTCAGCCTGCCGCCAGGGGTCATGCTCTGTTTGGGTTAGGATGAGCGGCCATTATGTATTTGAAAATTGCGTTTGATTTGAATTGTGTTTGGTCGTTGAGTAAGTTTGTTCTATCTTGTTTATGGTGTTTGAATATTTCATATTGTTCCAGTGTATTTAGTTTGTGGCTTTTTTGGAATGTGTGTAGAATTTCCAAGTCAGTTTGGATGTTATTGTGTGAGTGCCCAGTGTTGATTAAGTGATCTGCAAATGTTGAGTCAGAGTTGGAATGTAGTGCTTTGATGTGCTCTTTATATCTTATGTTGAATGATCTGCCTGTTTGTCCTATGTAGTACTTGGGGCATGTGTTGCATTTAAGCTTATATATGCCTGGTTTGTTGAATTTGTGAATTGTGCTGTTTGTTAGGTGATCTGGTTTTTGTTGGATCTGGTGTTTCAGGTTGTTTGTTGTTCTGAATGCTGTGTTAAATCCGGATTTTTGGAAGATGTAAGCTATTTTGTGTGATTTTTTGTTGAGATATGTGAGTGTGACAAATCTGTTTTGGTTTGCAGGTTTTGGATTTTTATTTTTCATTTTATTCATGATTTTGTCTACTAGATTGGTGTTGTATCCGTTTTGTTGTGCTAAATATTTGATTGTATTGATTTCTTCTTTGTGGTCAGCTTGTGATAGTGGAACATTAAGGAGTCTATGGATCATGGAGTTGAAAGCAGCAAGTTTGTGTTGATTTGGGTGGTTGGATGAGTTGTGAATGAGTGTGTCTGTGAGAGTTGGTTTTCTGTAGATTTTGAATTTGTGCATGTTATTTAGTTTTTTGATAGTGAGATCTAAGAAGTTCAAGGTGTAGTCTGTTTCATATTCTGCTGTGAATTGTAAGTTTTTATGGGTTTTGTTCAATTGTGTTAGGAGTTGTTCACACTGTCTTTGGTTTCCATTGTAAAGTACAATAATGTCATCAACGTAGCGGTGCCAGTAAATAATTTTGTTTGAGTGTTTGGTGTCTTTTAGTATTTTAGTATTCTCTATGTGCTGTAAAAATATTTCTGCTAGGATGCTGGAGATTGGGGATCCCATTGGTAGTCCTTCTGGTTGGGTGTAATACTTGTTATTGTGGGTGAAGTAGTTTTGTGATGTGATGATTTTTAATGTCTCAATTAGTTCTTTTGTGTGTTCAGGTGGGTTGTTTTGTGCTTTGAGTATGTTCTCTATTATGGAAATGGTTTCAGTTACAGGAATGTTTGTATACAGGTTTTTTATGTCAAATGATGCTAGTGTGGAATTATGTGGGATGTGTGTATTTTTTATTTTGTTTATGAGGTCTGTGCTGTTCTTTATATGAGATGGATGATTGATATTGATGAGTCTGCGTAGTTGAGTATCTATCTGTTTGGCTAATTTGTATCCTGGTGCTTTTCTGTAATTTATGATGGGTCTGATTGGTGTGCTTACTTTGTGTATTTTAGGTAGGGCTTGAAGAGTTGGTGCAGAAGGGTGAATTTGCTTCATATATCGTTTGTCTGTTTCATTAAAGAGGTGTTTTGTTTTATTTATAATGTTTTTAATTGTGCTCTGGAATTTGGGTGTTGGGTCTCTTTGAATTTGTTGGATGTTGTTGTTTTGTATGAATTCATCTACTTTTCTGTTCAAATCATCAGTGTGGATTATGACTGTGCTATTGCCTTTGTCTGATTTGGTGTAAGTTAGGTTGTGTAGTTCTGCTTTTTGTTGTAGTGATTGAGCTGTCTTGATTTCAGAGGTGTAGTTTTGTTGTATGTATTTCGGTGTTTTGATGATTTTTAAAACATCATGTCTTAGGTTATCTTGTTCTTCTGCTATTGTTTGTTGAATATTGGTTTCAGAGTCTATAGCTTGTCTCACCATGGTGTTGAATTTTTGTGTGGAAGGTAGGTTATATTTTAGTCCTTTGTTGAGGAGATTCTTTTCTGTAGGAGTGAATTGTATCTGTGTAAGGTTTACTGTCCTTTCGTGGAATTTGTGGGAAGTTAATATCAGTTTCTGTTTTGGTTGGAGGTTTTGGATTTTGAGGTTATGTTTTTCATGAATTTTTCTCAATTTGTGCTCCACCCAGGAATTAGTATTCTGTATTAGGTTCATGGTGACTTGATTGCTATGGTTGTAAGCTATTCTGAGATGAAGTTTGTAGAGTTCTTGATTGATTTTGTCTTTTTTGTTATGTAACTGTCTTACTGATTCTTTCATGTAAATTGTTTGTACTTTTTTCTGTGTAATTTTGGCAGCTTTGTTAGGTAATTTCACTTGTATTCTAGCATAAGTAGGAATTAAGTTTAGTTTTAAGCAAGTTTTGTTAAAGCTAATGTGTGAGGCCACTGTCCTAACCTTCAAAACAAGTTTCCTGAATAGTTGGAAGTCTGCTGGTCCTGCAGTGTTGAAATCTGTGATGTTTTCCATGACGAAATACTTAATGAACAATCTAATATTAAAACTGACACTGTATTTCACTTTTAAATAATATTTTACTCACATATATTGGAGATGCTTGAGGAATGCATTTCACTTCTGAAAAGAAGCTTCGTCAGCCTGCCGCCAGGGGTCATGCTCTGTTTGGGTTAGGATGAGCGGCCATTATGTATTTGAAAATTGCGTTTGATTTGAATTGTGTTTGGTCGTTGAGTAAGTTTGTTCTATCTTGTTTATGGTGTTTGAATATTTCATATTGTTCCAGTGTATTTAGTTTGTGGCTTTTTTGGAATGTGTGTAGAATTTCCAAGTCAGTTTGGATGTTATTGTGTGAGTGCCCAGTGTTGATTAAGTGATCTGCAAATGTTGAGTCAGAGTTGGAATGTAGTGCTTTGATGTGCTCTTTATATCTTATGTTGAATGATCTGCCTGTTTGTCCTATGTAGTACTTGGGGCATGTGTTGCATTTAAGCTTATATATGCCTGGTTTGTTGAATTTGTGAATTGTGCTGTTTGTTAGGTGATCTGGTTTTTGTTGGATCTGGTGTTTCAGGTTGTTTGTTGTTCTGAATGCTGTGTTAAATCCGGATTTTTGGAAGATGTAAGCTATTTTGTGTGATTTTTTGTTGAGATATGTGAGTGTGACAAATCTGTTTTGGTTTGCAGGTTTTGGATTTTTATTTTTCATTTTATTCATGATTTTGTCTACTAGATTGGTGTTGTATCCGTTTTGTTGTGCTAAATATTTGATTGTATTGATTTCTTCTTTGTGGTCAGCTTGTGATAGTGGAACATTAAGGAGTCTATGGATCATGGAGTTGAAAGCAGCAAGTTTGTGTTGATTTGGGTGGTTGGATGAGTTGTGAATGAGTGTGTCTGTGAGAGTTGGTTTTCTGTAGATTTTGAATTTGTGCATGTTATTTAGTTTTTTGATAGTGAGATCTAAGAAGTTCAAGGTGTAGTCTGTTTCATATTCTGCTGTGAATTTTAAGTTTTTATGGGTTTTGTTCAATTGTGTTAGGAGTTGTTCACACTGTCTTTGGTTTCCATTGTAAAGTACAATAATGTCATCAACGTAGCGGTGCCAGTAAATAATTTTGTTTGAGTGTTTGGTGTCTTTTAGTATTTTAGTATTCTCTATGTGCTGTGAAAATATTTCTGCTAGGATGCTGGAGATTGGGGATCCCATTGGTAGTCCTTCTGGTTGGGTGTAATACTTGTTATTGTGGGTGAAGTAGTTTTGTGATGTGATGATTTTTAATGTCTCAATTAGTTCTTTTGTGTGTTCAGGTGGGTTGTTTTGTGCTTTGAGTATGTTCTCTATTATGGAAATGGTTTCAGTTACAGGAATGTTTGTATACAGGTTTTTTATGTCAAATGATGCTAGTGTGGAATTATGTGGGATGTGTGTATTTTTTATTTTGTTTATGAGGTCTGTGCTGTTCTTTATATGAGATGGATGATTGATATTGATGAGTCTGCGTAGTTGAGTATCTATCTGTTTGGCTAATTTGTATCCTGGTGCTTTTCTGTAATTTATGATGGGTCTGATTGGTGTGCTTACTTTGTGTATTTTAGGTAGGGCTTGAAGAGTTGGTGCAGAAGGGTGAATTTGCTTCATATATCGTTTGTCTGTTTCATTAAAGAGGTGTTTTGTTTTATTTATAATGTTTTTAATTGTGCTCTGGAATTTGGGTGTTGGGTCTCTTTGAATTTGTTGGATGTTGTTGTTTTGTATGAATTCATCTACTTTTCTGTTCAAATCATCAGTGTGGATTATGACTGTGCTATTGCCTTTGTCTGATTTGGTGTAAGTTAGGTTGTGTAGTTCTGCTTTTTGTTGTAGTGATTGAGCTGTCTTGATTTCAGAGGTGTAGTTTTGTTGTATGTATTTCGGTGTTTTGATGATTTTTAAAACATCATGTCTTAGGTTATCTTGTTCTTCTGCTATTGTTTGTTGAATATTGGTTTCAGAGTCTATAGCTTGTCTCACCATGGTGTTGAATTTTTGTGTGGAAGGTAGGTTATATTTTAGTCCTTTGTTGAGGAGATTCTTTTCTGTAGGAGTGAATTGTATCTGTGTAAGGTTTACTGTCCTTTCGTGGAATTTGTGGGAAGTTAATATCAGTTTCTGTTTTGGTTGGAGGTTTTGGATTTTGAGGTTATGTTTTTCATGAATTTTTCTCAATTTGTGCTCCACCCAGGAATTAGTATTCTGTATTAGGTTCATGGTGACTTGATTGCTATGGTTGTAAGCTATTCTGAGATGAAGTTTGTCGAGTTCTTGATTGATTTTGTCTTTTTTGTTATGTAACTGTCTTACTGATTCTTTCATGTAAATTGTTTGTACTTTTTTCTGTGTAATTTTGGCAGCTTTGTTAGGTAATTTCACTTGTATTCTAGCATAAGTAGGAATTAAGTTTAGTTTTAAGCAAGTTTTGTTAAAGCTAATGTGTGAGGCCACTGTCCTAACCTTCAAAACAAGTTTCCTGAATAGTTGGAAGTCTGCTGGTCCTGCAGTGTTGAAATCTGTGATGTTTTCCATGACGAAATACTTAATGAACAATCTAATATTAAAACTGACACTGTATTTCACTTTTAAATAATATTTTACTCACATATATTGGAGATGCTTGAGGAATGCATTTCACTTCTGAAAAGAAGCTTCGTCAGCCTGCCGCCAGGGGTCATGCTCTGTTTGGGTTAGGATGAGCGGCCATTATGTATTTGAAAATTGCGTTTGATTTGAATTGTGTTTGGTCGTTGAGTAAGTTTGTTCTATCTTGTTTATGGTGTTTGAATATTTCATATTGTTCCAGTGTATTTAGTTTGTGGCTTTTTTGGAATGTGTGTAGAATTTCCAAGTCAGTTTGGATGTTATTGTGTGAGTGCCCAGTGTTGATTAAGTGATCTGCAAATGTTGAGTCAGAGTTGGAATGTAGTGCTTTGATGTGCTCTTTATATCTTATGTTGAATGATCTGCCTGTTTGTCCTATGTAGTACTTGGGGCATGTGTTGCATTTAAGCTTATATATGCCTGGTTTGTTGAATTTGTGAATTGTGCTGTTTGTTAGGTGATCTGGTTTTTGTTGGATCTGGTGTTTCAGGTTGTTTGTTGTTCTGAATGCTGTGTTAAATCCGGATTTTTGGAAGATGTAAGCTATTTTGTGTGATTTTTTGTTGAGATATGTGAGTGTGACAAATCTGTTTTGGTTTGCAGGTTTTGGATTTTTATTTTTCATTTTATTCATGATTTTGTCTACTAGATTGGTGTTGTATCCGTTTTGTTGTGCTAAATATTTGATTGTATTGATTTCTTCTTTGTGGTCAGCTTGTGATAGTGGAACATTAAGGAGTCTATGGATCATGGAGTTGAAAGCAGCAAGTTTGTGTTGATTTGGGTGGTTGGATGAGTTGTGAATGAGTGTGTCTGTGAGAGTTGGTTTTCTGTAGATTTTGAATTTGTGCATGTTATTTAGTTTTTTGATAGTGAGATCTAAGAAGTTCAAGGTGTAGTCTGTTTCATATTCTGCTGTGAATTGTAAGTTTTTATGGGTTTTGTTCAATTGTGTTAGGAGTTGTTCACACTGTCTTTGGTTTCCATTGTAAAGTACAATAATGTCATCAACGTAGCGGTGCCAGTAAATAATTTTGTTTGAGTGTTTGGTGTCTTTTAGTATTTTAGTATTCTCTATGTGCTGTGAAAATATTTCTGCTAGGATGCTGGAGATTGGGGATCCCATTGGTAGTCCTTCTGGTTGGGTGTAATACTTGTTATTGTGGGTGAAGTAGTTTTGTGATGTGATGATTTTTAATGTCTCAATTAGTTCTTTTGTGTGTTCAGGTGGGTTGTTTTGTGCTTTGAGTATGTTCTCTATTATGGAAATGGTTTCAGTTACAGGAATGTTTGTATACAGGAGAACAAGATAGAACAAACTTACTCAACGACCAAACACAATTCAAATCAAACGCAATTTTCAAATACATAATGGCCGCTCATCCTAACCCAAACAGAGCATGACCCAGGGGTCATAAATTACAGAAAAGCACCAGGATACAAATTAGCCAAACAGATAGATACTCAACTACGCAGACTCATCAATATCAATCATCCTTCTCATATAAAGAACAGCACAGACCTCATAAACAAAATAAAAAATACACACATCCCACATAATTCCACACTAGCATCATTTGACATAAAAAACCTGTATACAAACATTCCTGTAACTGAAACCATTTCCATAATAGAGAACATACTCAAAGCACAAAACAACCCACCTGAACACACAAAAGAACTAATTGAGACATTAAAAATCATCACATCACAAAACTACTTCACCCACAATAACAAGTATTACACCCAACCAGAAGGACTACCAATGGGATCCCCAATCTCCAGCATCCTAGCAGAAATATTTTCACAGCACATAGAGAATACTAAAATACTAAAAGACACCAAACACTCAAACAAAATTATTTACTGGCACCGCTACGTTGATGACATTATTGTACTTTACAATGGAAACCAAAGACAGTGTGAACAACTCCTAACACAATTGAACAAAACCCATAAAAACTTAAAATTCACAGCAGAATATGAAACAGACTACACCTTGAACTTCTTAGATCTCACTATCAAAAAACTAAATAACATGCACAAATTCAAAATCTACAGAAAACCAACTCTCACAGACACACTCATTCACAACTCATCCAACCACCCAAATCAACACAAACTTGCTGCTTTCAACTCCATGATCCATAGACTCCTTAATGTTCCACTATCACAAGCTGACCACAAAGAAGAAATCAATACAATCAAATATTTAGCACAACAAAACGGATACAACACCAATCTAGTAGACAAAATCATGAATAAAATGAAAAATAAAAATCCAAAACCTGCAAACCAAAACAGATTTGTCACACTCACATATCTCAACAAAAAATCACACAAAATAGCTTACATCTTCCAAAAATCCGGATTTAACACAGCATTCAGAACAACAAACAACCTGAAACACCAGATCCAACAAAAACCAGATCACCTAACAAACAGCACAATTCACAAATTCAACAAACCAGGCATATATAAGCTTAAATGCAACACATGCCCCAAGTACTACATAGGACAAACAGGCAGATCATTCAACATAAGATATAAAGAGCACATCAAAGCACTACATTCCAACTCTGACTCAACATTTGCAGATCACTTAATCAACACTGGGCACTCACACAATAACATCCAAACTGACTTGGAAATTCTACACACATTCCAAAAAAGCCACAAACTAAATACACTGGAACAATATGAAATATTCAAACACCATAAACAAGATAGAACAAACTTACTCAACGACCAAACACAATTCAAATCAAACGCAATTTTCAAATACATAATGGCCGCTCATCCTAACCCAAACAGAGCATGACCCCTGGCGGCAGGCTGACGAAGCTTCTTTTCAGAAGTGAAATGCATTCCTCAAGCATCTCCAATATATGTGAGTAAAATATTATTTAAAAGTGAAATACAGTGTCAGTTTTAATATTAGATTGTTCATTAAGTATTTCGTCATGGAAAACATCACAGATTTCAACACTGCAGGACCAGCAGACTTCCAACTATTCAGGAAACTTGTTTTGAAGGTTAGGACAGTGGCCTCACACATTAGCTTTAACAAAACTTGCTTAAAACTAAACTTAATTCCTACTTATGCTAGAATACAAGTGAAATTACCTAACAAAGCTGCCAAAATTACACAGAAAAAAGTACAAACAATTTACATGAAAGAATCAGTAAGACAGTTACATAACAAAAAAGACAAAATCAATCAAGAACTCTACAAACTTCATCTCAGAATAGCTTACAACCATAGCAATCAAGTCACCATGAACCTAATACAGAATACTAATTCCTGGGTGGAGCACAAATTGAGAAAAATTCATGAAAAACATAACCTCAAAATCCAAAACCTCCAACCAAAACAGAAACTGATATTAACTTCCCACAAATTCCACGAAAGGACAGTAAACCTTACACAGATACAATTCACTCCTACAGAAAAGAATCTCCTCAACAAAGGACTAAAATATAACCTACCTTCCACACAAAAATTCAACACCATGGTGAGACAAGCTATAGACTCTGAAACCAATATTCAACAAACAATAGCAGAAGAACAAGATAACCTAAGACATGATGTTTTAAAAATCATCAAAACACCGAAATACATACAACAAAACTACACCTCTGAAATCAAGACAGCTCAATCACTACAACAAAAAGCAGAACTACACAACCTAACTTACACCAAATCAGACAAAGGCAATAGCACAGTCATAATCCACACTGATGATTTGAACAGAAAAGTAGATGAATTCATACAAAACAACAACATCCAACAAATTCAAAGAGACCCAACACCCAAATTCCAGAGCACAATTAAAAACATTATAAATAAAACAAAACACCTCTTTAATGAAACAGACAAACGATATATGAAGCAAATTCACCCTTCTGCACCAACTCTTCAAGCCCTACCTAAAATACACAAAGTAAGCACACCAATCAGACCCATCATAAATTACAGAAAAGCACCAGGATACAAATTAGCCAAACAGATAGATACTCAACTACGCAGACTCATCAATATCAATCATCCATCTCATATAAAGAACAGCACAGACCTCATAAACAAAATAAAAAATACACACATCCCACATAATTCCACACTAGCATCATTTGACATAAAAAACCTGTATACAAACATTCCTGTAACTGAAACCATTTCCATAATAGAGAACATACTCAAAGCACAAAACAACCCACCTGAACACACAAAAGAACTAATTGAGACATTAAAAATCATCACATCACAAAACTACTTCACCCACAATAACAAGTATTACACCCAACCAGAAGGACTACCAATGGGATCCCCAATCTCCAGCATCCTAGCAGAAATATTTTCACAGCACATAGAGAATACTAAAATACTAAAAGACACCAAACACTCAAACAAAATTATTTACTGGCACCGCTACGTTGATGACATTATTGTACTTTACAATGGAAACCAAAGACAGTGTGAACAACTCCTAACACAATTGAACAAAACCCATAAAAACTTAAAATTCACAGCAGAATATGAAACAGACTACACCTTGAACTTCTTAGATCTCACTATCAAAAAACTAAATAACATGCACAAATTCAAAATCTACAGAAAACCAACTCTCACAGACACACTCATTCACAACTCATCCAACCACCCAAATCAACACAAACTTGCTGCTTTCAACTCCATGATCCATAGACTCCTTAATGTTCCACTATCACAAGCTGACCACAAAGAAGAAATCAATACAATCAAATATTTAGCACAACAAAACGGATACAACACCAATCTAGTAGACAAAATCATGAATAAAATGAAAAATAAAAATCCAAAACCTGCAAACCAAAACAGATTTGTCACACTCACATATCTCAACAAAAAATCACACAAAATAGCTTACATCTTCCAAAAATCCGGATTTAACACAGCATTCAGAACAACAAACAACCTGAAACACCAGATCCAACAAAAACCAGATCACCTAACAAACAGCACAATTCACAAATTCAACAAACCAGGCATATATAAGCTTAAATGCAACACATGCCCCAAGTACTACATAGGACAAACAGGCAGATCATTCAACATAAGATATAAAGAGCACATCAAAGCACTACATTCCAACTCTGACTCAACATTTGCAGATCACTTAATCAACACTGGGCACTCACACAATAACATCCAAACTGACTTGGAAATTCTACACACATTCCAAAAAAGCCACAAACTAAATACACTGGAACAATATGAAATATTCAAACACCATAAACAAGATAGAACAAACTTACTCAACGACCAAACACAATTCAAATCAAACGCAATTTTCAAATACATAATGGCCGCTCATCCTAACCCAAACAGAGCATGACCCCTGGCGGCAGGCTGACGAAGCTTCTTTTCAGAAGTGAAATGCATTCCTCAAGCATCTCCAATATATGTGAGTAAAATATTATTTAAAAGTGAAATACAGTGTCAGTTTTAATATTAGATTGTTCATTAAGTATTTCGTCATGGAAAACATCACAGACAAACAAGCACTTATTGATTTACAGTAAAGTAGTTACCTGATGGCTTCATCGTCGAAAATCTTTTCTCCGGTGACACCCCTTTCCTCTCTCGCACGTTCCTTAACGTTTGCAATAAATTGCATCTTTTCTTCTTTTATAACATCCGGTTGGTGATTGTGGAACGGACTCTTGATGTTTGGAAATATGGGGGCCCCCTCCTCGAGTCCCATTCTGGCTCTTGCCAAACAGTTTCTGTCTCTTTTATGAGCACATTTCAAAATCCTATGAAGGAAATATGTTCTTCTATTTAACACGTTTAAACAAGTTCATTTAAAATCAATTTGAATGCTTCATATTTCTAAAACAATTTTTTCATTGCCATTCAAAGCCATGTGAGTTTAGCATCAAAATATTTGAAGAGCCAATGAGTAGAACCATGTTGCAATTAGGGGGGGAAATGGTATGAAAAAACATTCCCAAGATTAGCTTATTCTAAATAGTGGCCAAATGACAATTTTTAAATAAAACACTCGATTGACCGCCAATCCATACACAAAAAAGAGGGTCATAGTGAATTGTTGGTAGTATTTTTTCTCATTAATTAGCTATATTTATAAAATT
This sequence comes from Conomelus anceps, assembly GCA_948455865.1. Taxonomy (NCBI): domain Eukaryota; kingdom Metazoa; phylum Arthropoda; class Insecta; order Hemiptera; family Delphacidae; genus Conomelus; species Conomelus anceps. The sequence continues at coordinate 136,627,158 of OX418216.1, read as the reverse complement.
CATGGAAGTTTTTGAAGAAATTATAAAAGAAATTCAACAGGGTATCAACAAATGTCAGGCTGGCGATATCAAAATAGATATTAATAAGAATAATAATGTGGTTCGGGACTACTTCAATATATTAAACGAATTAATAGAATTAAAATTACACACACAATTCTTATATATATATATATATATATATATATATATATATATATATAATTATATAATTATATATAATAATTATATATATATCAGTTCCACACAATAGGCTACTACATAGCCTAGTAATAATAATGAAATTAATATCAATCACATACCTATGACCACCACAGACTCTTTCCGAGTAGTAATAATATCCTGCGCCATCTGCAAAGACTTTGCTCGAATGTGCAATCTGCTGATTGGGGTCAAGTGCTGCGCCCAGCTCTTCATCGTTAGGGTTTACTCCAGCCATTCCTGCAACTATTAGGATTTTACACATCCACAATGATTAATTGAGGACAGAAATAAGCTGAATATGCAAGAATTTCTATAAAAACCAACAGCATACCTGCTCAAAAAACTGTAAAACAGGCTCAATTCTCATTCATAAAAAAACAGCATAAAACGTCTTCACAAACAAAAGAATGAACCTAACAAGAAAGCATATTATCTGCATTTAAAACTTAGCTCTATTCTCCACTACACTGAACTACAAGAAATAATTACATATACAAATAGCATAATAAATATCATTAGTAAAATAAGGGTGACTAGCAAAGTAAGCTACAAAAATTCTCTTACTTTTACCTAACTTTCCTCTGATCTTTAATAAAATTTTCCCTGACCAATATAAAGTACTAGCCGGCAGGCTCGCTTCGATCGCCTTAACCGTATAGCCAGGGGGCAGAGTCCCCCCTGGACCCCAGAGGGTTGTTTAAAATTTGTACAAAATCGTGAATCGAACCAGCACTTTTGTTTGTTGATCATCTGTTGTCATGTATACGGGCACAGTTATATTATACAATTCACATCTCCATATTTCTTAAATCTAATTTTTTAAATTTTCACTTTTGGCCGTATTTTTCAAAAATTTTCAAAATTATTTCTTAGCATGCATCTAGAGCCCCAACGGGACATGTGTACCAAATTTCAACGTAATTGGCCATGTGGTTTTCGAGAAACGCTGATGAATGAGTCAGTGAATCGGGGGTATTTTGCTTTTATATAGATGAAAAACAAAAAGACCTTAGTGAGTAATCAAAACAATTTTATGTTCGTTAGCCTACATTGCTTATTTGTCTGGTTGTCCATCTAAAAACGGATTTCAAGTTCGATATTGGAGCATTTCATGTGCAGGGTTTCCAGACACTATTCATTTTGGTAAAGAGGACATCCAATTCCATAAAAGGAGAACATTTAGAAAAAAAGGAGGGCATTCTTGAAACAAAGCAGCTTATTTAATTAATACCAAGCAACATATCTAATTATTACGAAACAACTAATTAAGTCAATTTTTACAGTTAAATCGTTGCTGAAAAATTCATTATTTCAATTATTTTTTATATTTTTCATGAGAGGATATTTTTCTAATAAATATTTCTTTCTTCAATATGAAGTACTTATAAAAATCGGAGCTGATAATTTATTTAAAATTATATATTAGCATTACTGTTCCTTTAATGGAATCAACACCTAATCGGTTTCTCTCATCGATCCACTTTAAATTAATGAAGGAAAAAAGTCTCTCAGTACTTGAATTGGTACTTGGCAAGTTCGTTAGAAAAATCGTCATCACATTTAGTTAATAAAAAACTTTTTAGTGCTTGAAACAAATTTTATCATTAAAAATTCATTAAAAAACATTTTGGATACAAAAAGAGACAGGAGGACATCGTTGAAAAAGGAGGACATGTCCTCTTATTGGAGGACGTATGGAAACCCTCTTCACATGAGGGTTTCTATGATTAGTATAATTATTATTAGGTATACAATTACTACGAAGTTTTCCCGATATTTTTTTCATATTCACTGACTTTTCCAGAATTTAAAAATTTCCTGACTTTTCACAGTTTTCCCGATTTTCCCGGTCGCTAGTCACCCTGAAAAAATAAAAAAACTACACATAACCAAAAACTTGCACAACTTCAAAACGCTCGAACCCTATTAATCACCACAGCACAAGAATTTCACTAAAGAACAATGTGGAGACTGCTACATGGAATAGTAATGCAAGGGTTATGCTAGTTTGAAAATTCAAATGAGTTAAGATGCAGAAGAAAAAATTACCAGTTGAGATGGGATCACAGTTGAGAAAGAACGGCGCTTCGTCGTCGCTGGACTCGATTGCAAATGAAGAGCTGAAGAGCTTGTAGAGAAATGAAATTCGATATTTTATTAAATAATATGTCTGACGTCATTATTTATTTAACAGACGTTTCAACAGGAAATACATCCTGTGAGAAATGTAAACATGAGCAAGGTATGCGAATATGTTATCTGCACATATTCATTAATTACTGCAAAATAAATAGAAAGAATGATCATTACTGAATGTAAACTCCATAAAAATATTTATTCCTATCAGTACTTATCAGTTCTGAAAATATATCCCTCTTCTCCTTTCCTTCTTCTTCTTCTTCTTCTTCTTCGACATCGCCTTCTCCAACTTCTCTTTCTTTTCATTCTTGTTTTCCTTTACTCTTTTTCAATTCTGTGCATGTGTTTTATTTTGCGAATATTAAGGGTCGGCAGTAGCTAGAATGTTTTTCAAAATCGACAGTAGCGAATCTGTCAAGTTATGAACGAACTAGTTTCAAACTAAAAAGAGTACAGTATCACTGGCATTTGTGTGAGTAAGGTTAGTCTTTGTGTGCGTGTGAGAAGTGAGAGCGCTAAGAGAGAAGAGACAAAGAGCGATCTTTATAACAGATCCACCACCCCAGGAAGACAAGGTTACTGCACTCTTATCTGTTGCATCTTGCCACTGTTGACATTCTGGCTTCCTCTATTCATCATTTTATTGCTTTACGAATAGATATTGTTTGAGACCTTTCAATCCATAGAAACTTTTATTTGCAAGAACATTAATTTCTTGAAAATTTATAATATTGCACAAAAATCATCTAAGCATTAGGATATACTTTATAGCAGATACGGTATAACGTCAATAATATGAAACATCAAAGGTCCGAACAGCATACTAAACTTTGTTTTAAAAAATGCATCAATCACAAAATAATAATATACACTAGGCTATGAATAAATATCGCAACATAAATTTAATATTCCAACAACAAGAAGATGGCAAAAATATAAATGCAGATTAATCAGCCATTAAAAATAACAAATAACTATACCCGAATTCAAATATCTATCAAAATATCCAACAGTTAATTCTGTGAGAAAAAAATAGTAGGCCTACAAAATATATGAACATATCAATGAATAACATAGACTAACTCTAATATTTGAAAATGAAATTTTTCATCTAAAAATACAGTAATAAACTTCATAAACATATTATTATTGCTAATTACGATCGAATAATTAGTTACGTTGAGCAGCGAAAATGGGCAAAGCTATTCCAAAGCATAGACTAAATGAAACTATTTACTAGACTTCGAACCTATTCATGATTATAACACATGAGTGCAAGGGTACTGCACACTTTTTGTAGCAATATTTGAATTCGACTGCATCGAACATTTAAAAATAATGAATTCAGAAACATAGGCCTACTAAGTATTGTATATTTTACTACTGTATACTACTGCAGAAGTGAATAATGAACAATAATTTGACAAAAGTATTGATCAACCAAAACATAATTATTGTACAATTTATTCTACGTGCAAAAAATTGTCCTAATAAATAGAAAAAATAATATACATGGCTATTATTTTTTTATTGCTTCAAAAATATGAAGCAATTTTATGAAGAATATGAGCAAAGCTATTATCCAAAGCATATACTAAATAAAACTATTTACTAGACTAATAAACTATTTATGATTATCCAAAGCATATACTAAATAAACCTATTTACTAGACTAATAAACTATTTATGATTATCACATACGATTGCGAGGGTAACTGCACATAGAATATTTAAAAAGAATTAATTCCAAAAAAACAAAGTATAGTGTGTATTTTAATACTGTCCACTACTGTAAAATTGATTACTTCAAAGAATGAACAATAATTTTATAAAATTATTGATATATGTCTATTGTTTTATTTTTTTTGAAATTGCTGCAAGAATATGGCGTGGTTCTCTGATTGAATCTTGACGCTACAACGATCTACAACTGACTGATGGAAGAAAAGAGAACAAATAAGAAGAAGAGATCAATAAGATAAGATAACGTAGATTCTCTGTACTGGAAGGGAGACAGCTATTTGCGAATAAGCTTCAAGGCCACTCACTGCCGGTTCAGTTACTATTGTATGTGTTTGTGCGTACTGGCGCTCCCTGTCAACTGTACTGCTTATAGGCAAGTCTATTTTGAGTGGACCGAACAGCAGCTATTTTGTTGAACATACCTCCACAAAAAACCATTTAAAAACTTGACAAATGAAGCAATACTTGAAAAAAAATTCCTTGTCATGAAAAACATTATAACAGAGAGGACTTGTTTTGTCACTTTTTGATATCTATATCACAAACGTCAGAAAAAAATAATAAATTCATGACTCATAAATGCTTATTTAGAACAAACAGTGGAAGAAGTATGAATTTTTCAGAAAGCAAAGTCGCTTGAGCATAATCAGACCTTCAAAATAAGACATTGACAGTAATTTTCTGATTATAAATAGGTGAGTTATATGGTTTCGAAATTAGCATTGCTCTTATGGAGATACAAATCCAACAAGGCCGCGCTACAGCCGACCCTTAAATGTGAAAATAAATACAAATTATAATACTTTTCAGTGTTCTCCTTCAATCCCTAATTCTTTAGGACTAAAAATGATTTAATATTAAAAGTGACACTGTATTTCACTTTTAAATAATGTTTTACTCACATATATTAAAGATGCTTGAGGAATGCATTTCAACTCTGAAAAGAAGCTTCGTCAGCCTGCAGAAGTGCATTCCTCAACCATCTCCAATATATGTGAGTAAAACATTATTTAAAAGTGAAATACAGTGTCAGTTTTAATATTAGATTGTTCATTAAGTATTTCGTCATGGAAAACATCACATATAAGTATTCAATAATAAAAATTAATAGATTTGTTATCAAATCTAGTTTGTTATCAATATGTAATTTATTTATCAAATTTAGCAGTTCATTATCTACAAATAAAGTATTTTTTCAAGTGTGTAAACAACAAAATTGCTAACTTCCTACTATGCAAAGGCACTTGGAAAATGTCACCTCGAACTTGAATTTTCTTTACTGTAGAATAAATGTTGAATTAGATTATGAGCCACTTGAAAATGATCTCATATTAGTACCCATGAAATTCTCATTTAAAGAATCTTCAAAGTTGTTCCACTGTGTATTATAAAACTTGAGTGACAGGTAACTCATATTTAATGTGGAATTATAAACTCATATTATTGGTGTGACAGCCGTTTAGCACTGTTGTAGAAGTGAATCTTTAGAAACAGCTATGTAGACTAAATTCCGCGTTGAAATATGCAAATTCATTTAAAACAGTGCGTAATGGGTGTTACACCAAAATGTGAGTAAATAATTCACTTATAAGTTATTGTCTATATGTCATACTTTAGTACAATAAATTATACAAAATTGAGAAAATTTCAAACAAAGTTGAAAGTAATTTATTGTAGTCATCAGTAACAATAATCCAAGTTGCAATAACGAATACGCACAAGATTTTCATTGTTTTGGCCACAGTGTGGAAATAACAAACATTTGCATTTCAGCTCTTCAATATTTAGAAGATCAGTCGTTTTTTCTAGTGAGTTTACTACAAAAGCTTGCTGATTTTTAATGGACATTTGGAAGAATCATATTTGAACTTACATTTATCACATTCTAAAAAGCATGAGCTACCACATCGTTTCCTTATTTTATTCACAACTACAATTTCACTTTGATATGTCCACAAACAGCCATCTTTGAATCCAGTCACGTTACAACATGTACTACCAGGATTGAAAGGTACACATTTAGAAGATCAGAATTCCTTTTGGCGTCCGGTATAATACAGTTGCAGTTACACATCAGTAGTTGTGACAACCTGACTCCTCTTCTCCCTACCTCCTTCCCGGTCTTTGGAAAATCGAAACCAATCTCTCGTATTATTATTAACTGGATTTTTTAATCCGTACTAGAAGAGATTTGTTGTTTCTTACTACACCTGCAAACAAATAGCAACATTTGTAGCAATATTATTAACTTAATGAAACTAACAGTCAAGATAATGCTCAAAAACATAGAGCAGATAACAATTCTCTAACTGAGACACTATTTAAAAAATTTAATTTAATCATTATATTATATATCGTAGGAAGGCCGAGAAAAAGATGGGTACCGGAACAGGTTCTTTAAGAAACCTAATCCTTGCAGTGAAGATGATGATGATGATGATGATGATGATGATTATATTATATTAAATGATTTGAATATTTATTTATAAAGTATGGACAATTTTGAGAGTAAAAATTGTTTTATTCAGTCATTTATTTCTAGTCATTTTCAATGGTTGACGAAAATCGAAAACTGTAAATTGGTCAGGGTAAATTAGTGTGCCAAATACACACTTGAACAAAATAGATATAGTTTCACCTAGATGGCAATATTTATGCCATTTATGCAGATAATTCAATCATTTTCCAGGATAACGTGGAATTTATTTATAGAATTACAGCATGGAAGGATCAGATTTTCAAAGTTTATGTTAATGTTCGATGCTTTTTCAAGTCCTTTAATGATTATCAGTATAAGCATTTGAAAAAAAATTGACAAAACAACCATATTGACATAAGGGCCAACGTTTCTTATATGGCTGCATTTTCACCAGAGGGGTTAATAATAACGAATTTTCAAAAAAAAAAAACATCAATGGGAAATTATTGGTTTTTTTCTAAGGACATTTTCTGTTTGTTTTAGCATGTAGAATACGATGAGTTGCTATGCTCTCAAGTGACACCCTAGTATTAAAATTCATCACTGTGATGATGTACAACCAGAACAACAAGAGGCTGCTTGGGTACCTTACAATTAATAATGTTCTTGCTCATCCAATATGAATCTGGAGTTTTCAGTGTAAGTAATAATTGCTAAGAAAATAACTCGAAAATAATCGATTGAAAATTATAATCGACGAAAATGCCATGGCTTGTCGAGAATGATACTGTTTGTATTTCAAGTTTACCGCTTTTTCTTCTCCCAAACATGGCTGACCAGCTTCGCTGCCTCTTTGTTCGTTATCAAGCCTCGTCAACTGCCTTCGTATTCTTGTTTCTTATATATTCATTTCATATATTCTATTATATTATATATTCTATTTTCTTATATTCTATTATATATTTCTCATATATTTCTCATATATTTCTTATATATTTTCTTCTTATTCTTTTAAAATGCTATTTGATTGATGATTCATGATCTGCTGACAGTAGCACGCCAGAAAACAAGCTTGACTAGCGCTAGTCGGTGAACAACTGGATCCGCGAACAATTGGTAATGTCCCAGAATAAGTCCACATCCCCTTTTTTGGTTGATTGAAGGTTTGATGCTTTGTGACGTATAGTGTGAACCCATAGCTGCTGTTATTAGAAAAGCATGCATAAGGCTTGTTTCATAGTACAAATATACGGTTCCATTCGGTTCGTTTTCGGCTGCATCTATCGATGTATGAGTGAGTCGCGACAGTATAAATTTAGAAAGTGAAGCAAATGCATACGCAGTGCAAATACACTCCCTCCACTCACTTATACCTCAACGACTAGAACCGAAAACGGACTATATATGTTTGAAACAAGTTCAATGTAACATATATCTTTGCTCAGTCAATTTGTGTATAATTTCCTAGACTTTTCAGACAGTAGTTCCCAATCAAATGATTGTATAGACTCATGTAATTAGCAAGCCTCTTGATTACTCTACGAGAGCACCCTATTGCAATAAGTGTCCATGCTCAGACAGTCCTTCAGTCAATTAATATAAACTATAATATTGTACAAAGTTAATAGAATGTTCAATATTCTGAAATTCAATAACTTATGATGTCCCCGACAATATTTCAACCGATGAGGAGGTCATTAAAAATATTTTGTGGGGAACCACTGCTATAGAATTTATACAACAATATTAATTATTGTGATATAATCGGCAAGAAGTAGGCCTACTCTAGTAATTTCTAGTCTTTCCGCCGCAAAACCTTCCTTTAATTCTCTCTCTGCCATTCTTACTCAATCTCAATAACCCTCTGAAATTGTCATCTCTCTTTAGTGAACTGGTTAGGAGCGGACCGTGTGACGCCGGAAGTGTTTTTCTAATACAAACAAAATAATACTATCTTGCTCTTGTCTCTCCTTTATTGCTCATGAGTCACTGCAGTAGCGAATCCTGTCTTGGCGAGGTAAAATTGTAATGATAATAATAATTGTTGTATGTTTATCACTTTCTGTTACACACTCACCCCCTCCTTCACTCTCTTACAAACTCACAACCTCCTTCGCTCTCTCACATACTCTCTTTCACACTCTCTCTCTTTCTAAGAGAAAATTTAAATTTTTGAAAAATATTGCGAGGAAACAAAACTAGATTTCATTTTGAAATAAGTATCTTCAATCACTTATGTAAGTTTCAATTATTAAGAATAAAAATTAAGAGTTTTCCCAACTCGTTGGTGAGATTTGTTGCCCCGAGAATTTCAACTCTAAGTGTCTATAACTTACATGAATTTTGATTAAAAAAAAAACGTTTTCCCACGGCAATAGATAACATTTTAAAAGCTTATCAGTTTTCCAATCCAAGAAACTTTGAAAAAAAAATATGACCCAACCCCTAGTGAACAGCCAGGCTTCTTGTAGGGTGGGGGGGGGGGACGAGAGATTTAGATCGATATCACTAGATTGCCATGCTAAAAACTATTCTAATAGTTACCTACAATCCGAGCTGTACTATGGCCAACAGCCGACATGTTGGAAAAACCGTAACATTTTTGACGTTATTTTAGTTTTTTCCAAAATTGTAACCAAACTAAGCGTTTCTTGGTTCCATACTAACCATTGATGCAAGTGGGCTACTAAATTATTGTGCATTTTTCTTCAATGAAAAACGTTTGGCTTCTGTCGTCTAACGATTAAGTCATTTATATTGTCGGACCCTTTAGATCAGACATAAAGAATTGTCGACACATCTCAAGGGGAGGGGGGTTCTTGAGCCCCCATTAGCCCCCCCCTGGATCCGCCAATGCAATAGAGTGATCTCGTAGAGTAATCAAGAGGTCATGCTACATTAGTCTACAATCATAGATTGGGATCTACTATCTAGATTCTAGATAATTGTACAATATAAACGTGCAAAGATCTTTTACATACTGGACTTCTTTCACACCTATACAGTATGTTTTTTGTTCCAGTCGTTGAGGTATAAGAGAGTGAATGGAGTATGTGCAGTGGGTGCATGTGTAATTTATAATTGGCTTCATTTTCTAAATTTTTTGCTCCCACCACTCACTCTTGCTCTCACTCTTGTTTCGACTTGCTCAGGCTAGATAGAAACTAATTGCTTAGATGAGTTTTAGTTGAGTATACACGATAGTAAACACAATCTAGTAATAGCGAAAAAGTTGCTCTATCTCTCTCGTTGCTCGTCTAGTTGGAATCTGCTGCCCTAAGCGAGCATCTCTATAAATAGTAGTTAGTTTTAATATCAATAATTATTAATTAATTTTGTTAAATTGTCAGTTACTCCAAAGTAGCTTGTGAGATACGAGCCGATAAGGCCAGGTTTAAAATGAATGCAGCTGTGCAGAAAGGACACTATAGTCTAGTGGTTAAGGCGCCCGACCGGCAGTTAGGAGGTGCGTGTTTCGGTTTCCGGTGGTTACTGATATTTTCGTTCAGTCGCATTCATCGATTTCCCTCAGCTATTTAATGTTTTTGACGAAATAATCTATGAATCTATCTCTAAAAAAAAAACAATTTTAAGCCACCTTATGATAGAGATTCATCATTTTCTAGTTTATATTTTCGGATCTCAATACTCTGTATGCTATGAAGCCAGTCTCATATTTGTGTCAAAAAAATCTCGTTTTCGGTACCCCGAACTCCCCTTTGCAAAATTTAGTAACTTTCAAGTCAGTACTTCTTAATTTTCGTGTTCTGGATTGAATAGAACTTGTCCCATTGGAATCAGATCAGCAGTTCAAAAGTTGACTTATCAACTCCTCCCCCCCCCCCCCCCCCTCCCTTAGCTGGGGAGGCTAGTGATATTTTATTAATTAATTTTCTCTATCTTTTGTTAGTATAAATAGACCTTTAGATGCTCTGTGGACAATGAGGTTGAAACGAGAGTTTAACGTGATGGCAATTATTTCAATGGAGGCAGCCATAGGTAACGCCAGCTGTGCCGCGAAAATTCAAAAACATTCAATTATGAGATCCGAGATTACTATTATTATTATGCACAGCTTCTGTTCAAAAAGTAAATTATTATTCTGTGTATTCCTTTGATATCCCATTTCAAGTCTTTATGCTAGCTTGTATCATGCATGTCATTTGGACTTGCTAATCACTTAATTTCTTTCAACGGCCATTTGTACTTTGTATTAAAACATTGTGTCTTATAAATGAATTGAGATTTTCAAGGATTCAGATTAATACCTAGCTTGAAATACGTCAATAATTGAAATTGGTACCTTCATTCACTAGTTCTTCTATGTGATATACAGAGTAAGGAATCGCTAAATGTTAAAAGGGCATCAGTCATTTTTTTTCGATTTTCATATTTTGACATAATCTGGTTCTTTGACATTCGAGCTAATGTTTTGTGTTAAAACGGCATCATTCCATGCATTATTACAGTCACAGAAGGCATTGGAAATAACTGGTTTTTGTTAAAAGGGCATCAGTCAGTGACTGATGCCTGTATAACATTTATTGTGATACGGTTGGCAGTGAAGGAACTGGACGAGATCTTGGTAGCACGTACCGGCGATCCCACAACATAACCTATAGCAAATAATTATTATTTCTCACAAGATTAGTGTTGTCGAGTCACTGTGTTATTATTAGCCAAATCGAAATATTTAATAATATGAGTGATAGTGAAAGTGAATGCAATGTTCCAAAAAAAAGAAGAGGAAGAAATCCACATAATTATAAAAGAAATGTAATCAAAAATGCAATAATCAAAGGCCAGAGCTACATTGATCATAAAGGAAATAACATTGCTGCTAAGGAATATGATGTTGATTCTTCATGCCGGTAAGTAAAGAACATTATTATGAATTAATATCAGTAGTCTATTAATTTATCTCTTCAATATTATATTAGGTAGGTACTGAGGCAGAATAGACAATATGTTAAGTAGTCTACATCAGTTAACATGTTTCCACATGTCATTATTATTACTCAGAGTCCATTTTCTCCACTAACTATCCCATCATTGTTTGCTAGCTTTGACTGAGTTGTCATACAAAGTCATTGTAGTTGGATGCATCAGGATGAAGACAATTATTTATTATTTTAGTGTTGCTTTTTGCGCCGGTTGCTATAGTATGGGTTTATAACACTACTATATAGGCATATAGTAAAGCTGTTAGCTCAGTATGGTATTGATGTGAATCAATTTAAACATGTAAATGGTGACAAAAACGACTTTTTATTAATCAACTGTTTATAATATGTTCCTATTACAGATGCAAAAGGAATTGTATGGAAGCACTTGGAACATTGAATGCACAAGAAATTCATCATACATTCTACAGCATACCGACAAAAAATGAGCAGGATCTGTATCTTCAAGGACTAATTGATGTGTTCCCAGTGAAGCAAAAGCGAGCACGCTCAGAACATCCTAGAGAAAATTCGGGTAGCTTCAAATACCATCTTCTTGTAGGTGTCAACAGAACCGAGGTATGTTTCAAAGCATTTTTGTTAGTACTCAACGTAAGCAACAAACGAGTTAGGAGGATAAGAGATTTGAAGATATCAGGCCATACACCAGAAGACAAGCGCGGTAAACATGTGAGTTTCACCCTTCCATTCAACGTCAAAATGGAAATAAGAAGACATATTGAATCATTTCCATTGAAGCAGTCACATTATTCGGGTAAAAAACTACAATATCTTGCAGCAGACTTGGATATTAAAACTATGTACCGGCTATTTCTAGAAAAAAATCCAGGAATGAAAGTTAGTTATATGTTTTACTACAATTACTTCAAAGATAATTTCAACTATAGGTTTGGCAGACCACAAGTAGATACTTGTTGCACCTGTGAAGAATTGAACTTGAAAATAAAATCTCCCCATCTGAATGATGTAGCAAAACGTGCGGCAGTGGCGGAGTTGACGATACATAAGAGGAAAAGTAATAAGTTCTATGCTGCTCTACAGTATGAGACGACAAAAGAAGGCAGGGATGAAAAGGATACTCTTTCAATCGCGTTTGATTATATGCAGATTATATCTTTACCCAAAATTCCTGTACAAGAGCTATTCTATCTGCGACAGTTATCTGTGAATTGTTTTGGAATCCACAATATTAAAGAGAATAATAGTCAGATTTTCATTTACCATGAGGGAGAAGGTAAAAGAGGACCAGATGAAGTATGCTCTTTTTTGTTCCAATATTTGAGTGAAGTTTCTCCTCACATCAAAAAAGTCAGACTCTTTTCTGACAACTGCCCAGGGCAGAATAAAAATCAGACAATATCTCGTTTTCTCCTGGCTTTAACTGATTCCGGAAAATTTCAAAAAATAGAACATTTTTTCCCTATAAGAGGTCATAGTTTCCTCCCCTGCGATCGTGACTTTGGGTTAATAAAACGCTCACTGCGCAAGCATGATCGACTGTACAATATTCGTGATATCACTGAGCTTATTGTGAATTGTTCAACTCCTGGGAAATTCATTGTAAGAGAAATTGAGGCTGTAGATATCTTGGATTTCAAGAAGTGGTGGGGAAAATACTACAAGAAAACAACAGTATCCATCGAAACTGCCAAAGAAGAAAGAAGCAAAAGAATTAATTTTGGCATAAGTGCACTGTATCATTTTTTATATGAATCCGACAAGAAAGGCTACATCACAGCCCACCGTTTCATCAATGGACTTGATTCTAATTCATTCTTCATGAAATCTACACGAGAATGTGCTGAGCTACCACCTCCTAACCAAGCTTACCCGTTAGGAAAAGTTCCGCTCAAGGTGGCAAAGCTGACTGACATTGGGAAAGTGCTTAAGTACATTCCACATAATAATGTGGAATTTTATAAAGATTTGATTAACTGGCCATCTTCAGCTTTTCAAGATGCTGATGATGATGAGTAATGAACTGTGAACATTTGATATCATTAATATCATCAATTTTTTTTCATTTTATTCCTTTTAGTAATGAACTGTGAACATTTTACATCATCAATATCATCAATTTTTTTCAGTTTATTACTTTTAAATTTTTCAATACCAATAAATTTATGTAATATCACCTTGATAACTGCTGGAATTTATTCATTCCTGTCTCATGCCCATTGATAAATGTTAAAAGGGCATCATTTACAAATTTTTGAATAACCTTACAATAATAGTAATTTGATTTATACTGGTATTCTCCATGTTAAATGATTCAGGTTTCCTGGGAGAATAACCTACAGTAGTCAAAAATGGTGACAAAAAATCACATTTCACTTTATGCAGTTTTTTGTTGTTTCCCACAAATTTACTTCTTGTGACTGATGCCCTTTTAACATTTAGCGATTATTGTGATTTGAAAGCTGTAATATTGTTATATCGTGTTGTAATCAACTTTATATTTATACTTCATGTATATAATATACACTTAGTGTATATTATATACATGAAGTATAAATATAAAGTTGATTACAACACGATATAACAATATTACAGCTTTCAAATCACAATAAGTATGAAAAGATGGCTATAAAACATGATTATACACAATAAAACAATGAAATATAATCAAATTACCATGTTTAAAATCAATTTGATAGATTTGAACCAAAATCCTAAAAAAATAATCATAATCGAGGTATAAAAGAAAGGTATAGTTCGATTTTCACTGTAAACTAAAAGAGAATATGAAAAATGCTCACAATCACTCTCATTTTGAACCAATCAATCTGAATTTTCATGGGAAGGTCAATGGTATAGACTTAAACGTTCACGAATTTTTGTAGATTTTTCCTATGATTAATTCGCTCTCCAGAGCTCAAATACTATATATATGTGGAGTCTCTGTACATTATCATGATTCCTATACTTGTGGACTCCGCCTTACTTGCGTTACTTACTGGTGAGGGTAAGTGAAGTGAAAAAGTATTTGAAGGTGATCATGCCGTTATGAGAGAGATTAATGGTGGTAGTAGAGGGCGTCCATGTGAGAGGGGGAACTCGGGCATTCTGAAAGACTTTTTCAAAAATAATTTTCTTGGAACAATAACTGGTTCCAATGACCAATGTTGATTGATCAGTTTCGGAAAATCACATTCTTTATCTCAATGGTTTGTTGAATGGTGGTGGGGGGGGGGGGGGTGTAAAAATCAAATTTTATTTAGTTTGATCTTAAAAGTGGTCCAATTTATTTGAATGGGACTTAATTCATTCGTCACAAGTTGATTGTGATCTCCTATATTTTATTTTCAACATTTCTATTCCTATTCCAATTGGACTACCTATTTAAAAGTTCATATTACCACCTCCCTTGCCAAAAAGGTTGAAAAATACAAAAAATGTAGAACACTATATAAGAATCTATTATAATTGTTCTTCAATTAAAAAAAATAACAGACACCAAACCCCATCTTTCTCTTATCTTTTCCTTACAAAAATCAGTCCTCCGCCTCCATCTCAGGAATGTATTATATTCTGGTTTATTATACCTTATCTTGAAATTCTGCATAAAAAACATATTTTATAAGAATTGAAAAATGGTTTTGAGTCAATTTTTTGTATATGATACCCAGAACCACCCCTATGCAAAAATTGTACTCTTTGTCAACAGAATATCTTAACTGGCAGGTATTGAATGGAATAGAATTTGTCTCAACTCCTTTTCAACCCCTGCCTTTTCAACCCCTTTAAATAATTCCCAATACCCTATAATGTACAGCATAAAAAAAAGATTATCTATAATGAAATTAAATAATTTAGCACTCTTAAGTCGAATGAATCGTTCAGACCACTCATTCAAAATTGATATTTCCACCCCTCATGCCAGACAGGTGGAAAAACAGAAATAATATAAAACACCCTTCTAAAATATAATTATTCTACAACTCAAGGAAATAACATGATTTTTACACCAAACCCCATTTTTCCCCGTTCGTTTACAGAAACCATTTCTCCAACCCACAACCCCTATAACAAAAATGTATAATTTTATTGTTTATGATGTCCAATATTTTTGTCAACAATAGCATGATGTCAACGCTGCATGATGCGTAGCGGAGAGCAGTAATTTTGCAAGAGCGATAAAGAAGCTTTATGCGCGAATTACATACAACATTTTTCCTACAACTGCAGCTCTGGATTCCAATAAAAGCTTGTAGTTTGTAACATAACAGATTTTAGCGTGCGCGGATTTGATTATTGTATGCCATTTTTATGAGAATGAGGTTTTGAGAATTTCACGGATTTCGTGATCCTCCAATGAGAAGACTTGAAAAAAACAGCTGGCCAGCAGTAAAGTACTTTTCACGCTCGCCAGCTGACTTTACCGCTTGCTGAGCATGAAAGAAGTATTTTACAATCAGTTTTCAGTACATAAAGAACTACTTTACGAGCAGTTGTAGGAAAAATTTCTTAATTGGCAGGTATTGAATGGAATAGAATTTGTCCCAACTCAATAGGATCAGTCGTTCAGAATTTGCCATTTCAACCCCTTTAAATAATTCCCAATATCTTATAATGTACCACATAAAAAATTATCTATAATGAAATTAAATAGTTTAGCACTCAGTTGAATGAATCCAGTCTTATTCAAATCAGACCACCCATTCAAAGTTTATAATTCCACCCCTCATGCCAGGAGGTGGAAAAACACAATTAATGTTAAACACCCTTCTGAAATACAATTATCCTACAACTCAAGGAAATAACATGATTTTGACACCAAACCCTATTTTTTCCCCTGTTTACAGAAATTATTTCTCCAATCCTACAACCCCAATGCTAAAAATGGAACATTTTATTGTTTATAATGTCTGATATCGATATTCTGCATCAAATAACACACGTCTTTTCAAAATTGGACAATTGTTTTAAGTCGATAATTTTTTTCGTCTTTGATACCCAAAACCACCCCTTTGCAAGAATTGAACTTTTCTCAACAAAATATTATAATTGGCAGGTATGGAATGGAATAGAATCTGTCTCAACCCAATAGGATCAGTTGTTCAGAATTTGTCATTTCAACCCCTTTAAATAATTCCCAATATCCAATATCCCAATATCCCACATAAAAAAATTGTCTATAATGAAATTAAATAGTTTAGCAATCTCAGTCGAATTAATCCAGTCTTATTTAAATCAGATCCCCCATTCAAAGTTGATATTTCCACCCCTCTTGCCAGAGTGGTGGAAAAACACAAATAATGTTAAACACCCTTCTAAAATATAATTATCCTACAACTCAAGGAAATAACATGATTTTGACTCCAAATCCCATTTTCCCCCTTTCATTTACAGAAATCTTTTCTCTAACCCCTCAACCCCTATATCAAAGATGTAAATTTTCTGGTTATATCCTATATGGATATTCTGCATCAAATAACACATGTTTCATCAAAATTGGATGAGAAAATTGGAAAAAATACAATTTTTTCGTATTTGATACTCAAAAACACCCCTTTGCTAAAATTGAATTTTTTGTCATCAAAATATTTCAATTTTCAGGTATTGAATAAAATAGAGTTTGTCCCAACTCAATAGGATAAGTAGTTCAGAAGTTGATTTTTCAACCCCTTCAAATAATTCTTAACATTCTATAAGATGCATCACATAAGAAAAAAAGAGATTATCTTAAATTAAATAAAATAGTTGAGCACCTTGCATCAAATGAATCCAATCTCTTTCAAATCAGACCACCAATTCAAAGGTTGATATTTTTACCCCTCATGATAGTGATAAGGGTGTGGTCTTTTGAAATAGAGTAATGGTTGCTTTCCATATTGAAAAAAAATTCTTTAAGTTACATTAATTTCTTTCGAAAAGTTAGAATTATGAAATATGTAAAATTTGCTGTTCCATTGAAACAACCCTTCGAGAAATTTTGGGGGGTTGCAATGCATTTTCGACTTTCCCTTCAAGTTAACTATTACTCTCACAAATCATAGAATCGATAAAAAAAAATTATGAAAAGAATCATGAAACACTTCAAAATTGACTAGGAGAATAAAAGGGGCGATGATGAGGAGGAGCAGGAAGAAGAGGAGGCGTTGGAGGAACATAAGAAGTGGAAAAGAAGAAAAAGAAGGAGAGAGAATGAAGAAGACGCTCACTGAAGAATATTCAGAACTGTGCTTTGAAAGGCTAGGCTGTAGCAAACAGTGTTCCTCTAGGCTGAAGGTTTTTTTTTTTTTTTTGAGGATGAAGCCCACATAGGTCTGAGACCTGTGCGTGGGTAATGAGTTGGATGATGGTGATTGATGAATTGGACCTACAGTTTTAGGTGGGTTCCGAACCACCGGGAAGTGATTTTACAGCAGAGAACAGTGTCTTTTTTGCTGGCCAATCTAATCGGTCACCGTTACGAACAGGACCTACGAGAACGCAGCTTATCTCTCTGATTGAACAGATACCTGCTACGGCTCGCGGCTATCACTTCCCTAAATTTGGTAAATTTGGCAACACTGCTGGAGGCTGAAGATATGACAAAATGTATTAATAAGTATATCTGGAGGCTGCAAGTATATCGGTAACCCATGTAATGTGTATGAAGCTCACAAGTATAGTCAAATGAAAAGAGACCACAAGTATAGCATTATGGCTGAAGAAAATTCCTGTTTTTAAAATTTACCTAATCAGAAAACCAAGACCAAAAGTAAGGGTGCAAATACACTATAATATAGATATACACTCATAAAAAATAAATATACTCCATGGTTTAATGGAGAGGCCATAAGTTTCGATTATGAAAAGAGGCTGTAAGTATAGCGGGATTTATATATATATATATATATATATATATATATATATATATATATATAAACAATTGAATCGTCACTAAGAAGAATGCAACGATATAGTTATGAAGAAAGGAAAAAAGTTCAAGGTATAAGTTATACGAGTCCAGTCTTTCCCCTTGAGAATTTATGCACGCTCTAGTCTCTAACAAAATTGTTCTGCAATTTAGTAAATTAGAATAATAAATAGGATACCTTTTTAATTATTCATCTTCGGTCAACACATTACTCAATGAAAGCCAGTATGTAATCTAGCCTCAGTTGATATACAACTACCACTGTGTGAACGAATTTGTCATATATGAGTTATAATATACAAGTTTTAATATAATCTTACATTGAATTTGTTTTTAATGACACGTAGTAAAACGTTTCGTGTACTGTGGAAAATAATCTAATTTTTCTCTTTTCAACTCATGATAAAGTTTTTTAATTTTTTGAGTTTGAGAGAAGTGTTTCAACTAAATGACTGAGTTAATTTATTTGCTGAAGCTGGACTTGACGGATAGATTATTTTTCAGATTGTAGAGGTTGAGAATGTGAAATTTCCTGTTTTTGTATGTTGGATAAACTTGAAGCATTTCTTAGTGATGAGTTGAAATCAATTATTAGAAATATGGCTAAAGGTCGGAGTAGAAAAATGAGATTGAAAAACATTTTCAGAAGTTTTGTATACAATACTTCACTTCATGGTATGAAGTATGTGGGCGACAGTAGGAGAAATCTCTTTGAGAGAATATTTTGGGGGTTGATTTTGATAATTTTTATATCACTATCAACTAAAGCCTTATTTGCAAAATGGTTGACATGGAAATCGTCTCCTATGGTGATCACCACATCAAATGTGCCATACTCCATATCATCATTGCCTGTGCCTGCTATAACAGTATGTGATAAGTTTCAAATAAATGAAAGTTATTTCGACTTTCTTTGACAAAAAGAAAATCCGATGAAGATAGACTGGTATCGTGTTTTTAAACTTTTCTCACCCCCCCTGGAACAAACGAAATTGCTTGAAAAACCAACCAGGCTGTATAAAAAGTTCATTCAAGATTTACCAATTGAATATCAGATGAATGACAGAACATTTTTGAATGTATTCATGAACCTTCTCCACACAAATCAGTTCTCTATTAACAGTGAAGCTAATTCTGATGCTAGTTTAGCTTCTGATGGACCATTGATGTGTTTTGATACTCTAACTATGTATGGTTACTGCTTTACGTGTAACATGCTACCTTCATCAGAAATATTCAAGAATAACACAGTGCACCATTACTTTAGAGCTACCTACACAATCGATCTAAATTCCACTTTTGAAAAGCAGCAAGAGAAAATTCATGGATTTCCTTCCATCAAGGTAAAGCCAAGCAACAACCGACCGCTTTATAAATACCCATCATTGAACAAAAGTCCTTTCAACACATTCGCTTTTGATATAAATTCGACATCATGTTCATCATGTTCAATAGAAAAACGTTTGTTTGCGTTTTATACAATTCACAGTCCTTGGGATGTGCCAAGTCCTTTTATGCGATGGTATTATGGCAAAAACTTTATCAATAAAGAGTTGCAAATTCTGGTAGATGCCACTCATTATATATTCGCTGAGGATACACCATTCAGTAGACCACCTGAAGAAAGGCAGTGTTATTCACCATTTGAGAAGAAATTGAATTTCTTTAAATACTACACTCGTCGCAACTGCCTTCTGGAATGCTTCACAAAAAAGATTCTTGAAGAGTGCAAGTGTATACTTTACTTTCTACCACATACTGAAGACACCAACATATGTGACCACCATACAAAACTGGCATGTGCTTACAGAATCATGGATGATGTAAATGTTGAAGCATCATGGATCAACTGCGGCTGCTTGGCATCATGCAACCACACTGAGTACAGAGCCATTTCTCGCGAAGTTATCCCAAAATCGAATAGAATCTCTCAATACACAATGGTATTGAGAGATGACACCATCTATCCGAAGATTCGTAGATCGGCTGACACAGTGGAAGAGCTCGTACAGTCGGCAATGACCTACCTGGACATGTTTCTGGGTCTCAGCCTGATCAGCATTGTCGAAATTCTCTACTACACCCTGTTAATTGTGATGGAGTATCTTGGTATCAAAAGAAATATCAGGAGAGGCATTTCAAGACGATCAGTGCGGAAAAGAAAAAACTCAATCTTCACAATATCCCAATGCACAAATGCTATCAAATATGAAACTAAATGTCAGGGTAAAATTAAGAATTTTGCAAGCAATAGTTTGCGAAAAAGGATCTCTCTTTACATCAAAAATGAATGGAGCTGATTGAGTCAGACTTATTAATTGCCATATTTATTTTAAATGATCCAAAATCTATCAATAAATATATTTGAAAAAATTTACTCATTCTTTAATTGTATTAATCAAATAAGACTAACTTATGAATTGCTATATTTATTTTAAATTATTCAAAATCTTCTTAATAGAACATATTTTAAAAATGTAGTCTCTGATCCATAGTCGTACTATATAAATACTTATAACTTACAAGTTATTATTATTTGATCAAACATACTCCTGCAACAAATAGTAATATTGTATGACCCAGCTGGCTCAGTTCTGGTGTCATCACATCTGAGACCCTGAATTTGTTCAGGTGCGACCTGATAATTCTTGTCAAAATTCATAGTTATATTCTGTGAAAATGTTACTCACAAACTATTATTATTAAATTCAGCAGATTCTCACAATAAATAATGATAAAATCGTATGACCTGACTGGCTCAGGTCTGGTGTCTTCACGTCTCAGACCCGCCTGAACTTGTTCTATGAGGAAGCTAGCAAGTTTATCAGACATGTGTAATCTGATAAAAAAACACATCAAATCTTATTTCAGCAATCAGTTGTCTGGAAGAACATAAGTATAAGCTGGATAAAAATAGTAATGCAGCCTTGGTGAAGTAAAACTGAGTGATTTTTGTGGAAAACAGACATGAAATAGACTTTTGAAATTGAATCAATGATTAGGTCTGATGATTATATTTTATTTTGCAATGATGATCATCATTGACTTCATCGAATATGTTACTCTGTGCTAGCACCCTGTTTTTTGGGCATGAGGTCTACATACTTCACATAACTAATAGCTTAATAAAAGTTTTTAACACAATCAAAAATGAAAACATCAACGCCTGCACTGTAATAATAAACTGGATAATGGACGCTGTTAGTGTAACGTCGCAAGCCCCAATCCGCCATTACATGTTTCCAAACAAGTTTATAAGTCCATTTAAAATACATGGGACCAATTTTTAGTTGCAATTTATAATCAAACAAAATGGTTTTGTGCTTTTTCCCTGATTGTAAACATTACAGCGAGTTTAAGGTTTGCAGTTTTCATAGATTTCCAAAAGATATCCCAACAAAAAGAAAAGCCGGATAGCTGCATTCAGGTTTGTACTACATGCATAGGTTATGTTATTGTTCTTTCGTTTCAAGTGATAATAAGTTAATAAAGCTTGTTAAATTAAACACAAACGTTTTTGGCTGATTAATTTTAAAGCAGAAAGTTGCAATTTCGTATTAATTAACTACTGATTACTTGTACATCCTTTTCCTATAATAGGATCAATTTAATTGCTTGTTAAGTAATTCGACCTGATCATTACCCAAGTTTAATTGATCTATGTGACAGAAAATTGAAAGGCGCTAATCAATAAAGATTTTAGTATATGGTAATTGTGCCGCAGATGTTAGCAAGAGAAAAATCACTTGAAACTTCACTAAATTGTAGTATTATGTCTCCTGATCACAATTATCAAGTATTTAAGTGTCGGTCTCAATTGATTAATTAATTATTCAATATTAAAAACTCACCTTTTGAACATAACTATGGCTCTGTAAAGCCTTTATAGTACCTTGAGCAAAACATCACAGACGAACAGATAGTTAGAGCAATGGAGTGCCATCAATATATCAGTGCCATCTATATCATGACATCCATGTCATCGGAAATAACAGGTGTGCTATGGGAGCCTGCATTGGTTCATTCAAGTCTTTTACCGTTTACTAGTAAATGAAATTTTACAAATATTTAATTTATTGAGGTTTGGTTTTCAGTAAAATTCCATTTACTGGCAATGAGGAAGATCATATTCTGAGCCCATGAGTCTGAATAGTGGGTGCAGTTTGTGATATTTAACCTAACCAAAGCTAACCTAGCCTAGCCTAACCGAAGCTAACCTAACCTAGCCCAACCAAAGCTAACCTAACCTACCCTAAAATTGCTGAATTGGAATGCTAAAAATCTAGCAATGCTTGTTTAGGTTAGGTTAGGCTAGCTTTGGTCAAGGTTAATAGATAAAAGGTTGAACGGTCGTTAGTTCTTTCTAAATCCGACAGGGGATTGCTTCATGGATGACGTCACATGAATCAGTTTTTCAGATTTTTAACATGCACTCTTATGGGAGATATGTATTCAATCTCTTATAACTAATGAAAAAACACAGAAAATACTTTTCCTCTGGAAGGAAGCTAGAAATTGCAATTCTCTTTCAAAAGGATATGAATAATACACTAGTTTTTATTATAAATCCAATTCATGCACTAAATTGGCAGAGGTAGACAAGACCTCTTGATTTTACCAGCTGGGAGAGGCCCATTTACAAAGCATCTCTCCCAGCTGGGAAATTGATTCTGGAGAACTGATTCAAGTGATGTCATCCATGAAGGAATCCCCTGTCAAATTTAAAAACAACTATTGACCATTCAACCTTTTATCTATTAACCTTGAGCTTTGGTTAGGTTAGGATGCATATGCAAATTACATGTCACATTTAACCTTGATCTAGCAAGGCTGGGTTGGTTGGGAATTTCTATAATTAGGCACAAGGCATCACTGGAGAGTTTCAGCAAAACTACACTAACCATAACGGTAATTCTATGGTAATTCTAAGGCAATTCATACAAACACACATCATTTGGGAGGACAGCATTTGCATGACTGTCGTTTTGACCAACCTGGTCACATCTAGCCAGGTTAGGTTAGGCTTGGTTATGTGTACCACACAGAATTGTGGACTGCAGGCTGTGCTAGCAGTAGGTTGATCAAACTGTTGGGTCATCCTAAAGGACAACACTCATATCATTCAAAGGTTCCGCCATGATGAACAATGAAAATTGGGTTATTTCCTTTTTTCAATGTAGGGATGGAGTATCAATACCAAAATTATCAATATATTGTATCAATATTTTGAAACTGGTATGATATTTATTGTAATATAATACCAATGTATTCCTGATATTCTGTCACTATATTAATTAATTATAGTGACCATTATTATGTTTTCATTAATTCCTTAATGCAAAAAATCTCTTCTATAATTTTTTTGTTACTTTAAAATTTTTACATTCAGAAATAATATAATTTTGGAAAATAACAGTCAAAAATCATTATTCAACATAAAATGTATTATTCTTCAAATATATTCTCATTACAATATATCTGTGAGTTCAGAGTAAAACAAAAGCATCAGTTTCAGATTTTGTAGCACTCTATGATATTATCATACATCATCGCTAGTCACAGTCATTAAAATTCATAAGCTAAAGAAATAGAAGGCCCAAGCGCCCAAAACCCAGGCTGTGGCAACATATTATGTAGAAGTATGTGCAATGCATCAAGTGATAAGATTAAGAGGCCTTAATACCTTTGGAAAAAACATTAAAATAAGCACTTCGTAGTTTTCTGTTTCGGACGCTATTTTTGAAGCTAGAGATATGTGAATGGTGTCAAATTGTAGATAAATATTGCTAGAATGGTCGTATCACCTCGGAATTTGAATATCACTTACCATTTTTTTATAATTACATGTCGAAGTTTATAAAAGTTTAACGACTCATAGGGCTGTAATAGAGTTAAAAATTCGAAATTCGGAGGTTATATGACCATTCTTTAGATCTTTCTGCACAATTTGGTACCATTTTCATCTTTATTGGATTGAAAATAGCGACCGAAACAGACAACTACGAAGTGCTGTTTTTGACTCTAGAGGAGACTCTTCATTGCAAGACCTAATGCTGCTACAAACCATTCCATTGAAAACCGAGTATTGCACTCACACACTGCCTTGCCGGCCGTTGCATAAACACACACAATCGCATGCACGCATTTAGGCGCCAGACAATGTTATCTCGGCAATGATTTCCTTATTGCCATTAAGGTTGTTTGAATGGCTCTGGAGGTTGGCGTTCAAGAAAAATAGTTCGGGAGTTAGACACTCGTAGCGCTGAGTGTAGTGAAGCTTGCAATTCAGTCTCACTCATCCCCCACTCTACCAACAGGCCACTTGCCCCTCTTGAGACGAATCACTCGATCCTTCTCTGTTGACATGCCTATCTTTATCTATCAAACCTGTTTTGGTAAATGTACACAATCTGCTATTGTTACAATATTTACAAAACTAGCTATGATCGCTGAAGGAAAATGAGATCACCATAAATACACCAACCACATAGTATTATCATAGATCAGGAAGTAAGGTTAGGTGGTGATGGTTCATGTATGGTATTATTCATAACGAACATTTATTGCATTTGAAAATTATAACAATAGAATAATAATTGTAATAATAATAATAATAGTAGGGTTAATTGGGATTTCAGCCCCGACCAATCAGAGAACAGGGGGCATGGCCACGCCCTTCCCCCCACCCCCCTCACCCATGTCCACCATTTCCCCCACCACCCCCCTTCCGCACGTCGGCCATTTTGTAGTCGTGGTCACCCACCCCCCTTCCCTATGTCCGCCATTTTGTTTGCTCCAAATTAAAGAGGGGGACCCCCGCAAGGACCAATGAGAGAGCACCTTTCCCCCGCCGGAAGGTTCCCCAGTATATATATATTTTTCGCATTCTTCGAGTATACCTATGTATTTCTGGTTATATATTGTTGAAAACATATATATCTGTTTTGGCTATATGCCAAGAGGCATATATATCTGTAGCCCCCTGCCCCTCGCCCCCGCCTCTCGCTTCACCTCCCGCTGTGACGCTCTCACTCGAAGCTAAACGCCTATCCTCTCTTTCTTTCGCATGTGCGCTGTTAAGTAGGTTCAACCTCACCGCCTTATTGGAGGTCACTCTTTTTTTATTTGGGTAAAAAGAGGTTTCCACAAGGCTAGGTCACATAAACCTGTGGTATGGAGAAAAACCCATTGTAAAAATTTACATTTCTTTCAACTCTACTTGTCCGTTCTCATGTTCGCATATCAATAAGAATTTTCTCTTGCTAAAATCTGCTGAGTTCTTATTATTTAATACACTTTTAAATTTTTCACATAGTAATAAATCGAAATAAGCGTCTCCCTCACTGTCAGGGTCGTAGAGATTTAAAAGCACTCTGCCTGTACCATAAAGTATTGCACTTTCGACAATTAGATATGAACCGACAGGCACTGATTCTAGAGGTAACACCTCACGTGCAGGCCTGTGCTGGACCCCTTGTTAGGGCGGTGGATGGGTCTGGCCAGAGGGCGCCAGCTCAATGCTGGGGGAGGACTAACTATTGGGGGGTGGGGTTCTGGAATATAATAATCATAAAGTGTTAATTGCACATGAGGAAAGTAACAAAAACAAATATGTTCACAAATTTAACGTTCTTTGATTGAATTTACAAACAAACCTGAAGTAGTATTTTTAATTTGGAGCTGGAGGGGCAAATATAATCAATAACGGTGTCCAGTGGCGCACCCAGGGGGGAGGGCTTGGGGTCCTAAGCCCCCCCCCTTAGAACCAAGGTCCTTAAAAAATTGTTGATAATTTTGAAGAAAATTCACTGTAGGTATTACCACTTTTTAAGTAGAATAAAGATCATAACTTTAGCTTGATGTGGGGGGCTTTGGGGCTCAAGCCTTACCTTCAGGCCCTGAAATACTTATCAAAATGTTGATAATTTTCAAACGAATTAACTGTAATATGGATTCTAGGCTGTACATTTTATACTTGTTTAAATAGGATAGCGGTTAAAACAGACCGTTACAGTATTGAGAGGTATATTATGAGTACCCTAGGTGGAAATAGAGTTTTTTAGCCTGGCAGAATTGAATTAGACTAAGTGGCTCCATTGAGATAACAAAAATAATTTGCTTCACTCATTTATCGATCTGACAATCATGTAATGTAATACAAGATATCTAGCCTCTAGATCCACCTGAACCTGTAATCAATTTAATGTTACAGTAATATTGTAACTTTTTGGAAGGTTATGGGTTATGAGTGGATGATGATGATTGATGATTGATGAGTTGGACCTACAGTTTTAGGTAAGTTCCGAATCATCGGCAAGTGATTTTATAGCAGAGAACAGATTATTTCTTGGTGACTGATCCAATCGGTCATCCTTACAAAGAGGAACCAGGAATTTGAAGCTCATCTTATCTGACTGAACAGATACCTTCCACAGCTTGCGGCTATCACTTCCCTAAAAAAGGTATACAGGTGTTTGCGAAAAAATTCCGTAAGGAATCTGCCAGATAGCAAAAACTTATTCCTTCGATAACGCTTCATTACAGAAATACAGATAGCAGAAGAATGAAGCAATCTTTCTCAGTAATAAATCAATAAATTAGTACTCATTCAGAAACATTATGCTTCTAGAGCCCTCATTTAGATAGTGAATTGAATACATTCATTGTGAAATGGGCTGAAAAATCATATAAAACATTAACTACCGTGATTACTGAGTTATTCTATGAAATTTGCAAAATATCCAAACAAAGGCGTTTTTTAAATTGAAGGGTATGAACTTGGTTATTGATTGCGAATAGAGCACCCAGACTTCATAAAATCAGAATTCAAATTGGATCAAAACACACAAGAATAGCAAGTGGGAAGCATCTGTGCAAAATCCATGTACTTTGATTCAATAAAACTCGACTAAGCTTTGGGATCATTCTTAACAGGGCTCAATTTCTAAATTGAGATGTACCGGAGCTGTTACTCATGTACCGGGGTCTGGGGGTATGGAATCCCCCCAGCAAAATGGTGGTCCGGGGGTCCTCCCCCAGGAAATTTTTGAAAATTACACTTGAATAGGTGCATTTTTTATGCATTTGGTAACACCATGGTTAGTAATATTACATGATATACAAAATAATAAGATTCAGGTGTTTTTGAATAAGGTCTTTTAAACAATTTTTGACGAAAACTTGAAAACCATGGCCTCAAAAGTCAAAAACTTAGTCTAAATTATAAAAAAAAACAATAATGATCTAGTTCAGATCAGATTTAAAATAAATTATTCTATTATCGATTAAGATAGCCGGAGCTCCACTCTGGTGTCCTAAAAGGTAACGGAGCTCCACTCCGGTGTGCTCCAGCTGAAATTAAGCCCTGGTTATTAACTATTAGGTACATTCACATTTAATTTAAAAAAAAAAATGATTTCACAAGTTTTGAAGGAGAATTTGAAAAAGATTTGGTTCATTGCCAATTAAATTAGTTTAGCCATTAAGCGGACAATTAAAAAAACGTGTTTTCATGATCATTTTATAAATTTTTGTAAAATATCCCACCAATTCAAAGATTAAGTAATCTTGATTTGCGTTAAGACTGGCATTTCACGTTCACTTTATTACCCATGCAGAAGTCACAGAATGGTGTGGGCATCATAAAAATGTATAATACAAGTAGTAGATCTTGTAGCACATTTAGCCAATATTATTTTAATTCAATTTAATTCACACCACCTATATGAAGGACTTAGAGTTTTCTGAACTTATGATGGAATAGCTGCAATCTTTCACTCTCTTTATTTCTGTAACAAAGCGTTTCTGGACCTTCATTAATTTGATTTTTCATGAGAAGATGCTCATGCAGTCTGGCAGAATCTTGAACTCTTGAAACACTCTGTACAAATAAGACACATTTTGTTTCCCCAGAGCTAATACACTTTAAAAACTCAAGGAACTTTATCGGGCAACAATCTTGTAAAAAAAAGCTCAGAAAAATCCCAATTTTACCCCCTCCCCCTCCCAAATAATTTTACCTGGTAGGACGGGTAAGCCCCTCACCAAACCAAAAACCTGGGTGCGCCCCTGATGGCGTATGGATCTATGGAGTTCAAAATATCAGCTTCTGAGTGCATTTTAACAGTTTTTGTTTGTTGAAAACGATCTCAATCTGGTTATAATTATTTTACCTTCAATGCTTTAAAAGGAAGATATTCTTGGAATTTGAATAATTTTGGGTCCAAATAGGCCAGAGCCTAGCCGAGGGCGGCCCACGTGGGTACTGGAAGAATTAAGTTCATTCAGTAGTAGCCTACACCCTACAGTCACAACACTCAACCCGGCCGCTCGGCTATATCGAAGATAAGCCTCATCGTAAAAATTGTCAGTTTCAGGACAGGAGGGCGCCAAAAATGTCCAGGCTGGAGGGCGCACCGGGATACGTCCCGGTGTCCCAGCGGGCCAGCATGTGCCAAAGCATTGAATGCACCCACCTCGAACCGCTCCATCTTTCCTAATGATTTCGGTTTATTGATTCTACCTTGGTTAGACCTCGGTTTCCCCCACCACTGCGCATGCACAGTTTGTAGCTTCTTCCTCTATTTGTATTAATTTTTTTACACAAAGTTTTTGTGGTCTATAATAGGATAAATATTGGTTAATATCGCTCAAAGTTACACAGCTTAAAAAAATTTGTTTCAAATGTCTTGCAAGTTCAATGTTTTCACTAGTAGAATTTCTAATGGCATCCTCACACAAGTCATACCACTCCAGATATTCTTGTAATTTGTTCTCTAATTCTTTGCCATCGCACATCCACTTCTGGGAATCCATTGTGACTAACCAATTTGTTGTTGATCCAATATTTATATAGTGGAACTAGAACCGAAAAATTGATAGGTTTCCTACCAACACCCACACTACAAATTCTCACTTTGTGCGATTCCAATTCATATCCACAGTAAACGCATACGACTTTTTTTCCATCATAGTAAAATCCTTGTCTCACGTAATTTCTTTTGCTTGTTCTACTATAATAAGTACAATTTCTCATACTTTTCATCCGATTATTTTCACAAGTATAATCCACCTCTTCCTCTCCTATCTTTGGAAGCAGGTTATTTGTCAATAGCAGCAAATAATGTTGCATGCTCATTAGCGCACACCTTCCATTTTGTACTTTCTTGTGTATTTTACACATGTCTGTTGAGTTACCAAAATCCGGTCTCGCTGTATTTTCGGGAATGCAATGTACATCATTATGATACTTTTTCAAAAATGTTGCTTTTTCTGTTCCCTTTGTAAAAATGCAATCATATGCGCTAAGATATTTACTTATCAATGAATCTGTAAACTCTGTCTCCCTCTCATCCCATAATATTTTATGATAATGATATTCTAACCATGTAGCCTCGCAAAACATTTTCCAGCTCAAAGCAGATTTCGGAAAAGGTGGTTTAAAGTGTAGTACCACATTATTGTTGTCTTGAGCGGCCAGAGCGAATTCTTTTTAAATTATTCGATTATTATCTCCCTTAAACCAATGTAG
The DNA here is from genome assembly GCA_948455865.1 of Conomelus anceps. Lineage (NCBI taxonomy): Eukaryota > Metazoa > Arthropoda > Insecta > Hemiptera > Delphacidae > Conomelus > Conomelus anceps. Next base: position 136,597,294 of record OX418216.1, on the reverse strand, counting down.
ATCCACAACAGCAAAATTCTTCTTTTCTTCCATGTCACACTGTATTCCCACTGTATTAGTTTTTCCGTCTTCATTAGCCTCAAAATCTCCAATCGCCTCTTGAAACAGCGAAGAAGTCAACATGTTGCTCTCTCAAACACGCCCACACAAATGATAAATAAATCTCTTACATTTTACCTTTTATATTTTAAACAGCCCCTACCGACAATTTATTGTACTTCTCTAACTAATGAAGTGAAAGGTGTGTATTCCATTATCGAATCACTTATAAGAATACAATATGCCGAAGTCGAGTTTGGCAGTTCTTTACTAAATTCTATATCCAATCTTATATCTGTGGACGTTTTCAAATGATCAGATTGGTGTGAACAGTCAATCACAATTATTGGAGATTTTTCGCAAAACGCTTTAAAATCAATAGCGTTCCCATGCTCTGCATTTATAGACCAATTGTAGTAACTTGGCGCGAAATCTAAAAACATGCAGTACATTATCTGCTTATTCCCTAACAAATTATTGTACGGATAATATTGACTGTTTAGAAATAATTTAATGTTATACAACTCGCATGAATCAAAATCAGACATTGATTTAGTAATAGTATTTTTCCGACCCATTTGAAAGGCTAAAATTACATAGCGCAGAACATCTATATGTGAAGAAGTTTTAATCACCCACGAATGAATTCTAGATGTTGCCATGTTTGGAAATTCGTGAATCTCCCATCTTCTAAATGCAAGTTTTAAAGGATGATCAGAATCGAGTAATTTCAAAAATTTTAACCTTATGTGGTTTGAAGTGAAGAATATCATAATTATTATGCTGATCAACAAGGGCAAATTCCTTTACAATAATTTGATTATCATCATCCTTGAACCAGTGAAGATCTACAGTAGCAGATCTACTGGTTTAGAATAATACTATCAAGTTAAAAATAATTGCACATTAAAATACAACATTAATCAAATATTTTTTTTAAAATTGCCTTGCAATTTATCCAACAATGAACAATGTGTCTAACAAAACCACATCTGAGTCTCACCCGGTTATTAAATTTTAGAATAATACTATAACATTATAAACTTAAAAAACACTTTTGAATGGAAATTGACTCAGTTTATGGCGTGACGGCCGTTTCGCTCTGTTGTCTAGAGCATCATCAGACGACCCACAGTACACTGATTCAAGGCATGAGTTTGAGGGTTAGTTATGTTGGAATGGTGATGGGGTGGGGGGATGAGTAGGCGGGAGGTTTGAAATTGGGATTATTTTGTCAAATAGAGTATGTGAGAAGAAGTTAAGTTGATCATTTAAAATGTTGTCAGGTTGCTGCTTTGCATGTTTGTATATCTCATATTTTTCTAAAGCATTGAGTTTCTGGCTTTTGTGAGTGAAGTGTAGTGTGTCTAAATTAGTGTCAATGTCTGTATAACTGTGGCCTGTTGAAATGATGTATTCAGCAAAAGTGGAATGTGTGTTTGGGTGTGAGATGGCTCTTGTGTGTTCTTTGAATCTAGTGGTGAATGTCCTGCCAGTTTGTCCTATATAGAACTTGTTGCAGTCATCACATTTCAATTTGTAAATTCCAGATCTGTTGTACTTGTTTTGAGATGTTGTCTGAGACTGCAGGTGTTTTTTTGAGTGAATTAGTTGTTCTGTAAGCTATTTTATATTTGAGTTTCCTGAATGAAGCTGCTATTTTATGAGTTGTTGTTGAGGTAGGTAAGTGTGATGAATTTATCGGGGTTGTCATTCTGTTTGTTGCTGGTATGAGTGATTGGTTTTGTTGATATTCTGTGCAGTAGTTTGTCTATTAGTGTGTGTTTGTAATTATTCTGTTGTGCTATGTATTTTATAGTATTCAATTCTATATTGTAATCTTCTTGTGACATAGGAATGTTTGTTAGTCGGTGGAGCATGTGATTGAAAGCGGCAGGTTTATGTTGGGTTGGGTGATTTGATGTATTATGGATTATTGTATCAGTTGTTGTGGGTTTCCTGTAAATTCTAAATGTTTTGAATGAATGTTCCTGCTTTGTTATAGTGATGTCCAAAAAGTTGATACTATTATTGTGTTCAAGTTCTAAGGTGAATTTTAAATTTGGATGGATTTTATTGAGATTGGTGTGGAATATTTCAGTTTGTCTTTTATTGCCTTTGTATAGAATTAGAATGTCTAAAATTTAATAGCGGGTGTGGGTCAGATGCTGTTTTGTTAGGCACACTGTTCATTGTTGGATAAATAGCAAGGACAATTTTTATAAATATTCTGAAATTTAAATAATCAATTAATTTCATCCGAAATTATTACAGTACTATTCTAAAATTTGGACATTATTGTGGGCTTCATCATGTGACTTTGCTTGTGGAGTTTTATCTAACTTGTTCAGTTTATACTATGACGTCATACCCATTCTGAAATTGTAGTAAATAATGTGATTATGTTGGTAAACATTTCTTTTTTTAAATTAGCGTTCTGGCAAATTGTGTTAATTTAACATTTACTGACAAGAGATCAAATTTCCTTTTGATCAAAACACATCAACTTTGTAGTAACATATAAAGCTCAGTTTGTAGCTGTCCTTTGGTATGGAAGGATGGTTTTAAAGAAGAAGAACAGCCGTGCTACTGTTTCAAAGAGCCGCGTGAAAGGTAAAGGTATTTTATCAAAAATAAAAAACGTGGCTTCAACAATAATTAATAAAGGTATTGATTTGATGCCAGTGGAAGGGCATTTTCCCGCCTATAATTTCTGCGGTGTTGGGACAAAGCTGGCTAAAAGATTATCTCGAGGAGATAAAGAAATAAATCGACTTGACGAAGCATGCAAATCCCACGACATTTCTTATGCGCAGTCGAGTGATAACAAGATGTGGGTGGAGGCTGATAAGCGCTTAGCAAATAGAGCATGGGAAATATTTAAAGATTCAAATACAGGGCTTTCTGAGAAAGCATATTCTTGTTTGGTTACAAACATAATGAAAGCAAAGTCTGCCCCTGGGGGAGGTTTAGGGAAGGGGAGGAGGAAGAAGAAGAAGGAGAATGTAAGAGGAGTTAGAAAAACACATAGTGATAATATCAGGAAAAAAGCTATTAATCGATTGAAGAACCATATTAGTGGTTGTGGTTTTTATCTGAAACCCTACCCAAGTGGGGGGAGAATATTAGTGCCTCCAACTCAACCACAGCAATATGGCATTATCAGGCCACCTCGACTCCTCCTCGAGTTGTGCCTGATTGATACCAGGATTTTCTCCTGGTTGACTAGACTCAGTCGGGAAATGGGGGGGGTTAGGAAAAGAGGACACACTCTTCATAGGCTTATCCTGCTTTTTAGCAGCCTTATCCCGGCCTACTTCTTCCTTCCATCATCCGGAGGCTTCTGCTCGCGGACAGGGTGAGTTAACACTCGGTAAGGAAGGAATGGTTGGTTCTATTATGGAACGAGGAGTCATGGGATGGGGTTGGAACACGCGTCGCTGTCTGTGAACCGCTCGGCGTGGATGTAGATGACAAGCTTTGGCTGTCTGAAACCGCCGAGCTCTAGGAGGATCCACTTCTCAAACCGAGAAGTGTTTTGGGAGGGTACAGGACCGAACGTTCGCAGTCTGCAACCGCTCAATTCGGGGGCCACGCTCTTCGCAGGTCAGAAACCGCTCTGAGAAGGAGGAGGAAAGGATAATTGCAGTCTGCAACCGCAAAAAGGACCTCGTTGCGTGTCTGTAACCACACAAGAGGATGAAGGAAGGGTTGTATGCAGTCTGGAACTGCAAGGGTACTCGTGGCATGTCTGAAACGCGACGAAGGGAAGGAGGAAAGGATATATGCAGTCTGGAACCGCACTAGGGGCTCGTTGCGTGTCTGTAACCACATGAGAGGATGAAGGAAGGGGTGTATGCAGTCTGAAACCGCAAGGGTACTCGTGGCATGTCTGAAACCGCAACGAGGGGATGGAGGAAAGGATATAGGCAGTCTGGAACCGCACTAGGGGCTTGCTGCGAGTCTGTAACCGTGCGAGAGGATGTGTAGGAGTTGGTGGGTTTGAGGGTAGAGGACCGAACGATCGCAGTCTGAAACTGCTCAGTTCGGGGGCAGTACTCTTCGCTGGTCTGAAACCGCTCTGAGAAGGAGGAGGAAAGGATATTTGCAGTCTGAAACCGCAAGGGGACCCGTGCTTGTCTGTAACCGCACGAGGGGATGTTAAGGAGTTGGTGGGTGTGAGGGTAGAGGACCGAACGTTCGCAGTCTGAAACCGCTCAGTTTGGGGGCAGTACTCTTTGCTGGTCTGAAACCGCTCTGAGAAGGAGGAGGAAAGGATATTTGCAGTCTGAAACCGCAAGGGGACCCGTGTGTGTCTGTAACCGCACAAGAGGATGGAAAGAGCGTATGCAGTCAGTAACCGCAAGGCTCGGGAAGGGTGTGGGAGGAATAGGTGGAAAGACAGGGAACTTATAGTGACAGGGGTAGCCGTCCTAACTAGGTATTTGGGTTAAGTGGCCCTCGAGTGGACTCACTTGGAATACTATTAGAACAAGCTACAAGCCGGCCACAGTTGAAATCCGCTGAATCCATCAGCACTGGCCGTTTTATAGGCCTGTGTGTAGGCGAAGTGCGGGGGAGGAGTAATTAATTGGGAGATGGTAGATTACCGGACCACCGGCGCGCCAAAAATGCGCGTACGGTACCATCTCACCACCCCCCTAATTACCCCGCCTCTGCTCCACCGTCGAGCGTCGCTCACTCACTTTTCTTGAAATTATCGAGTTAATTTCAAGTATCCTGCCATCACAAATCACTTTGTGACACCCCCGTCTTTCCTGGGGAGGGGGAGGGGGAAAGGGGAAAGGATAGCATAAGGTACCACCTTAAGAGGTGGACGCCTTATGCTCGAGGAGCCACCTTAAAAGGTGAGCGCCTCACGGCAATCAGTGCCGCTTCCGACACCCTTCTGGCGTCACTGCTTTCAGCATTCTCATGCCATCTAGCAGTGACAACCGGCACTGATACACGGCGATTCGTGTAGGTGCAAGGGTGTTACCCGCCCCGTGACCGAGGGCTATAGGCAGCCGGCTTTGCTTGGCTCGGGTGCCAAGCAAACTGCCCTCCTATAATTAGACAGAAATGGGCCCATTATTACGAGCTATTATCTCGCATAATAGCTTCATATGGGGCCCTTTTCCGTCTCCTCTTTCAACTCCTTCTGAGTTCTTCTTTCAACTCCTTCCACCCAGCCACTCGACGACGGCTGATTCTACCTCTTCCCCTTCTTCTTCCTCAACCAAGGGGGGTACAACTTTATGTCTTTTACGTGGATGGTCATACCCTTGCCCGCCACGCTCTTCAAGTACACCACTGTAGGGCTCATCATGCGAATCACCATATGGGGTCCCGAAAACTTCGGAGCGAGTTTAGCCACAAACTGGTCTACTCCAGAGGACAAATAATGCTCCTGCTTGAAGACCATTTGCCCTGGTTTCAAACTGACTGGTCGCCTCCGTAGATTATAGTACCTCCTCGTATTCAAGTAGGCCTCGTCTAAATTATCCAACACCAGTTGTCGCAACTGGGTTAACATTTGGAGCCTCTTGTTTTGAAAGGACCTACTATTCTCTTCAGCTTCTAAACGTGGGTCTCCCTCTACTTCGAACGAAGCGTCCCCAGGGGCCTGTAACTCTCGGCCGAAGTTCAAGTAGGCCGGGGTGTATTTGGTCGCTTGATGAGTCGAGGTATTCATTGCGAAACAAAACTCAGCAATGTACCGGTCCCACTCCGTATGGCTTTCACCCAAGTACAAAGTCACCATTGTTTTTAGTACCCTATTTACCCGCTCCGTAGGGTTACAGCTTGGGCTATAGGGTGGGGTGAATAATTGATTTATCCCATTCTCTAGGCAGAATGATCGGAACAATTTACTCGTGTACTGAGTTCCATTGTCCGAGATCAAGAGCTTAGGAATACCGAATTTATTAAGTACTAATTCGCATAATGCTGCCATCACGGTGTTACTATCAGCCTTGTTTAGAGGCTTAGCCTCCACCCACTTGGTGAATTGGTCTTGAAACACGACAACATAATGATTACCCCATTTGGATCTGGGTAGGGGGCCGATTATATCTGTACTGACAGTATCCCAAGGCTGGACAATTTTTCTCTTCTTTGACATCTGTCCATAAGGAGCGCGTTGCTCAACTTTATGTTTGAGACAAGCCTCACACTCTCTTACGTACTTGGCTACGTCGGCGTATAGTCCAGGCCAATGATACTTCCTCGCTATTTTGTCATACGTTCGGAAGACACCTTGATGTCCCGTGGTTGGGGCATCATGATTCTGACACAGTATTTCCTTCCGATGACTCCTAGGTATACAGAGTTTCCAACTCTCATTATCGTTATTTTCCTGAGCCTTGTGACGTGGCCATATATGCCTATACAGTAGCTCACCTCTGACTGTATAATCAGAATATTTTTCTGGTTGTTGAACGAGTCCGGTTTTTATTTTCTTTATCCACGGATTGTTTGCTCCCTTCATGTCGACTGGGCTTACTTCCTCGGTTGGAGTAGCCATGTCATCTCCCTCCTGAGAAATGTCTGGATTGCGGGAGAGTGCATCAGGGACGATGTTAAATTTCCCTCGCCTATATTTGATTTCTAAATTGTACTGCTGCATCTCCATTATCCAACGGGCTAACCATCCGGATGGATTAGGGATGGCGTGTAGCCATTTTAGTGACTGATGGTCCGTTATTACCTTCGTCTGATATCCCTCAATATAGGGTTTAAACTTTCTCAACGCGAATATTACAGCCAGACATTCCTTCTCGGTTGTTGTATATCTGAGCTCGGGTCCCCTCAACGCTCTACTAGCGTAGGCTATGACCTTCTCTTCTCCTTCTATCTGTTGAGTCAATACTGCACCCAGCCCATAGTTTGATGCATCGGTTTGCACTACAAACGGGAATTCGAAATGGGGGTAGGTCAGTACTGGCGAACGAGTAAGTGCATTTTTTATGGAAGCAAATGCTTGTTCACATTCCGCGTCCCAGTGCCACTTTACTCCTTTTTTCAATAGCTGGTGTAGCGGAGTAGCTAGGTCAGAGAAATTAGGTACAAATCGCCTGTACCACAACGCTAATCCTAAAAAGCTACGTAGCTTTTTGATTCTATTTGGAGCAGGAAAGTCCCGTACAGCCTTAACTGTTTGGGGGTCCGATTGTAACCCTTTCTCAGTTACGATATGTCCGAGGTAGCGTAGCTCATTCTTCAGAAATTGACATTTTTCCTTATTTATAATAAGGCCCACCTCTCTAAGTCGCTTGAACACTTCAGAGAGGTTTCTTTTGTGTGATTCAAGTGTATCACCCAGTACTATCAGGTCGTCTAAGTATGCAAACGCATACGGCTCTAACTCGGGGCCTATCACCCTATCTAGTAGGCGTTGAAAGGTAGCTCCTGCCGAGTGAAGGCTGAACGGCATGACTCTGAATTGAAACAGTCCTTTTCCTGGTACTATAAAAGCTGTCATAGGCTTGCTTTCCTCGGATAGAGGAACCTGCCAGTATCCGTTTTTCAGATCCAATGACGAAATGAATTTCGCATGACGAAGCTTATCCAATATGCTTGTCATATTAGGTAGAGGGTACGCATCTCTGTGTGTTAACCCATTTAATTTTCTGAAATCTATGCAAAATCTCACCTTCCCGTTGGCTTTTTTCACTAAAACAATAGGTGAACTCCATGCGCTATTACTAGGTTCAATAACCCGTGCAGCTAGCATTTTATAAACTTCGTCGTTGATCACTTGTTGCATGGCAGGGTTTCTTGGGTAAGGCTTTTGTCTGAACGGTTCTACTCTGTCCAACAGCCTGATTTTGTGCTCGAGTAGATGTGTTTCTCCCCGTACCCGATGAAATTTCTTTATTTCATCTTCTATGAACGTCTCGAATGCATCTTCACCCGAAATAATAGCGATTGATTTTCGTAGACTTAGGGGAGGTAACTCCACCCTTTTTCGCTGTATATCGAGCCGTGCTCGCATATATTTCAGATGATTCAATCCCAGAATCATATCGCTCCCCAGATTATTTATAACTGAGACTCTCAATTGATATTTCCTTTCTCCTAACACTGTAGGTACTTTTAACTCTTCACTAACCTCCAATGGGGTACTGTCAATCAGTGAGGGTCGAGGAGTGATTGGTTGTTGGCTTGCTTGACCTCTGCTTTTTAATTTTTCAGCTAGAGAGTTAGAGATATAGGAAAATTCTGTTCCAATATCTATTAGTGCATTTAGCTCAATTCCTGCTAAATTAGCATTCATGTATACCCTAGTATCGGGCATGCATCCCTCTATTTCTTGAACTATCTCTATTCTCTCTATTGCTGCAATACTCGTACTTTGTGTTCTTCGTTGCCATGGTATGGGAGTCATAGTAACCGTAGATACTTCTTCTACATGCTTAGGGTCCCATTCTACTTCGCGGGTATGGGTATTAATTTTGAGTTTATGCTCATTCATAAATTCCATGCCGAGCAGTAGTTCTTGCCCCAGTCCTGTCATAATAGTGGCAGTAATAGGTATCGTTATTCCATCTATTGTGACGTCGGTTGTTACTTGGCCTTCTAACCTAGCTGTAGCCCCATTGGCCATAAGAGCTCTGTGGTTAGTTCCTGTCCTTCTTACTGGTCCCAATTTTTGCATTATTTTGATCATATCGGAACTTATGTAGTTTGATTCAGCCCCTGTATCTAACAGTGCTCTACATTCCCTTCCTGATATCACTACTGTCACAAATAACCTCGTATCATACGGCTTCTTTGGACTGATGCATAACAGTCTTGTAGTTTGTACTACTACTGATGCCTTATTTGATCTTTGGTTTGTCCGGTTGCAAATACAGCTCTGAGGTGGTTTGCTGCATTGTTCACAAATATCTCTTTGTGGGCAGTTGGATTTCCAATGGCCCGGCTGTTTGCATAGCCAACATACGGGCTCTGTATATTGAGACGACTTTTTGAGTTTGTCTCTGTTTCTGTTAAACCTTACTTCCGGATTCTGTACCGGGGCTTGTCTCTGCCTCCGTGGTTCGTGAATGTTTTCCTGTACTTTATCGGTCTTAGTCATGAGTTTCTCTCCAGCTATTATCTGCTCATATTCCCAAGCAGCATTCAATAGTCCTTCCACGGAATCTATATCGCTGGCGCGTATGTATAGCTTATACCTTGGCAATAAATTTTTATAAATCCATAGTAGGATTGCGGCATTAGAAAATCCACCTTTTCTACGCATAAGCATCTGGAGGGCCCCTGCATAATCGTCTACAGTCTCTCCTTCTCGCTGCTTTCTGGCAATGATTTGACTCTCCAAGTCGTCGCCATATGAGCTGGGATAGTAACGAGCTTTAAAATCCCGCAAAAAATCGGCCCATGAGTGCCACTGATGCTTATTATTCCACATCCATAGTATAGCTTTGTTTGCTAGTAGGTCAGGGAGGGCAATTAACAATTGTTCTCCCATATATCCATACGCTTGTTGGAGTTCCTCCAACCTCTCCACAAAACTAGGAGCATCGGATAGCCCATTATATGAGAGCTTCCAACTCCGTATTTTGTCGCACACAGCTCCCAAATCAACACAGCGGTTTGTGTGATTTAGCTGCCTTTGTAGTGAATTTCCGGGCCAACTGAATTTCACGTTCTGACCCATATCTTGACTGTGAGTTCCTGCACAGACATCACTGACGCTAGCTTCAGCTGGGGCTGTCCTGCGGACAGTCTGCTTCCTATGATGTCCAACAAGTCTTTTCCTTAGCTCGACTAGAACACCATTGCTGGGCAACCCCCAATCTTCTAATAGACCTACTGCTTCTTCTTTGCGTAGTCTATATATCCAAGATACTTTTGGATCAGATGAATAATCCATAGGATCTTCATCCTGGGATGCTTGCTGCACTCCCTGTTGTATGTCCTCGCCTTTATCACTCATTTCAGCTATTGATAGCTCCTTTTTTGTGTCCTTTTTCGAGCCCCACGTTGGGCACCAATCTATCAGGCCACCTCGACTCCTCCTCGAGTTGTGCCTGATTGATACCAGGATTTTCTCCCGGTTGACTAAACTCAGTTGGGAAATGGGGGGGGGTTAGGAAAAGAGGACACACTCTTCGTAGGCTTATCCTGCTTTTTAGCAGCCTTATCCCGGCCTGCTTCTTCCTTCCGTCGTCCGGAGGCTTCTGCTCACGGACAGGGTGAGTTAACACTCGGTAAGGAAGGAATGGTTGGTTCTATTACGGAACGAGGAGTCCTGGGACGGGGTTGGAACATGCATCGCTGTCTGTGAACTGCTCGGCATGGATGTAGGTGACAAGCTTTGGCTGTCTGAAACCGCCGAGCTCTAGGAGGATCCACTTCTCAAACCGAGAAGTGTTTTGGGAGGGTACAGGACCGAACGTTCGCAGTCTGCAACCGCTCAATTCGGGGGCCACGCTCTTCGCAGGTCTGAAACCGCTCTGAGAAGGAGGAGGAAAGGATAATTGCAGTCTGCAATCGCAAAAAGGACCTCGTTGCATGTCTGTAACCGCACGAGAGGATGAAGGAAGGGGTGTATGCAGTCTGAAACCGCAAGGGTACTCGTGGCGTGTCTGAAACCGCGATGAGGGGATGGAGGAAAGGATATAGGCAGTCTGGAACCGCACTAGGGGCTCGCTGCGAGTCTGTAACCGCACGAGAGGATGTGTAGGAGTTGGTGGGTTTGAGGGTAGAGGACCGAATGTTTGCAGTCTGAAACCGCTCAGTTCGGGGGCAGTACTCTTCGCTGGTCTGAAACCGCTCTGAGAAGGAGGAGGAAAGGATATTTGCAGTCTGAAACCGCAAGGGGACCCGTGCGTGTCTGTAACCGCATGAAGGGATGTTAAGGAGTTGGTGGGTGTGAGGGTAGAGGACCAAACGTTCGCAGTCTGAAACCGCTCAGTTCGGGGGCAGTACTCTTCGCTGGTCTGAAACCGCTCTGAGAAGGAGGAGGAAAGGATATTTGCAGTCTGAAACCGCAAGGGGACCCGTGCATGTCTGTAACCGCACGAGAGGATGGAAAGAGCGTATGCAGTCAGTAACCGCAAGGCTCGGGAAGGATGTGGGAGGAATAGGTGGAAAGACAGGGGACTTATAGTGACAGGGGTAGCCGTCCTAACTAGGTATTCGGGTTAAGTGGCCCTCAAGTGGACTCACTTGGAATACTATTAGAACAAGCTACAAGCCGGCACCAGTTGAAGTCCGCTGAATCCATCAGCACTGGCCGTTTTATAGGCCTGAGTGTAGGCGAAGTGTGGGGGAGGAGTAATTAATTGGGAGATGGTAGAAAACCATCTTTTTTCCTCTACAGAAAACCAACAATGACAGACACCCTAATACACAGCACCTCCAATCATCCAACACAACACAAACACTCAGCATTCAGGTCAATGCTACACAGACTCAACAACACACTGCTTTCCACCGAAAATTACCACACTGAACTAAATACAATAAAATACCTAGCACAAGAAAACGGCTACAAACGCGACCTAATTGACAAACTCAATCATAAAATAAGAAACAAAAAACAAAACACCAACACCACTTACAAAAAATACATCACAATGACATACATTAATCCACAATCACACAGACTAGCAAAAATCTTCAAAAACGCCGGCCACACCATCTCATTCAGAACAAAAAACAAAATAAAAAATGCACTTACACTCAAAACCACACTGAACACAAACAAATACGATCTCCCAGGGATCTACAAACTAAACTGCTCTGATTGTAACAAATTCTACATAGGACAAACAGGCCGCACATTCAAACAACGTTACAAGGAACACTTTCAGGCCCTGACATCCAAAGCTGAATCGAATTTTGCTGACCATATCATTCAAACTGGACACACTTTTACCGACATCAGTACCAACCTACACATTCTACACATAAAATCTAAAGGACACGAACTCAACACCTTGGAACAATTTGAAATATACAAACACACCACACACAATAAACAAAACATTCTCAATGAACAACTAAATTTTAAATCTCACAAACTTTTTGATCATATTTTACAAAAACCACAACACTTCTAACCAAAAAACTGACATGATGATCTAGGAGCCTCTGATGATGGATCTCATAGATTCGAAAGTACTCGGCCAGTTTAAGTGAGTTATTATACTTATTCTTAACAAATATTTGACTGCATGTCGTTAAATTTCACATGAAAAGTTAATATTAACAACGCAGTTTGTCATGGAACATGAAATCCAGGAAGTTTCTATTGAATTGAATGTGTAGATGTTTACTTCTACACTTAAACACTGTTGATCTGTAGGATAGGATTGTAGCTTGTCTTGCCGAATTAAATTCCAGGATTTCTTGTTCCATGATGAACTGCGTTGTTAATATTAACTTTTCATGTGAAATTTAATGACTTGCAGTCAAATATTTGGTGAGAATAAGTATAATAACTCACTTAATCTGGCAGAGCGCTTTTGAATCTATGAGATCCATCTTCAGAGGCGTGGGTTCCTAGATCATCATGTCAGTTTTTTGGTTAGAAGTGTTGTGGTTTTTGTAAAATGTGATCAAAAAGTTTGTGAGATTTAAAATTTAGTTGTTCATTGAGAATGTTTTGTTTATTGTGTGTGGTGTGTTTGTATATTTCAAATTGTTCCAAGGTGTTGAGTTCGTGTCCTTTAGATTTTATATGTAGAATGTGTAGGTTGGTACTGATGTCAGTAAAAGTGTGTCCAGTTTCAATGATATGGTCGGCAAAATTCGATTCAGCTTTTGATGACAGGGAAATCTATCTGCAACACTGCGAAAACACTCATATACTCTTTAATAACAAATTTTCATAGAACATAATATACTGGCACAGATATGTAGATGATGTTCTATTGCTATACAGAGGAAACAAAAGACAATGTGAACAACTTCGATCATACATAAACAAAATACATAAGAACATTCAATACACAGCTGAATATGAGCAAAACAATTCAATAAACTTCCTAGACCTCTCAATTACAAAGAACACAAACCAACAACACAGCTTCAACATCTACAGAAAACCAACAATGACAGACACCCTAATACACAGCACCTCCAATCATCCAACACAACACAACACAAACACTCAGCATTCAGGTCAATGCTACACAAGCTCAACAACACACCGCTATCCACCGACAATTACCACACTGAACTAAATACAATAAAATACCTAGCACAAGAAAACGGCTACAAACACGACCTAATTGACAAACTCAATCATAAAATAAGAAACAAAAAGCATAACACCAACACCACTGACAAAAAATACATTAATCCACAATCAAACAGACTAGCAAAAATCTTCAAATAAGCCGGCCACACCATCTCATTCAGAACAAAAAACAAAATAAAAAATGCACTTACACTCAAAACCACACTGAACACAAACAAATACGATCTCCCAGGGATCTACAAACTGAACTGCTCTGATTGTAACAAATTCTACATAGGACAAACAGGCCGCACATTCAAACAACGTTACAAGGAACATTTTCAAGCCCTGTCATCAAAAGCTGAATCGAATTTTGCCGACCATATCATTCAAACTGGACACACTTTTACTGACATCAGTACCAACCTACACATTCTATATATAAAATCTAAAGGACACGAACTCAACACCTTGGAACAATTTGAAATATACAAACACACCACACACAATAAACAAAACATTCTCAATGAACAACTAAATTTTAAATCTCACAAACTTTTTGATCATATTTTACAAAAACCACAACACTTCTAACCAAAAAACTGACATGATGATCTAGGAACCCACGCCTCTGAAGATGGATCTCATAGATTCGAAAGCGCTCGGCCAGATTAAGTGAGTTATTATACTTATTCTCACCAAATATTTGACTGCAAGTCGTTAAATTTCACATGAAAAGTTAATATTAACAACGCAGTTCATCATGGAACAAGAAATCCAGGAATTTAATTCGGCAAGACAAGCTACAATCCTATCCTACAGATCAACAGTGTTTAAGGTTAGAAGTAAACATCTACACATTCAATTCAATAGAAACTGTCTTAAACTCAACATTACACCAAACTACGCTAAATTCAAAACCAACAACAAATCGAAACCAGCTCAAATAGCCAAAAATAAAGCAGAAACTACCTTCATCAAGGAGAGCATCAAACTTTTATATAGGCTAAACAGAAAGACTCACACAATTTAGACCTCCTCAAACTACACCTATCTATCACACAAAAATATGGACACAGTTTCTTCCTTGAGTTAGCAGAAACATAAACACTTAGGTACAACAAAAACTTAACAAAATTAAACATAGACATGACAAAAAAATACATAACCTAACATCTCCAAAAACGACAATTGAATCACCTCACATTTTTTACAGTAAAACTGTTAACCTAACAAATGCAGATTTCAGAGAAACCGAACTCAACTTATTGAACAAAGGTCTCAAACATAACCTGAACCTCAACAACAACAACTCCACATCAAAAAACATGCTTCCTCAATCACAGTTGGAGGTCTACTGAATCAGGTTTTGAGTATTGGGCTTTGAAGAAAATTTTACATGTTTCAAAGTCCATTTTTCAAGACCTGATTCAGTAATCTCCAACCGTGCCTGAGGAAGCATTAGAACAATCCGAAATAGCTATCACACGGATAAGTAAGTGTTAAATTCACCAGTAGAGTTTTTTCAACAATTAGGCTATTCATGTTTGAACTCATTTATACTTATTTTTATTACGTTCGATAGCCCACATACATACTAGTAGTCATCTTTCAAAAAATAACTATGACCAACTACAGTGGCGTACCGAGGTTTCAAGCGCCCTGGAGCTGAAGTGACTTATGACACAATGAACCCCCCCCCCCCCCCCCCCACCATCAAAATTCAGTCCCACACTCAACCACCCGATTGGGCTGCTCAAAGCAGTGCAAACGATTTTCTAACTTGACTTACATCTAAATTCAAGAACTACTACTCTATTAAATACTAAAAATTTTACATTGCCAGTAATTTTTGTTGTATGTTGCTACTATTATCACTATGACTATACCATCTTAATTTGTCATAAAACAATATGCAATATAGGTCTAATGGACCTCAGAGCCTTGCGCCCTGAAGCGACTGCTCCACTCGCTCCATTATCGGTACGCCACTGACCAACTATATCTATGAGAAAAAATTACGACCAAAGGCTGTCTTATTTAATTTGAAATAATTACGAAAAGTTTTGAGAAAACCAAAGTTTTGTACTGCCTTTACTTTTAAAATTATTTGTAAAAATATTTAAGTAGCAAAAGTAGCAATTAAAATGTGATCAAAAAGTTTGTGAGATTTAAAATTTAGTTATTCATTGAGAATGTTTTGTTTATTGTGTGTGGTGTGTTTGTATATTTCAAATTGTTCCAAGGTGTTGAGTTCGTGTCCTTTAGACTACCAGTGCATGTTTTAACTTGTCAGGAAATACACCTGTTTGCAAACTTAGATTGAGAATGTAAGTGAGAGCATCATTTATGATAGGGCATATATGTTTAATCAAGTCTACTGACCAACCATCAATGTCTGGTGATTTTTTATTTTTCAATGATGATATGATGGAGTTAATCTCTTGAGAATCAGTAGGATAGAAAAACATAGATTGAAGTTGACAAGTAGCTGGAAACCACACTGCTGATAATTATTGGTTGTCTGTCCTAAATTATTATTACCAGCTCTCAGCTTATCAACTACACCAAAGTAATAGGTATTGAGAATATTTGCAACTTCGTGTGGTTCCGAAGTAGTGTTTACATGGTTGTCATCACAGTATAACCGAATTTTTGTTTTTACATGCACCAGTAAGGTTTACTGTTTTCCATTGAGCTGAGGAATTATTTTTATTGACTTCAAATATGGTATTATAATAATTTTCCTTTCTCAATTTCAAATCAATTTGCAGTTTTGAATTGAACCTATCATAATTTCTCCTATAGTTTTCATTATTAGGATATTTTAAAAAAATTTTGTACAACAGTACAAAATGATTTTTTTCAATAAAATGATTTTATTTGAACCAATAACCGGTAGTCTGTAAATACATAAAATTATAATTATTAATGAATCCATACTATTAATTTGCAAGCCGTGATTCAATAACCATTGATTGGGAGTTTTGAACTGTTTGTTCACTATGTCACAAACACACTTTCCAGTTCTGTTTCAAGTCGGGTAACCGATACAGATTACTTCAGGCTAGAGACTGCTCCTCTCTTCAACACATTCTGTCACTTTCTCTCTCCTTTCTCCTATACCCTTCGCTGATTGAGCTGACAATGTCCTAAACTGTGAAACTACCATGAACAAAAGGGCAATAGGTTTAGAGGCAAAAACTTTCACTTTTTCCCCGCTTTTGAGGGTGGAATGAGAACTGCGATTACAGCGCAGTGTGGTGGGTTAAAAACGAATGACGACGAATTATGTACGATGGATGAACGAAGGAACGATGGCAGCGCTAGTGTGGTAAAAGTTGAAATTAAAAGGCGAATTCCAACCTGACTCCGACCGCCTCTTAAAAGAAACATTCATTGGCATCATTGGGCTTTATTCAATTATTATTGTTATATATTATCATTAGTTGTTTTTATTATAAAAGCCCACTAGGGTGGCACCACTGTCAGGCAGCGGGAATAGAGATCAGGACAGTGGGCTTGGCAATTGAGTTCGAGGCTTGTATGTTACTATGTGAATCATAATCGTTCTTAATAATAAATGTGATGTACAACAGTGTGTGAATTTTATTTATAAAACCAAACATGGCGCAGTCGGTAAAAAGCAGTACACTCAAGATAACGTCATAGCATCTGGAACCGTTTTAGCAGTACACTCTAGATAACATCATAACCTCTGGAACCGTTTTGTGCTTAGGCTAGGCTATGCAATGGCTGTCTCCTGTAATGTACCTGCAAAGTTATCACTAGATGGGAACCTCAGCGAAAATTGGAAAAAGTTTTCTCAATCTTTTGACATATATTTATTGGCCTCTGGACTAGATGATCAACCTGATGGACGAAAAATAGCTCTTCTTCTCAACCTCATTGGTGACGATGCTCTTGTTGTTTACAACACAATATGCAAGTAAAATTAATATTCAGCCTAAAAAGAGCGAACCCAGTTCTAATAAGATTGTAGGCACATCGAATTCTGTAAATGGTAATGTTACATGTACTGAGAGTGTATCAATCTTATATTGACTAATATATGAATTGGAATGTGCTGTAATAATTATAACTTTTGTAGTTCATAATTAGTATTTATTTGAGGCCACTCACCAGCCATCACCAGACAAACACGCACACTGCCACACCCCGGCTAGCAATGCCAACTAGATAATTCATAATATTATACACCTTCCTCCTTTATAATAAACAAGCAATAATAAGCATAATGAGTCCAATAGTATTTGCAATACACACAATCAATGTTCATACAAATATAACATGTGCTGTAGAAAAGAACCATGCGAAACACTAAACATATCATTACCATATACAAAATAAAATAATTAAATTAAACATAATCTTGCAGATATGTGGGCTTTCTTATATGCCTACCCACCCTGCTTGTTGGTGCTAAAACCTCTTCCGGGTGATTACTTTCACTTGTATTTGACTCCAATGGCAATTGGCCACTTGATATCGGATCTATATTATCATCACCTGTTTTGTATTCTACTTTGTTGTAAGATTTCCGCAGCATGCTCCTATTCCTACGGTATTCCCTACCATTCTCATCCCTAACCATATAGCTTCTAGGAGCATCAAGCTTGCCAATGACTTCACCTGGCACCCATGTCGACTGAGGCCCAAATTTTCCAATTAATATGCTGCTCCCACTCTCAAACTCAGATAGATTACGGGCTGACTTATTATAATGATATTCATTTGTGTTGTTCTTACAAACCTTGCGCATTACTGTAGGCTTCAAAAGTACAGAACTTGTGGGTAACTTTGATTTTAGCATCCTATTCAAAAATAGTTGAGCAGGACTTGCATTGACTCTATTCAATGGGGAATTTCTATATTCCAGCAACAAAAATGCCAAGTCTGTGTGACTGCTAGCAGAACGCCTCAACAAACTCTTACTTATAGAAACACTTTTTTCAGCAAGCCCATTACAACGAGGATAATGAGGACTGCTTGTAACTGTGTGAAAATTCCATTTATGTGCAAAGGACTTAAACTCACTACTAGAAAATGGTACATTATCAGACAAAAAATAATCAGGAACACCAAATCTCGAAAAAATTTGCTTCAACTTCTCAATGACACAGTATGCAGACTTATTAGCAATTTTCTCTACTTCTATCCAGTTAGAATAAGAATCAATCACAGTGAGATAATTTGCTCCACCAAAATCAAATAAATCACATGATACACGCTCCCAAGGGCGGGAAGCTGACGGGTGACTAATCAATGGTTCTTTACCATTTTTAAATCTGAACTTCTCACAAATTTTACATGACAAAACAACTGATTCTATATCAGCATTCATTCTAGGCCAATACAAAATAGTGCGAGCTCTAGCTTTACATTTATTAACTCCAAGATGAGCTTCATGAATTAAATTTAACATACATTGTCTAAGTTTTTCGGGAACTAATACCTTAGGGCCCAGAAATAGTAGCCCATCTTCACAAAATATGTTATCTCTGAGCTTGAAATACAACCGTTCCTCCAGATTTGTTAATTTTTTGACATCTGGCCACCCCTCTTGAACATACTTCTTCACCTTACTGAGAACTGGGTCACTGTCAGTAGCTAGCCTAAACTCTTGTTTCTTTGGATCTGACATATTCAGCTGATTACTCAAACTGTGTACAACCACAGATTTGGCTAAAATATTTTCATCTTTCACATGAGCAACCTTGGAAAATCTTGATAATACATCTGCAACCACATTGTCCTTTCCAGGAAGATACTTAATATTTAAATTATAGTTGAGAAGTTTTATTTTGAACTTTTGCAATCTGCCTGACACATTAAATATACTTTTGTCCATTATGCCAGTGATAGGTTTATGATCGGTGTACACAGTAACAACATTTCCATAAATATAGTTATGATATTTTGATACAGCAAAACATATGGCAGCCATTTCCTTGTCAATGACCGGATACCGAGTTTCAGCATCAGTCAATGACCGAGAACTAAACGCCACTGGATGCTTATTTTGCATTAAACATGCTCCCAGAGCATAATTACTTGCATCTACAAATATTTCAGCTGGAACACTAGGATCAAAAATTTTCAAAATTGTAGCCTCTTGAATTTTACTTTTTAATTTTGTAAATGCCTCAGACTGTGAGTTTGACCAATTCCACTCAACATTCTTTTTCAACAGCTGCCGCAAAGGTGCAGTTAAATCTGACATATTTGGAATAAATTTACACACAAAGTTTACTGCTCCTAACACTGACTGCAACTCTTTTTTATTTTGAGGTTCCTGTAAAGCAAGCATAGCCTCCACCCTTTCAGGATCTGGTTGAACTCCTTTCTCGGAAAAAACTTGACCTAGATATTTGACAGTACTAACTTTAAACTGAAATTTGTCCGGATTGAATCTTATATTATTTTCCCTTGCCCTTTGAATTAATTTATTAAGCGTCTGATCATGTTCTACTTCATTCTCAGTCGCAATGATGAAATCATCAAAACAAATGCCCAAATTAGGAATGTCACCAAATACCTTATTATTATAACGCTGAAAAATTTCTGGGCTTACACTTAACCCAAATGGCAATTTCCTATACATATATTTTCCAAATGGAGTAATAAATGTAGTAATAAGTCTACTTTCAATATCCAATTCTATGTGATGGAACCCATCTTTCATGTCCAAGACAGAAAAGTATTTTTTACCCCTTAGTAATAACTCTAGTTCACTAGCTGATGGAATGGGATATGGATTCATCTTTAGACACTTATTTAAATGAGCTGGATCAAGACATATTCTAAGCGACTTATTTGGTTTTTCTACAATCACAATGTTGTTAACCCAATCTGTTGGTTGATTAACAGGCTCAATAATACCTTCATGCACCAACTTATCAAGTGTTGCTTTCAACTTTGGTTTTACAGACTCTGGTACTCTACGTACAGGATTTATCATAGGGACAATGTTTTCTTTAAGTTCTAATTTTAAGCCATCTGGGAACTTCCCCACACCCTCAAACACTTCCACATTAGCCTCAATCAATGATTTTTTACTACTATATGCAGCTAACTTTTGCTTTGAGTCGGCTGGTCGAATACTCCAGACTGTACCATTATTTTCTAATAGATCTAATCTCTTTAGGAGACCTAACTTAATGCAAGTGTTCAACCCTAATATAGGCATATTATTTGTATCAACAACAACAAATTTTATGGTCCCATGTCTATTCCTAACACACGCATTCACTGTAACAGAGCCAATTGTGGGCAATTCTTTATTACAATAGCTTAAAACTCTGAATGAATTGGGCTCTAGCCTAGCTTTCAAATTAAACATACGAAATATTTTCAAAGGAAGAACATTACACTGGGCACCTGTGTCAAGTTTGCAACTCAAATTATTGTGCTCAAGTTTAATGGTTTCAGTCCATACTGAATGATGAGAATTATTGTTAATTGTATCAACACGAAAGTGTTCATGAACAACATCCTCATCTTTACGACACTCATGAAGGTTCTTTTTCACACTGTGATGTCGGCAGACAACAGCAAAATGGTTCTTTGTTTCCACAATTATAGCATGACTTTCCAAACGCCGGACACTCTCTAAAACCATGTGTTTTATTACATTTACCACAATTGGACGAGTTGCCTGACCTGGTGCTCTGCTCACCTTGCTTGACATTAGGTGACAATGATTTTTTAGACACAGTCTTATCAAATTTCCGTTCATCACTACGATAACGTCTATTAGCATTAAATTTCTTGTTTAGTGCACAAATTTCATTAGAATTACCCTGCAAAATTTGAATCTTCTGCTTGCTACACTCTGAAGCCCTGCACTGGGAGATTGCATCTTGTAGTTTCAAATCACTAACACGTAAAAGTCTCTCCTGTAGACTAGTATCACTAACCCCAATGACAATCAAGTCTCTGATCAAAGAAGTTTCCTCACGGAACTCGCATTGCTTCGCTAATCTCTTCAAATCGGTTAAAAAATGTTCAAATGACTCACCTTCTTGCTGCCGCCGCGAAAAGAACTGAAACCTGTTGTAGGTTATATTTTTCCTGGGTTCACAAAAGACGTCAAATGCTTCGATGACTTTTGCAAATAACTTCCTATCTTTTTCCGATAAGTCAAAAGTGTTAAATGCCTCCAACGCATCATCACCAATGCAGTTCAATAACATTGCAATTTTAACCTCATCGTCCTTGTCATCACTGCCCGAAGCTTTTAAAAAGATCTCGAACTTTTGTTTGAAAAGTCTCCAATTGTTTGCAATATCCTCATTAACTAGAAGATCTGTTGGTGGTTTGAACTCCATATTTGAAATCTAAGTCAATGAATCTGTTCTCTACACGAGGAGACATGAACAAGAAGAACTTAGGTTAGGACGATATCCAACGGTATTGTACACGTAGGATGTGACAGTGTTGTACATGTCACATAAAGAAAACCAACTTCTGACACCATGTATCAATCTTATATTGACTAATATATGAATTGGAATGTGCTGTAATAATTATAACTTTTGTAGTTCATAATTAGTATTTATTTGAGGCCACTCACCAGCCATCACCAGACAAACACGCACACTGCCACACCCCGGCTAGCAATGCCAACTAGATAATTCATAATATTATACAGAGAGTAGGAAGTGGCTCTTTGTATCGAGATTGGCCCCAACTGTGAAACTAGACGATTTTAAGGAATTCATTAAACAATTCAGCTCAAATCCTATTTATTGTGAGGAAATTATATCGAACTTTCCTGGTTATAAGTCCTTCAAGTTAAGTGTTCTAGCTGAAGACAAGAAAAAAATTTTTCAATCAGAATTCTGGCCCAGTGGGATTCTTCCCCTACAGCACACTAAGTCACAGATACCTATCAGATATGTAACTATGTGATCTAAAATGTATGTATCAAATGATAGCTTTCAGATAGGTCCCAGCTACATCTCATCATAACCGGTTTTCTTCAGATCCAGTCATACATGCCAAGACATATCTGATACATATCTGATAAGTATCCATGAAACCTACCCACAATGCTCTTAGTCTGCACATGCGCCTTGGCAAGTATTTGTGGGTAACGTCTAGAAGGACTCGTCTTCTCGACGGCCATTGTTGTAAACAAGAATCATCAATTTCGACCTGTTTTGGTGGCTTTTCTAATGTTTGTGTGACATTTTTACCATCGTTTTAAGTGTGGCCAATGCTTTTAAAGTTTTGTGATTTGAAAAGGATTTTTAGAAAGCGTCAAAATTTCAGTAAGTATCAAATAAGATTATCCTTTAATTGCTATTTTAGTATTGATTGTCTCATCTGTTGATTGTTTCTCTAGCATGAATAACATAAATTTTACAAAAATGTACAGCACTAGTCTGATCAATATCTCATAAGATCAATGAGGATACCGTATTTACCAAATTTTAATGTTGTTTTAAAAAGCTTAACTGTCATTAATTTGCTAATAATCTAGAATAATGATGATTTTGGCAGCACCCACATCTGTTACAAAGTTACCAGTAACCATTGAGCCCAGATGAAGAAAAAATAAAAAGTTCTTTAAAACTTATTATATTTTCAGAACTTATTATAATTATTTTGAAGTTGAAAATTTGACAACACCTCCAAAGTGCACTTTATTTAATGTTAAAGAGGCTCTGGTTTGGGGGGTTGTGAATTACTACTTAATTAGAACTAATTGAATTCGCCAATGCTTGTTCACATCCCAAAGATGTGACTGATTACTCTTATTATTATCAATGCCTTACTGTTTTAATTGTAATTTTAATTGTTTCAGACTTCAAAGCAGAGGTTTTGAGGAAACTAAATACTCATTTGTTTGAAGTTCGAATGATTGAAGCGAAACTTGATGATCGTTCACTTGCAATGAAGGAAAATACATCATTAACCGACCCAGAAGAGATTGCCAGATTTCCAATCACAACTGAAAGTCAATTGATTGACTTAAATCAAAATTTTGATTACGAGATTCTCAAAAAATGTGTGAGTTGTGTAATCTTTTTAAATTTCACTTTTCATTCAACATAGAATCAAGTTTTAATTTAACCAATTCAGGTTTTATGAATGTCAATTATTTTGATGTTGAAGATCCATCTTGTTTCTACTAATATAATAAAAACTTAAAAAACACTCAAGTGGAAATTATGACTCACGTTATGGCGTGACGGCCGTTTCACTCTGTTGACTTTGAGCTCATCTCAAACTCATACCTTAAATCAGTGTACTGTGGGTCGTCTGACGATGCTCTTGAAAACAGAGTGAAATGGCCGTCACGCCATAACGTGAGTCATAATTTCCACTTAAAAGTGCTTTTTAAGTTTCTATTGTCAATTATTTATTTGGATATTGTATGGTCAATCATCAATACAATACACTTATTGTAGGAACCTGATAGCTTTTCCAATACATAAAGATGTATTTTGGCATAAAATTTTGAGTGTGAATGGTCTGGTTCTTTGTCTGTACTGAATAATTCATTTGTGAAAATACAAGGTTATCCCAAGTGAATGGTGCGGTTTCAAACACGGTTTAAACAAAAACCGAATCTCTTACAGTTAATGTTTTTCATTCATTCAATTCGCCATTTCAAACAATTTTTTTACATAATTAATTAATTTCAATTCGCGCATGCGCAGTAGCGTCGTCATGCTTTATTTGCTATATTCTACAACCTAACCTGAAAGAAGGAGGTTGATAACGCTTTTTATCCACTAAACTAAAGCTGTTCCTAATGCCTAAAGGTTGGCTATGCTGTTTTTAATCTAAAAATACAAAGTGATCATAAAAGAATGGTGTGGTCTCAAACATGGTTCAAGCAAAATCCAAGTGACTTACAGTTGATTTTAATTCTTCTAATTTGTCATAATTATATTTTATTATTATTATTTTTACGTTATTTAGTCTATCACTAAGTGCTAGAGTCAATTTAATATACAAAAAAATAATAATATAAAAAATAAAAATAAATAAAAGTTGATTATTGTTCGAACATTTGTCAAGCAACTAAGAGCGCACATAGAATAATTCTTGAAATTTATATTACTTCATTGATTAGTAAGAAAACTGTTTGAAACGACAAATTAGTAGAATTTAATGACATATTAAGGGCCGGTTGCAAAAAAGTGGATTAAAGTTAATCTTTGATTACTCATAAGAATAATTAACATTGTTAATTGGAGATTAAACTTAACAGACCTTTGTACAACTGAGACTGACTGTAATTAATTCGGTTTTTGTGATACCATGATCAAAACCGCCCCATTCTTTTATGATCACTCTGTATTTTTAGATTAAAAAACAGCATAGCCAATTTTTAGGCATTAGGTACAGCTTCAGCTTAGTGCACAAAAAGCGTTTTTAACTTCCTTCTTTCAGGTTTTAGGTTGTAGAATATAGCATATACAGCAGAAATGACAAATAAATTCAGCATGTTGGGGAGGAAGAAAAATCCTTCAAAACCGACTGTCTGTATAAAGTAGTGAGATCTGTCTGTATATCCGACTGATCCGACTGTAAAAATAGTGAGATCTAATTCTATTTTTTCTTAATGATTGCTTATTTCTCAAGAAATAAGAGAGTTTTCCATTATTTTATTATATTATTCATTATTTCCATTATTTCTCAAGAAATAAAAGAGTTTTCTATCTCTTTGAACCTTCATTAACGTCAATACCTTTACTGTTTTCATTAGTTAAAAATAGATATTTGTAGGTATGACAATTTTTTTAAATTCCAATTCTAAATTTCTAATTTCATGTTTATTGGTTGAAAAGTAGCATCTGAAACACTAATTTGACTTCTGTCTCTTTACTCAAGCATCGCTAAATTGAAAAAATAATTATTACTTGCCTAATAATTCACGTTCACCTTACTAGAGCAAAACAATTCTCTTCATTTCTATGGAATGGCTTATTAATGTAACAAAAATTTTATTTTCCAAACATCTATGAAAGCTGAATTCTGCATTGCTCAGCTTTTATTATTGCTAAATAAAGCAATAATGTGTTGCAGCTTTAACATATGTGTTGAAACTTCCCTTGAATAGAAGCTAAAAAGTTTAAAACTATAAACTTTGAAGGGGTGGTTTTATCAGTTATCATCAAATGGTTACCTCAGTATAATTGTAATTCCTGAAATTGTTGCCATTATTAATCTTTTCCAATTATGTTTGTTGTACTGTATACATTTTTAAAATTCATACATTGATTTGAAACAATATTTTCTTTGATACTCATGTTTCAGCTGTAAGGGTGCACCAAAAAGAGGCAACCGAAAAAGACTTGGATGCTATCATAGCACGTTGGCTTGTACAAGCAAAAATGAGGATTGACAGGAGTAAAAAGTAAGCTGATTATTTGATTCCAACTGGTAGCCTATGAGTCATTTTTCATTAGAATTTCTCAATTGTAGCAGCACAAATGTCTGTTGAGCTAAGCTTAATCTCTAATTAACAATGTTATTTTTCATGCTTAATGAAACCTTGATCTATTTTCGTGCAACCGACCCTTAGACATTATTTAGAACGAGGACACACAAGCGGCCCGGTAGCAAGTCGCCTTCCATATAATTATGTATTCAGTCTTGGACTTGCATTGCTTGAATAAAAAATGGGTTATTACTTATGGGTCATATATGCTCTGATGAATGCTGACTTATGGGCTATTGTATTGTATATTTATGCTATTCTTTCCAGCAAATCATTGTCTAGTTGTTTTTGAAAATGAAAGTTTTAAATCAAAACACTTGTATTTTCTCAACATCATATTCTTTCCATCGCTCATCACTACAAGCATTTAAATTCAAATTTCATCTATTCATAATTAGTACGTACATTTATTGTAAAACAGTATTACAGGATATGAATATTGTATGATGATTTGTCTGTGTGCCGGGAGGAGTCATAATTTTCAGAGAAAAAACTTGTAAAATAAAAATAAAATTATATTACTACTACTACTACTAATAATAATAATAATAATAATAATAATTTATCATTCATAAATAAATATGCTAATAAAATTGTTGTAAACGTTGACATTTCGATTAATAACGGTTTCTGTTTGAATATTTAAGCCTAAAGCCAAATGCACACCTAATGCTGCATGGTGTGGTATTTGCCCACAGAAACGTGATTTCTATGTAATGGCTTGAATAGCAGTACCACATCATGTGCAATTCTTCTCACTTGAGCAGCCAATAAAGCTTGAGGCAACCATAATTCAAGAAAAATACAAATTTGATTCAGTAAGTGGCCTTATACACCTTATAAAATGCTTGCTACAAGTCAGTCAGGAATAGCAACTCCTCCAGCTAGTTTTCTCCATTTCATCTACAAAATTTCTTATTTCAATCTCAATTTCTATGTAAAAGTTTAGGCTGGTGAAAAATTAACCAGCTATTTCCAACTAACTCCAGTGTTTGCAGGCTCCTCTCTTCTAATTAGATTTAATAAAAACATATTCATATATTACACATGCTTGATAATCAACTTTGTGACTTCTGTTATTTACTGTTAATGATCTAAATTGTTTTATTCCAGTAATGTACCAGAGAAAACAGCAAATGATGATATGGACCTGCTCGAATGGATAAGATACCATGGATAGATTTATGTAGTTGCCTGATTTCTGTAAGTTACCAGGAAGTTTTGAAGGCAGAATAGAGAATGAGCTCATTACTTTTTCTATAAAACAGTGTCTCATTATAGAATATTTTGTTATTTTCCAAAGTGTATTCTATATTTATTAAATATATTTTATATATTTATATTCCACTCTTGCGTTTTCTTTCACACTTCCATGTAATTGATCAATATTATCCTCTTTCATCCTAGCACCTCTACAAATATGTATTATAAACTTAAAAAACACTTTTGAATGGAAATTGACTCACGTTATGGCGTGACGGCCGTTTCGCTCTGTTGTCTAGAGCATCATCAGACGACCCACAGTACACTGATTCAAGGCATGAGTTTGAATCAGTGTACTGTGGGTCGTCTGATGATGCTCTAGACAACAGAGCGAAACGGCCGTCACGCCATAACGTGAGTCAATTTCCATTCAAAAGTGTTTTTTAAGTTTATAATACATATTAGTGGAAACAAGATGGATCTTCAACATCATAACCTCTACAAATTGTATTCTTGACAAGAATCAGGGATACATTTTAATAATTGTTATTTTCACCCTCATTAATATAAAATATTTTGCAGATACATCTCAGATATGTATCAGTTACATAACTGTGATAGTTACAGAGACCAATCTGATACCTATCAGATACATCTGTGGTATGTACCTGATACATCTAAATGTCCGCTTTGTTGATATGTTTCAAACAGATATCACTGATACATATTGGATACATAGTTTTGATACATATCTGATAGATTCCATTGATTCATTTCTGGTACATATCAATGATACATATCAAATATGTACCAATGATACTTGTTTGAAACATATCACCAAAGCGGACATTTAGATGTACCTGGTACATACCTGGTATGTTTCAGGTAGGTCTCTGGAAGTTTCTGATACATATCAGAAGTTTCAAAATTATGTATCTGATACATATCTGGGACATAACCGTGCTGTATGGGTTGTGGCTGATTACCATGGCAAAGCCTCAGAATGTAGTAAAATAGATTCTTTAAATGGAGTGTATAAAAATTGTGGAGATCTTCATTCTAATAAAAGCCTACGTATCTGTTTTTTGAATGTTCAGTGTTTAAGAACAAAATTTGATCTTTTGACAATGTTTTTACAAACTGAAAACCCTGACATATTATGCATTTGTGAGCATTGGCTTGTGAAGGAAGAGGTTGATTTCTACAGGAAGATTGAGTTATGTGACCGCAATATTCTTAAGCTTGTTAACATATACAGTCGCACTACACACAGGAATGGGGGCGTTGCTGTTTATAGTGGACAGTGTCATGGAGTGGAAATGCAGCCTGTTGATCTGGATGCTTTCTGTGTTGAGTTGGTGTTTGAGGCCACTGCTGTTGTGCTGAGTGATCTTTCTATTCTCGTTCTTACACTATATTGTTCCAGTGTTGTTTTTTTTGAACAGTTTGTGGTCCAGCTTGAACAGTGTCTGCAATATGTTACTAGACTAGCAACCAGAGTCTATGTGGGTGGTGATTTCGATGTACATTTAAATAAGGATAATCAAAAATCACAAAGGCTCACCAATGTTCTGAGAATGTTCAACCTGTACTGGACCACTCTTGAACCCACAAGGGGTCTGTACTGCCTCGATAGTGTTGCAACAAATGATTGTGTGTCCAATTATGATGCAGTTGTGATTGAACCACTTGTTGCTGATCATGCTGCTGTAATGGTTGACATTACTCAGGTGTCCAGAATTAAACGTACTTATTGTAAATGGGCTGTTGATTATAAATTTTTTTCAAGGAGGGTGAGGGAGGCCAATCTGTTGATTTTCCGGCAACGTCTCATCAGCATGGACTGGGGCTTTCTGGCTTCGTTTTTTACTGTGGAGGAGAGATTCAGTGCATTCCACCATCATCTTACTTCAGTTTTCAACGAGACATGTCCAGCAGTATCTTTCAGACCAAATTCTGAGATGGTTGAGGCAAAACCCAGAACTTTCAACAGGCGAAATATCTGGTATACACCTGAACTGGAGCAAATAAAAATATTTGTTGTGCTGCTCCACAACCTATATAAGTCAGAGTCAAATGTCTCTTTGGTTGAAGCTAAATATTGGAACTACCTCAAGGCCAAAAATATCTACAGAGCTGAAATTGATAAGGCTAAGAAGGCTGCAAATGCCAAATTCATATGTGAAGCTCATAATCCAGTAAAGGCTGCTTGGAAACTAATCAATGACTCTTATAAGTTGAAGCCAGTAATGGAATGCAAGGACAACCCAGATGAAGTAAACAACTTTTTCATTGATGCTATTACCGAATTAGTTGAAGGCATCCCCATCTCCACTGTTGATCCAGCCATGCAGGTGCCACCAACGCACTCTACATTTAAGTCCTTCAAAGCCATTGAGAGGGAATGTCTTATTAATATTGTCAATGGTTTCAAAGCCTCCTACAGCCAGGATGTTTATGGTCTATCAGTTATAGTTTTAAAGAGGGTCATTGATGTCCTGATGGATCCTCTGCTTGTGCTCCTCAATGCCTGTTTGTTGAGCGGAATTTTCCCTGATTGTCTTAAGGTCTCAAAAACAGTTCCAATTTACAAAAAAGGCGACCCCACTGTTGCAGGTAGCTACAGGCCTATCTCTATAGTGCCTATTATTGCAAAAATCCTGGAAACAATAATGATGAGACAGCTGACATGCTATCTGGAGGTTAATAGGCTGATGGGAAGTATGCAGCATGGTTTTCGCAAAGGAAGATCCACAGCCACTGCTCTGATATCTTTGGTGGAAACCATTCACCAGGCTTTTGAGAGTCATGAGTCAGTGGACCTGATATTGTGTGACCTCACAAAGGCGTTTGATTGTGTGCCTCATGATGTCCTGCTGAGGAAGCTGTTGAGGTATGGAGGGCAGGGTCAGGCATGGAACATGTTGAAGAGTTATTTGATGAACCGCCGACAGGCTGTTAGTATGATGGGTGCTTTGTCAGAGGAGAAACCAGTGATGTATGGTGTCCCTCAGGGTTCTGTGCTGGGCCCCCTATTGTTCCTTATTATGATAAATGACCTCAGTCTGGACGGCTCAAGTTTGCTGTTTGCTGATGATACCACACTAGTTGGTTGTGGAGATGGACCCCTTGAAGCCAAGAATAAAGCACAAGACCTTTTTAAGGAGGCAAAAGAATGGTTCCAGGCTAACAGACTGTTGCTTAATGAGGGGAAAACACAGGAAATTATGTGTACTCTTGGTAGGGCCTGTTTGAGTGATGCACCAGTTACTCTGCTGGGTTTCAGTATTGATAATAAACTTAGTTGGGATCAGCACATAAGTAAGGTATGCAAGAAGCTATCAAGGGTAATATATCTTCTTAGAAAAATGAGAAACCAGCTTAGCATTCAGCATCTGTTAATGTTGTATCATTCAGTGTTTGACA
The DNA here is from genome assembly GCA_948455865.1 of Conomelus anceps. Taxonomy (NCBI): domain Eukaryota; kingdom Metazoa; phylum Arthropoda; class Insecta; order Hemiptera; family Delphacidae; genus Conomelus; species Conomelus anceps. The sequence goes on along the minus strand of OX418216.1, from coordinate 136,566,950 downwards.
GTCACATCAGATATGGCATCCTGCTCTGGGGACACTCGGCTCACGTGAGGGACATCCTGCTTTTGCAAAAGAAGGCTCTGAGAATATTGACGTATGGTGATTTCTGCGCCCACTGTAAGCCTATTTTCCATCGTCTGGGCCTACATCGTCTATGGGCAGTATATTTTGACATCGCTCCTATACGTCAAGACTCACCAGGCATCCTTTACTGTAAGAAGGCAGATTTACGCCCACAATACAAGAGGAAGAGCAGATATTGACCTACCTAGATGTAGACTCTCAAGGGTGAAGGACTGTTTCCCTGCATTGGCAATGAAGATGTTTAATAGATTGCCCCCTTCTCTTCAGACTGCTCATTTCAACAGGTTCAAGAATGTGATGACAAGGTGGCTGATTGAAAGGAGTTACTATAGTGTGAATGAGTTTCTGAATGACAACTTGAGTAACTTATCCTCAACACCACCAACTCTTGCCAATCAAGTGACTTAATATTTATTTATTTTTTTTTTCTTGTAATTGTTGACAATTAGTCAAAGTATGACTATATAGTGAATTATGTGTTTTGACGTGATCTATCCAGGAATGCCTGGGCATTGGTCAAGAAATTGGAAATTGGATGATGGTGACAAGAAACTACAGGATGTGTTAAAACGATTTGAGAACTATTGTAACCCTAAGAAAAATATTTTGCATTCTTGCTTTCTATTCAATCAACTTATACAGAAGGAAGGGGAAGACTTCAACTCGTTCCACACGGATGTGAAAGTATTGGTAAAGGACTGTGGATATGCTAATGAACATGAAATAATCCGGGATAAACTAGTTTTTGGCTCAACAAACAATGAAATTAAATCTAAATTAATAAAAGAAGGTGATCCTAGTTTGGAAGATGTGGTAAAGACCCTCAGACTAGCTGATATATCTAATAAGCAAGTGGAACAAATTTTATCTCATGATGTGAAACTTAACCTAGCAGTGATTCATACTACAAGCCATCTACAAACAAAAACATTTTCAAAGATGAACTCTCGACCTAAACCCAATAATAACAATCAAAATAGCACAACTTGTGACAGATGTGGCTACAATCACACTCATGGACGTTGCCCTGCATATAATAAAATGTGTGCTAAGTGTCAAGGCAGAAATCATTTTGCTAAAGTGTGCAAATCAACCGGTAGTCAATGCAATGTAGTTCACTCCATTGAAGAGACACATGATGACGATAATAATTTTTGTGGCTCCCTTAATATTTCAAGTGTTCAGTCAAAGGCATGGTTTCAATCAGTCAGGATTGAGGACAAATTGGATATAGACTTTAAACTAGACCCTGGGGCTGATGTCAACATTTTACCCACTCCAATTTACCTGAAATTGCAAGGAATTCTTGGTGATTCACTGAAAATATCTCCATGCAATGCCCGCCTTGAGAGCTGGAATGGTATGAAGACCAAAGTGGACTGTACAGTTCACTTGAAAATTGCTATAAATGGACAATCAAGTGAGGAAACATTCTATGTTGCTGGTGATGGACATTCAATTCCCATCCTAAGCAGGGACTCTTGCACAAAATACAACTTGGTCAAATGCATTGCAGAATCAATGGTGAGTTATTCTAAGACAGACATTATAAGTAAGTTTAATGATGTATTTGTTGGTATAGGAAAAATAGATAAACCATACAAAATTTCACTCAAAGAAGGCAGTGAACCCTCATCAATTCCACCTCACAGAGTTCCAATTAAAATTCAAGGAAAACTTGAACAAGAACTTAATAAATTACTAGAACTTGGAATTATATCTAGGTCATCCAAACCATCTGCTTGGGTGAATAGATTGGTAACTGTTGAAAAGCCAAATGGTGACCTCAGAATATGTTTGGATCCCAAATATTTAAATGAAGCAATAATCAAAGACCACTATGGCATTCCCACTCTTGAGGAGGTTTCAAGCAAAATTAAGGATGCCAAATATTTCTGTGTTTTAGATCTTAAAGACTCTTTTTGGCACATACCACTTGAAGAAGAGAGTGCAAACTATTGTACATTTTCAACTATGTTTGGCACTTTCAAGTTCAATAGGCTTCCATTTGGGCTAAATATTGCCTCAGAAGTTTTTCAAAGATACCTATCTGAAATATTTCATGAAATTAAGGGTGTATTTATATATATTGATGACATTCTAGTATTTGGTGAATCTCAAAACGAAGTCAATAAGATCTTATTTCAAGTATTTCAAAAAGCTAGACAATGTAACATAAAATTTAATTTGAGAAAATTTCAGTACATGTTGAATGAAGTTCATTATTTAGGTCATATATTTCACAATGGTACTATGCAACCTGATGAAGACATGATAAAAGGCATTATTGAATATGATATTCCAAGTAATAAAATTGAACTTCAAAGGTTTCTAGGCCTAGTTAATTACTTGAGGTCTTTCATTCCTGATTTGTCTCAGATTGCTTCACCCTTGAGGCAGCTCTTAAAGAAGGATTCAGTTTTCTTGTGGTTAGATGTTCACACACAAACTGTTAATAAACTCAAGAGAATAATTACACAAGCTCCTGTTTTGCAAGTTTTTGATCATGACAAACCAATACAAATTCAAACAGATACCAGCAAAGATGGTATAGGCTGTGTCTTGCTGCAAGAAAATAAACCTGTATATTATGCCTCCAAATCTCTTTCTGAGTCTGAAATTAATTATGGTCAAATTGAAAAAGAATTTTCAAGTATCCTATTTGCCTGTAGGAAATTCCACAATTTTATATATGGTAGGAAAACTGTTGTATTCACAGATCATTTGCCTCTTGTCTCAATCATGAAGAAAGACATTATCGAAATACCATCAACCAGATTACAAAGAATTCGCTTGAAATTAATGATTTATGACATTGATGTACAATACTTGCCTGGCTCTAAAATGCACCTTGCAGATGCTCTCAGTCGAGCATGCTCTAATGCTGATAAAAATGAAACTGATTCATCCTTGACTGATGTCATTCATTCTGTTAATATTTCAGATGACCTCAAATCAAATATTCAGACAGAAACTAACAAGGATCCCCTCTTGAAATGTCTGACCCACTATTTTCATAATGGATGGCCAAATTCTAAAAACAGAGTACGGTAATGGATAATGCAAGGTATTTTTATGATTTCAAAAATTTAATAACTGTAGAAGATTCAATTATTTATCTAGATAATAAGTTAATGGTACCTCTCTGTCTTTAAAAAATTGTATTCTAAACAAGCTTCATGAGTCACATCAAGGTATGACTAAAACAAAATCTCGGGCAAAAAGTATCTTCTATTGGCGAAACATGAATTCAGACATTGAATATTTTATAAGTAATTGTAAAACCTGTAAAAATTTTTCTAGAAATAACACTAAAGAACCAATGTATCTCAGAGAGCAACCAGCATTACCTTTTCAAATTGTGGCTTGCGATATTATGAACTATGGTAATGCGGACTATTTGGTTTTGATTGACATGTTTTCAAAGTGGATTGAATTAATTAAACTATCATCTAAAACTGCCGAATCCATAATGAAAGTTTAAAAAAATATATTTTCAATTTATGGTATCCCATCCAAACTCTATGCTGACAATATGCCATTCAACTCTTTCAAGTTCCATGAATTTGCTAAAGAGTGGAATTTTGAGCTTGTATTTTCAAGTCCACATTATCATCAAAGTAACGGTCTAGCAGAGAAGGCGGTAGGCATATGCAAGTTAATGTTAAAAAAATGTGATGACTGCTCATCTGACATAAACTTGATGCTCCTGGAACATCGTAACACTCCAGTTGCAAGGACTGAATTTTCACCATCACAATTACTTTTCAGTAGACTATGCAAGACAAAACTACCAATTCGTGATGAGCTCTTAGCTCCTAAGGTAGTTACAAATTTTCATTCCACGCTGGTACAAAATGCTCTCAAATAAAAAATTTATTATGATAGAACATCTAAATTATGTAAAAATCAATTCCAACGTGGGCAGAGTGTCATGTTTAAACAAAACAGAGAGAGTAAAGAGTGGTCTCCTGCTCAAATTGTAAGCCCAGGTAGGGCCCCAAGAACTTTTATAATTAAAGATGAGAATGGCCAAGAAAAAGTGAGAAACAATTGGTTTTTAAAGCCCTCTTCAACTGTAAATAAATCAACTATAGAAACCAAAAACATTGAATCAAGAAAACAAAGATTCTGGTCTGGGGAGCTCAAGTCCTTTACCTTGCAAGGGTCCACCATACCAATGAAGGAACCCAGACCAGTCAGAACAGTAACACGTCCCTCGTATTTGAAAGAATATATATAAAACTTTGTTTATTGATAAGGGAGATGTTATATATTATCATTAGTTGTTTTTATTATAAAAGCCCACTAGGGTGGCACCACTGTCAGGCAGCGGGAATAGAGATCAGGACAGTGGGCTTGGCAATTGAGTTCGAGGCTTGTATGTTACTATGTGAATCATAATCGTTCTTAATAATAAATGTGATGTACAACAGTGTGTGAATTTTATTTATAAAACCAAACAATTATGTACAGCAAACCTGTCTTCTAGGGAATGTAAAATTATTATTGAATATAATGTTAAATTAAAATAGTATCAAATTTTCCACAGTGACCAATTGAACTCTTTGTTATTTACAAACCTGAAGTAGACTCCTTGCATGCTTCATAATTTGATTTGATGATTGTTGTATTCATCTCAGTCTTTCTATGGACTTGAGGTTTTTTTCAAGGACTATTTTTTAAGTTTTTAAGGTAGCCTACCATAAGACAAATCTTATTCTTCAGCTAAGACTGACTGTTTAGGCAGTAAAACAAACACTCATATCAAAATAGAATGTTGTAATTTTATTTTACAAAGTATATAAAATAGATATAAAAAGTATAAAAACATAGAAATCGCACAATGAATATCAGCAGAGAAACCAGAAGAGAATCAGAAGATACGATACGATACAGGTCTCCTTGTATCGATATGGGTGTATCGATATGCCCTAGTGTATCGATACAAAAAGATCGATATTTTCCCCCGTTGTATCGATATTCGATACGATATGTATCGTTACGCACATCACTACATCACTATAGCTCTTCCATTCCAATCTTCGACTTTAGACACACAGAGTTGAGGTTATGTGTCCTTTCTTTTTGAAAAATACTTGCAAAACTACATTTTAATAGAGAAAGTTGTTAATAGATTGAATATTTGGTAGTTTGTTGGTTATTGCGATTATAAATCTTCTATTTGCACTCGAAACACGATCTCGAGTTTCTGAGAGGGCTTTATTTTAAGTGGGCCAACCACATGGCTTTGCTTCAAGATTCTGAAATTATTTGAGTCTATTCCCTAATTAACAGGAAATATAATTTAACGTCTTATTATCGAATAAATCACCATGGGAAAACTGAACGTAACAATATTGAGATACCTAAGCAAGGAAGACTTCAGAGTTTTGACAGCTGTAAGTAGCCTATTCGCTATTGTCTAACTTGAAATTTTATAGTTTATTATTATTTTTTTTAAAAGATTGAGTCTTGATGACTCAGGTTAAGAAGTATAAGACAAGTCAGATCAACAAATATACATAGCTTACAATATTACCAATCTTATACACTAGTTACCATAATAAATTACAATATAAATTTGATCTGAAAGAAACTTGTACACTATAAAAAGCTTTATCAACTAAATATTGTTTACCTACAACCGTAGGTAAGGAAAGTATTGCTTACCAAAAAAAAAAAAATTAAATTTTACCTTCTCTTTTTCAATAGCCTACGGTGCTATCTTCCATCCAGTGTCTTCGCCACGGTGCATTGATTGGGGAGTCGTACATTGTATTGAATTAATGTTTCTCTAGTTTTACATTAATAATATATTGTACTGAATCTATTCATCTATTTAATTCACTTGATATCAAATAACGTGAAGTTATAACTTGAAATCGTGATTTATTACTATTTAAATGAATGAATTTCGTCTAAAATAATCATTTACAGTCGTGTTCATTAGATAGATGCATTATCTATGCTGTGTCTGTCTGAAGTTCGATATTCGCAGTTCTTTTATTCTGCTAATGATTACTTTATTGGAAGAAAAAAATGAAAGAGTGCAAATACAATACATATTCTACTGAACATAAAATGTCTGAAAAGGTAGTTCTAAATCTAACAGACTGAACTATACATATAACAAAATATGTAGTGTACATGTTTATGTACTGCAATAAATACAAATAAAATACCCGCAAAGGCTGAGCTTGAGCGCAGGTATTAGCTTAATACATATTATCGAAGAATAATAATTCTATTAACTTTTCATGTGAAATTTAACGACATGCAGTCAAATATTTGTTAAGAATAAGTATAATAACTCACTTAATCTGGCCGAGTACTTTCGAATCTATGAGATCCATCTTCAGAGGCGCGGGTTCCTAGATCATCATGTCAGTTTTTTGGTTAGAAGTGTTGTGGTTTTTGTAAAATATGATCAAAAAGTTTGTGAGATTTAAAATTTAGTTGTTCATTGAGAATGTTTTGTTTATTGTGTGTGGTGTGTTTGATTTTAAATCTCACAAACTTTTTGATCATATTTTACAAAAACCACAACACTTCTAACCAAAAAACTGACATGATGATCTAGGAACCCGCGCCTCTGAAGATGGATCTCATAGATTCGAAAGTACTCGGCTAGATTAAGTGAGTTATTATACTTATTCTTAACAAATATTTGACTGCATGTCGTTAAATTTCACATGAAAAGTTAATATTAACAACGCAGTTCGTCATGGAACAAACAATCCAGGAAAATAATAATTCATATAAAAAACATCAGTGAAAAAAATAAAAATTCAAACTATAATGAAAGTTCAAAGTGATTACAGAAAGCTTTAAGTACATAGAACCCCTAAATCAGTATCATTTACAAAATCTATTAACAATTCAAATGAAACAAAAGAAATGCATAAACCCTAATTCATCAAGAAAAGAGAAAAGATTATGGAGATATCTATGAGGATGCAATTGAAAATCCAGGGATAAACTTAAAACAGTATCATTTACAAAATATATTGATAATTTCAATGAAAACAAAGAAATACATAAACCCTAATTTATCAAGAAAACACAGTGGAAATGTCTGAGAGGATGCAATAAAAAACCCAGGAAAAAACTTTTCAAGTTATGCACATTTCAACATCCAAAGAATGATGTTATTGAAGCAGAATTTGATACAATCCATTGATCTAGGCCTATACTATCATGAAATTTTTTGTTTAAATGACTTTGTATGAAATGATTAGGTATCATTATTAACAAGCTTGGATTAACTATACAGATACTGTCTCCTACAATCCTACAAATATTCAAATTTGTATCTGGCGTTTCAAATATTATGGATGAAGGTCGGAGATTATAAGGTGATTCAAGTTGCCTGAAAAAATGTGTATGTTTGTTAATGAAGATAATTAGATTCTTGACGAATAAATGAAACGAATAATGAAATGCCTTACAGTTGAAACGTTCAGTTCTGTGAAAATTGATCTACTACAGTAACGCCTAGGCCTGCCGAGTACAGCTCTTATTAGATGCTTTTGGACAGCAAAAACTTTATTCAAATGATTATTGTATGTACCACCCCACACCCTTTTACCGTACTGGAGAAAAGACTGGACAAAAGCATAGTATACCATCTTAGATACCTCTAAGTTATTCAGCTTGTTAATTATATAAAATGTGTGTATCAGGTGTTTAAGCTTTTTGCAAATATTTTTTATATGAGGATCCCATCGCAGATATGAGTCAACCACAACACCAAGATATTTAGCATTATCTACTCTTCTGTCTTGAACAGTGACAGTCTTCAGCGTGGGAGTACCTCCAACCACCCTCAATTAATCATAGCCTATTTATCATTATCTTCATGAATGGTTAGAGGGCTCTTCCCATTACACCTAATTTATCATTTATAGTGAGATTAGAGTCTACCCTCGGCACTACTCTCATAAAAATAGAAGTATATATACCTTTATTTCTATGACTATATCTCTTTTATTCTCTATCACTATATGACTCACCCTCCCGCTATCTCTCCCTCTCCCTCCGGCTACAGACTGAACATCGAGATACGCCACTAATAATAATAATAATAATGAGCGTTTATTGGTCGGGGAGACCCTTATGGGTAGTTCCAACTCACCGTTTGAGTCTTGTTATAGGTAAGGCGACCAGATTTTTGAAACCCCAAAACGGGACAACTGTACGTATTTTTCGGGAGGGGGAGGGATGTTTGAAAATTGATCAGAAAATAGGAGAAAAAACTATTTTTTCTCTATGCAAAGATATTCTTGTAGCCATTCTCACACATCTCATATTAAAACGAGACCAAAGTTTTTAATGTCATCGATGTTCACCATCCGAAGGTGACCGAAGAATAATAAAAGTCCAAGGGATTTTGGAGCTAATGTTCAATTTTAATTAGAACTTAAGTTTAGCTTCTAGATCAGTTAGAGCAATAATAATTAGGCTATCAATAAATGAAAAAAAAAAACTATTCATGATGGAGAATATAAGTAACTTATATTGCCAAAACGGGACAACGGGACATGCCTTTCAAAAACGGGTCGTCTGGTCACCTTAGTTACAGGGAACATGGCGGACCTAGGTGGATAAGTGATAATAAAGCTTATAACATCAAGTCATTTAAGCATGGTCACCCATCCAAGCGCAGTCTTGAGCGCTCGTAACTGAACATCACTAATAATAGTAGAAAAATGAAAACGGTTCTTGGGATCTTACTGGAGTGATAATTTTGGCCAAAGGCTGGAAAGTTTGGAGACCCTTGAGTTAAACAATGGCTTTTAATGTGTTTGTAGGTGTGTTTAAGGCTGTGCGCAGGGTTTTTGGTCATAAACTGAAAAATTTCAACTTTGAACTCACATATTCCATAAAATATTTGATGAAAAAAATAATTTCTCATGGCAATAGTCAACATTTCAATAGGCCTACCTTAATAATATCCAATACAATAAACTTCGAAAAAAATTATGACCAAAAACCCTGCGCACAGCCTTAATGTTTATCGTATTGTTTTTTCTTCCTGTGTATATTTTATGCTGTTTTTCTTATTTTTTTCTAGATTGAGATGGGTATGAAGAACCATGAGCTTGTTCCGGCCTCCTTAGCTGCCTCTATTGCTAATCTAAGACATGGCGGCGTTCACAAACTTCTCAGGGAACTTTGCAAGCATCGACTGCTTAGTTACGAGCGTGGAAAGCACTGTAAGTTCATTATTAAGTTCAACATTCATTTTTTTAAGATTATGGAATATTAAGACAAGTCTAGTCAGATCAACAATTTTTATCTTATTTCAGGATAAAGCCCACATAGGTCTGAGGCCTGTGCGTGGGTAATGAGTTGTATAATCTTGATTAATGAGTTGGATTTACAGTTTCAGGTAGTTTCCGAACCAGCGGGAAGTAATTTTACAGCAGAGAACAGTCTTTTTTGCTGACTTATCCTTACAAAGAGGGCCCAGGAGTTTGTAGAATTTCTATCTGATTGAACAGATACCTGCTGCAGCGGCTATCATTGGTTTTTTAAGAAACCAATCAATTCAATAATTTCAACCTCTTTGTTGTACAATTGTACCACATTCTTGCATGTAAATATATAAGTGGCTTGAAACTGGTTATCGTATTTTTTGGAGTTAAAGGATTTTGAGTATAGTTTTGCGCAATTTCTCTATTGAAATCGTGTCATTGTCTGTCCGTCTGTGCTCTAGCGCTTGAAAGGAAGATTCTAGACTCTTGAAACTTGGTATATAGCTTCCTCATAGTCCAAGTGAGATCGCTATTGATTTTGGAGATTGGGGGTTGAAAGTGATAATCATATTTTTTAGCCTAGATTTGCGCAAAGTCTCATATTTATTGTGATTTACTTTCAGACGACGGATATCGTTTGACAAATAGCGGATACGACTATCTGGCGTTAAAAACGCTGACGTCGCGCGACTCGGTCGCATCGTTCGGCAATCAAATAGGCACCGGCAAAGAGTCCAACGTGTACATTGTCGCTGATAAATCTGGCAACACCGCCTGTCTCAAATTGCACAGGTAAACAAGTTATCGAACAAGTTCAGTGATTTTAAACTTTTGATAAATTTTCTGTAACTAAAAGACACCTTGAGAAATAAAATGACATATTTTTTATACCAATCTAGCATACCGGTATAGTTTTTTCAAAATATTTTTTGAAAAATTGGAATTGTTTTGCAGTTTTAAAAAAGTCTATTTTGAAATTATAACCAAAACGCTGCGCACAGCCTTAAGGGCGGAATAAATTCCTTTTTCTCCTTTTTCTGTCTTCTTCTCTTACTCTTTCTCATCCAATCCTACCTCCTCTTCCTCCTGCTGCTCCTTCTCCTTCTCCCTCTTCTCCTGCTCATCGTCCTCCTCCTCGATCTCCTTGGCCAGTAGTGTTAAAATAGCTTCATTACGACACTGCTTTGATAAGACGTGGAATAAAGTGAGTTGTATTTACATCGCTTTCTAGCCTCTTCTATCTACTTTCTACCTTATAACGTAGATATAGTCAATTAACCACATTATTACATAATCTTTTACAAAACTTCCAGGTACAAGTACATATTTATATATCCTCCTCCTTCTTCTCCTCCTCCTTTTTCTTCTCCTTCTTCTCCTCCTTCTCCTACTACTACTCCTCCTCTATCTTCTCTTCCTTTTACTTCTCCTCTACCTCCTCCTTTCACTCCTCCTCCTTCATCTTCACCTTCTTCTCCTTTTTCTTCTTCCCCTCCTGCTCCTCCCACTGCTCCTCTACCTTCTCTTCCACGTCCTTCATCTTATTCTTTATAGTCTTCCCTCTTCTTCTTCTTCCCTCTTCTTTTGCCCTCTTCTTCACTCTTCTTCTTCTATCCTTTTCTTATTTTTTTCTTCTTATTCTTAAATAAAATAAATAAATAAACAATGATTTATTCATCAGAAACAAACAATACAACTTATAATTCAATAAAATATAATTCATAAAAAATCAGTGCATTATAATAAATGTTATTAAATAATTAAAAAAAATCTGATGGAATTACGCATAATTATGCAAGCTCTAGTTGAGCATGACCGCATATGGGAGTATATATATATATATATATATATATATATATATATATATATATATATATATATATATATATATATATTATAATTCAAGACATTCCATGATAACAGTACCCAAAAAAATTACAATGCCCTATAATTTAACAATCTTCAGGAGAGTCCACTAACGTTGGAGAAGCTTAGAGAAGAGATTACACAATGATATTGTACATGTCATCTAAATCCTGTTCATGCATACTAATTAGAAAAGCCTTCAATTTACGTTTGAACAGAGGTGGTGATCCTATATGCGAAATCACTAATGGCAATTTGTTGAAGAATTTTCCTTCTAAGAAGAGAAAAGATTTACGGAAAAAGTTGAGTTTGGTCTTGGCACTCTTACCTGACCAGCACCTCGAGTCAGTGGCCTCTGCTCAGCAGAATCAGTTGTGTTGCATAAATTAGCACTAGCCCAATAAAATTGTAAAAGTACTTTATATATGAATAAAGAACGTAGGCTTAGTATCTTCAAATTGCTGAACAGGCTGGCACGAGCAACAGGTTCCTCTTGTAAAAAGCGAAGCAAGGATCATTGTAAACTTATTAATGGTTTCAAGTGGGTTATGTAAGTACATTCCCAGCATGAAATACCATATGAAATTCTGGAATGTGCAAGGGAGAAATATATGTTTTTCAGAACGGAAATTGGACATGAATTTCTTGTGAGATAAATCGATGAAAAAGCAAGTGTAAACTATTTTTTAGTATCTGTATGTGGCCCCTCCACAGAAGATCGTCTTCCATTGATAGACCCAAATATTTTATCTTACTAGATTGTAATATCTCACAGCAGTTAAAATTCTCTTGATTGAGACAGTGAATATTGTGGTATTTTAGTGGTTTTTCAAAAGAAAAATATTCGGAAAGTGAAAAATTCATGTAAGTTGTTTTATCAGCATTAAGTTTCAATTTATTAAATGAAAACCACTGAGCCAACAGATTGAGATCTGATTGCATTTTGACATGAAGATTTTGTAAGCCATCTGCACCATAGTTAAGAGCAGTATCATCTGCTCAAGCAGATGCAAAAGCAGTTATGGTTCCACTGATAGGTCCATGATACAGATCATTTATAAATATCAAAAATAAAACAGGCCCCAAAACTGACCCTGTGGAACGCCAGCACTAATAAATTTTGCTGAGCTTGTAGCTTCATTGAAGCTACACACAAACTGACTCCTGCCTGAAAGATATGACTGAAACCAGCTCAAGGCTACACTTCGTACTCCTGTCAGTTCCAATTTCTCAAGTAAAATATTGTGATCAATTGTATCGAATGCCTTGCGAATATCAAGAAACAGTGCTGAAACTTTTGAAACCTGCTTATTATTTATGTTTGAGCAGGGTGGCCACCTACCGGGAGAACCTGGAATTCCTCATGATTTTACATAGCCGGGAAAAATTCCGTGAATTCCTCATGAATTTTTCCAATTACTCATGAATTTTTCATAAATGCCAATTTATTTATTAAAGTGTACCATAACAATAAACTCAAAATACTCAAATAAAATAAAAACGCGATGGCTAGCAATAATAATTGGCAATGTTTTTGGAACTATCTAAAAACATCGATTTTTATGAAACATCGGATTCCAAACATCGATGTTTATGAAACATCTGTCTCCAAACATCGATGTTTTTTCCTGTTTTGCCATAACTAGTGTTGTCGCGAGTATATTTTTTGTTATCGTTAAGGCGGATTTACATTAGTAGAATTTTCTTCAAGGTTACATTCAAATTTTATTGAATCAAGGGAAATTGAATGAATACATGATAAATTTTCAAATATATTGATAACTTTGACACTGCAGTCTATTTTTGTGAGGAATTTTTCGTTTTTCAACTACTCACTGAGTGTTGAAGATGGACCCTGTCCGAAAGCGCTCAACATACATGAGTAGTTGAAAAAACGTATTAATTCCTCACAAAAATAGACTGCAGTGTCAAAAATTATCAATATATTTGCAAATTTAAATACGCAATTCGTCATTGAAGATCAAACTGACGATTTCCATAATAATTATTTATGAATGTATATAATAATATTATATTGTTGTTGTTCCTCAAATACCTGGAAAATTTGAAATTTTACTCTGGAAAACCGGGAATTACTCATGAATTTTTAATTTTAAAATGGGTGGCCACCCTGTTGAGTGAATTTCAGACAGAAACTTGCACAAAGCCAATTCAGTACTCAAACCCTCTCTGAAGCCAAATTGATTTGGGATAAAAAAATCTAATGAGTTGAGAATTGAAATTAAACGAACCCTAACTAGTTTTTCAAATATTTTTGAGAAAATGGATAGCAAAGAAATTGGACGATTACAGTCAATTGTATTGCCTTTTTTGGAATAGGTATCACCTTTGCAACTTTGAGTTTAGATGGAAATTTGCCATCACTGAGACTTCTATTAAATAAATATGATAGTATTTTACATATTTTAGGTGCTATTTTCTTGATGAGAAATGGTGAAAGTGTGTCTACACCAGGAGATTTATTACTGGATGTACTGTATATAACTGCCAACACTTCATCTGCACTTATAGGCCTCCAGAAAAGTGGTCTGAGACTACGGTTAGTCTTGAAGGACCTGTAAAAGGCGTTCCTGGCCTCTGTTGGGGGTGGAGGTGTGTGTGTATCAGTTTTTGCTATTTCAACAAAATAATTGTTTAGCTCCTCCTCTACTTCCACTTCATCTGTCACAAGTTCACCTCTTCTGACAAAATTTATTGATGTTTTCTTATTTTTCTGCCTTCCTACCAATTCATTAAGATTCAACTGCAGTTAGACGAGAAAACACATTTTAGTTTAATATTTCTCCGCACTTCACAGCGTAGCGCTGAACGGAATTAGTGTAGGCAGTAGGGAGTGTCTCCTTCCTACAGCGGCGGCTCCCCCACCAACTGGCCATTAGTGGGTATGCGCGTATGAGAGTGTGTGAGGGAGCGAACGACAGAACGTTTACAGGCTACATTTTTATCTCAAGACTGGTTTCGCTAATGACTCATGAGCAAGAAAAGGAGAGCCAATAGCAAGAGAGGATGTGTTTTGGAATTGCAATTTCGGTGTCACACCGCTCAGTGTTTAGTTTACCGGACTGAAAACTGAACAGAAAGTTGAATCCTAAGATTGTGAATTTCAACTAGTGAATTCATCCACATTACAGAGGTGCCCATCCCCCCCTAGTCTCATTACGCACCCCCCCCCCTAAATTCAGCACCTGCCCCCCCCCACAATAAAGTAGGCATACCCCCAAAAAAATGCGAAAAAATAAGCTCCAATATTCAAACGAAATTAAAAGAAGATTTCTATAGGTATTGAAAAAAATCAAACCCAGTCGATAATATACAAAATGTATGTATATTTCTTGAGATTCTTACAGAGCTTAATTTTCGAAATTGAGAAATACCGGAGCTCAGACTCACCGGCTGGTCCGGGGTCGTCCCCCGGAAAATGTTTAAAAATTACACTTGAATTGGTGCATTTTAAACGCATTTGAGCATGGTAATGCACATATAATATTACATGATATGCAAAATAACAAGCTAGTTCAGATCTGGTTTAAAATAAATGATTTTATTATAGATTTAGATAGCCGGAGCTCCGCTCCGATGTGCTCCGGCTGACATTAAGCCGATTCTTTACATAGGTAAAATTTTTTTTGTAAAGGTAAAAAAGAAATAGCTTAACTTCCTGCACAGATCCTAAACATAACTATTTTAGCTGATTCATATTCAATACTGTAGTATAATAATAATTATAAATCTATTGTCATTACTGTTTTGAACAATGTAAAATATTCAAAATTTGTGGAGAGAGCAGTTTTGGACTTGAGTCTGTTGCTCCTTCACATTCATTGTAATTTTTTCACAATAAATAAATAAATAAATAGACATTCTATGTGGTGACTTCATAATATATTTTTGAATATCGTCACAACTTTTTTTAGAAAGCCCCCAGGAATTTCAATGACGCAGTCTGCGTCCTAGCCCAGCCCTGTGGGCACCCCTGCAAATTAAAATCTGATTCTGATTAATAAAAATATGAAAATTTTAGTATTAGTATACTGCAACAGTAATACACTTACATACCCCCACTTGAAGTTTCTCCAACAAGTTTTCTGTTTCTCTCATCTAAGAGAGATGACATAATTTCAGAGGGTTATTGAGATCGAGGAAGAACGACAGAGAGAGAATAAAATGAAGGCTTTACCAGTTGCGTAACGTACACCCCCGCAGACCCACCATGACGCGGGGGGGGGGGGGCTGGACTGGAAATATATTTTTTCAAGAAATGGCCCGTGCCCAGACTGAAATATACATATTTTTTCAAAAGAAATAAAACTGTAACACTGAAGGAAGAAAGAAAGAATGGGCTAAATATGTCAGGTCAATGTTTATTGTTTACTTTATCAATTTGCTGATAGATTTATTGGAGGAATTTAGAAGCAGGATGTTGTGACTTCACTCTTCAGGAATGGAGACATACAGAGGACAAAACACTCTTTAGACAAACTTATGTAGACTGTTATAAATCATGACGGCTATGTCTCCACAGTGCAAATTTTAGAGGAAATGAATATTATTTTCTCATCGAATTCCTCAATGTATATTAGCATATACGAAGTAATGCAAAATGGGGGGGTTGTGTAGAAATGAAAGTCAATATTTTTCTTCATACAGTATTTTGAATCCAGTCTCCCCAATTCCCCCACTCATTAGGTTTCACTTCGATGAACCCCCCTACGACTCTATTTTATTCCATGCTGTGGCGGTGGGGGTAATGGAGACCGGTGGCGCTTTCTGGTGAGCGACCAATTCAACTATTTTTCAAATGAAACCGTTTATTTCTTGTTCCAATTTCGTGACGTCATACGTTTTTGTTTCACAGTTTATGACAAAAGTATAAGGAATTTGAATAAAATTTCAATGGATTTAGATTCGTGTTGTTAATCTCTAGGTGTCTTGCTTTTTAATTTCGCTGATTAATGCTTCTTTTAAAAAAATGACATAATCATATTAAATTCCCAAAATAAGAAAAACTGAAAGAAAAAAACGAATTTTGAAAAGCAAGTGATCTTTGTAAAAGTATGAAGATAAATCATGTAAATTTTCAAGGCAATTTGAGGTTCCATTCTTGAGATTTTAATGAAATAAAACTGGACAAAATGCTCATTTTCTAGCTTGCTCAGTACAGGTGCAGTTGAATCTTAATGATTGTCCATTGTTTCTTACAATTACCCCTAGCATTATGAAAAAGTGTTGAATAGTATTTTTCCTTTGCTTCCTTAACCCAAACTTGCACTTTATCCTGAAACTTTCGGAAATTTTGTTCTGCTCGAATGTTGTTCCGGTCCCTTTTCATTATTTTATAGAGTTTGTTCCTTGTTTCAATTGCCTGAACTAGACCACATGTCATCCAAGGCTTGAGTGCCCTTGAACGGTGATTGTTCGATCTCCTGCCTACTTCAATACTTACACTAGACAAATGTATATGTGTTTGCAAAGTATTTTCAAAACCAGAATAAGCAGAGTCAATATCTACACCATTGTAGACAGAAATCCAATCCTCCATCTCAAGCAACCCATTCAACACGACATAATCTATTTTGGAAGTTTCGGTGACTCTTTGATTATTATTAATTTTCTTATACGGAATTGCAACACACACTGCTCTATGATCGGTCAATCCCACATCGATCACAGCTGCTAACACATTAGATAAGGGCCTACCTCTAAACAGTATGTGATCAATACATTATGAACTGGTATTTCTTACTCTAGTATCCATATTAATCAAGGAATCCAAGCCATTTAGTGAATGGCTTCTTCTTCTTCAACCTTCTCCACTTTCTGTTATTTTCGATTCACTTTATTTATCTATTTATAGACTGGGTCGCATCTGCTTCCGCAATCTGAAGGAGAAGCGCGACTACCATGCCCATAGGCACAAGGCGTCGTGGCTCTACTTGTCTCGCATTTCGGCCACCAAGGAGTTCGCCTACATGAAGGCTCTGCGCGACCGCCATTTTCCCGTGCCCAGGCCAATTGACTGCAACCGACACTGCGTTGTCATGGAGCTGGTCAATGGGGTGCCGCTGTAAGTAGAGCCACACTCATTTAGGCCTACTCATCTATATAAATAAAATTAGAGTTTTGTCTGTACATTTATCAGAATTGTATATTTTTTGGTTATTTTTACGTTTTATACATTAAATAAGCCGAAAATAGTGTTATCTCACTTTCTGTCTGTCTGTCACGGCCGCAAAGGTATTTTTCGCGGCCTTCTCAAAAACGAGAGCATCGATCGGGATTTTAGTTATTGAACAGTATTGAAAACATTATTGACAATGTTTTTAGCTATAAAAAACTAAATTAACTTTTTTTTTAACAGAGTAATAAACGTTTAAAAACCAAGTACTGTGCGATTTTGGATACATTTTACGCGGCCTTCTCCTCAAAAACGAGAGCATCGATCGGGATTTTAGTTATTGAACCGTATTGAAAACATTATTGACAATGTCTTTAGCTATAAAAAACTAAATTAACTTTTTTTTCAACAGAATAATAAACGTTTAAAAACCAAGTATTGTGCGATTTTGGATACATTTCTTCCAAGTTTTATTACCACATAAGAATAAGAACAAATCACGTAATTTATGATGATATATCAATCAGCTGTTCTCAAATATAAATGGTGGGCCCTTCGCGGCGTTATTTACGCTGTCTGCAGACTTTTGTAGTCGGAGCATTGCAGTCTTTTAGGAAACATTTATGTCTGGTGAATTAAAGCTCATCTTATGTTTTATCAATTATTTCTTTGTTGAAAAAAAAACAAAATTTTCTAATTTCGATTTATCAAAACAAAAATTAACATTTTAGGAAGGTGCGGTTTGTGCTAGGCTCTTGGGAATTCGCCAGGTAGCACTATTATTACCACATGAGAACAACAACAAATCACGTAATTTATGATGATTTATCAATCAGCTGTTCTCAAATATTCTCTCTGATAACTGTCACTGAATTGTTTACGTCCTAAGTTGTTAACTAAGCTGCTAACATCTTCATGATCGTTGCTATCAAAAAAGCTGAAACATATTTAGTCGTATTTCTAAACATAATCCGTACGAAGGACGGGTAGCTGCTAGTTTATAATAAAATTGTGACAAAATTGCTATGAATAATGATAATAATGTTATGCGTTCTATCTCTGAAATAATGCTTAGAACACTTGAAATTAACACGTACACGCACTAATCAATTATGACACACAGAAGAAATCAATCAGAAACAAAAAATCAATAATGTTCAGGTAATAATGAATGTATAGATACTAAAGAGAATGGTTAGGTTTGGGAAGTGATAGCCGAGTGCCTTAGCAGGTATCTGTTCAATCAGAGATAAGCTAAGAAACAGCTGGGCCATCTTGGTAAGGGTGATCGATTAGATTAGCCAGTAAAAAAAATTGTTCTCTGCTGTAAAATCACTTCCTTATGTTTCGGAACCTACCTAAAACTGTAGGTCCAACTCATCAATCACCATCATCCAGTTCATTACCCTCGCACAGGTCTCAGACCTATGTGGGCTTCATACTCTGAAAAAAAATGTCAGTGATATCCTGATGGACAAACTACGGCCCGCGACATGCTTTTGAGTAAACACAGAAATCACACATTCGAAATTAATTATAATATAGAAAATAAATGTGATATAATGTAAACTATGTATTTTGTATTGCTAAATTAAAATAATGGTTACTTATTCTTGTTGATGTAAAATCTATTCTCTGCCTGGCTAGTAAATGCTTATGGCTTTTATTGGTGGGAAGAACCGTTCGGGTGGTTCCACCTCGCCGCTTGAGCAATGTTATTGGAAACATGGGGGACCTAAGATTTTAGGTGAGCTCCGAACGCGGGGAAGTGAAAAAAAGAAGAGTAAGAAGAATAAACAGAAGAAGAAGACGAAGAAAAAGGAGAAGAAGAAGAAGACGAAGAAAAAGGAGAAGAAGAAGAAGAAGGAGAAGTAAAAGGAGAAGAAATTCTAGATAATTCTAGATAAATGTTTCTCGGGAGCCCCAAAGCAGAACAACGGGCGATTTTGAGACATTGTTGCAGAACGACATACTTCCAAAGTAATTAGTAGGATACAAAATAAGTTAAATGACACAACCTTGCCATGTTTTTTGTAGTTTGTATTTACGTTGTCACAAAGCGTTTTGTGACGGTAGGATTATTTGAAATTAAAATGGTTAATTTCAAAAAGAGAGTGAGCGACGCTCGACCGAGTAGCAGTGGCGGGAGGAATAGAGGGGTGGTAAGATGGTACCGTACGCGCATCTTCGGCGCGGCGGTCTACCTGTAATCTACCTCCACCTAATTAATTACTCCTCCCCCGCACTCCGCCTACACACTAGCCTATAAAACGGACAGCGCCGATTGATTCGGCAGACTTGAAGTGCTGCTAGCTCGTGGTTCGTTTCTACTAGTATTCCAAGTGAGTCCACTCGAGGGCCTCTTAACCTGAATACCTGGTCAGAACGACTACCTCTGTCACCATAAGTACCCCATGCTTTCCACCTATTCCTCTCCCATCCTTCCCGAGCCTTGCGATTATCGACTGCTTACTTCGATCCTCTATCTCAGAGCGGTTTCAGACCAGCGAAGAGTATCAACCCCCGAATTAAGCGGTTACCGACTGCGACTGTTCGTTCCCATCCCCACAACAACTTCCTTGAAACCTCTGGTGCGGTTGCGGACTGCACTCACCCATTCCTCAACCTTCTCGTCGCGGTTACAGACTCGCAGCAAGCCCCTAGTGCGGTTCCAGACTGCATATATCCTTTCCTCCATCCTCTCGTCGCGGTTTCAGACACGCAACGAACTCCTGTTTGCGGTTCTAGACTGCATACGTCCTCTCCTGTATCCTCTCGTTGCGGTTAAAGACATGCAACGAACCCCTCGTGCGGTTGCAGACTACATTTCTCCTTTCTTCATCTCTCTCGTCGCGGTTACAGACACGCAACGAGTCCTTTTTGCGGTTGCAGACTGCAAGTATCCTTTCCTCCTCCTTCTCAGAGCGGTTTCAGACCAGCGAAGAGTGTGGCCCCCGAATTGAGCGGTTGCAGACTGCGAGCGTTTGGTCCTATACCCTTCCAAAGCACTTCTCGGATTGAGAGGTGGATCCTCCAAGAGCTCGGCGGTTGCAGACAGCCAAAGCTTGTCACCTACACCCACGCCAAGCGGTTCACAGACCGCGACGTGTGTTCCAACCCCGTCCAAGTATTCCTCGTTTCATAACAGAACCAACCATTCCTTCCTTACCGAGTGACAGCTCGCCCTGTCCGCGAGCAGAAGCCCCCAGACGAAGGAAAGAAGTAGTAGGCCAGGATAAAGCTGCTAAAGAGCAGGATAAGCCTACGAAGAGTATGGCCTCTTTTCCTAACCCCGCCAATTTCCTGTCTGAGTCTAGTCAATCAGGAGAAAATCCTGATAACAATCAGTCACTACTCGAGGAGGAGTCGAGGAGTGCTGATAACGTATAATCTAATATAATCTGTAATGTATACAAAATCAGTTTGAACAATTTGTTTAATCCACATTGAATACCAATTATTAAATTTGATAAATTTATTTTATTTTTAATAATAAAAGCTGAATCGAATTTTGCCGACCATATCATTCAAACTGGACACACTTTTACTGACATCAGTACCAACCTACACATTCTACATATAAAATCTAAAGGACACGAACTCAACACCTTGGAACAATTTGAAATATACAAACACACCACACACAATAAACAAAACATTCTCAATGAACAACTAAATTTTAAATCTCACAAACTTTTTGATCACATTTTACAAAAACCACAACACTTCTAACCAAAAAACTGACATGATGATCTAGGAACCCACGCCTCTGAAGATGGATCTCATAGATTCGAAAGCGCTCTGCCAGATTAAGTGAGTTATTATACTTATTCTTAACAAATATTTGACTGCAAGTCGTTAAATTTCACATGAAAAGTTAATATTAACAACGCAGTTCGTCATGGAACAAGAAATCCAGGAATTTTATTTTCCTTTTTCTAATCAACAAACAGATCTCTATATTTAGCCTCTAAGCTCTTTATAATTAATTATTATGTTAAGTGACCAAAGACCAAAGCTAAGCAGCTACTATGTAAAGATACACTCTAATATTGCTTATTAACCTAATTTGTGAATTAAAGTTCAGCAACCAATCAACCATCCATACTAAACTAAAATAATTTATATTTACTATAAATATTGAAAGAAAATTTGAATAAAATTATTCATATTAATTACAACTTTATATAGTTTGCAGGGTGACTAGCGACCGGGAAAAAAGTCAGGGAATTTTTAAATTCTGTAAAAGTCAGGGAATATGAAAAAATATCGGGGAAAATTCGTAGTAATTATATACCTAAAAATAATTATACTAGTGGGCCCAAAGGGCTAGAGAAATCGCTTGCAAACAACTAATTTTGGGAAACTCATTTCGGAAGCTTATCGTAGGGGAAGAAGGTAACGAAAAACGGCTGTTTTGAAGATACTGGATTTAGATAAAATTCACAAGACATCTATCACTTGAAGTTCAAGTTTATCGTTGCTCTGATACACTGATTTATTTTCCACAAAAAAGACCTACTGTACTCATATTCCTAATATAGGGTATCCCATGTAAGGTGTAAAAACCGGTTACCTAGGATTCTGCATCAAATTTCTGACAAAAAATGATCAGTGACGTTTTTGAAATGAGGCTTTTGTTTTCGAAATATCTCCATAATATGACTTTTTCGAGATACGCTCACTTCCCGCCATTAAATGCTTAATAACTCAAAAACTGCTGATCGGATTGAAATTATGATGACATTGTTGGAAAGAGCAAAACATTTCGCTGAAGATACATGTATTTTCAATATGTAACCCTATCTGTTTTTTTAGGGGTCAAAGTACAAAGAAGTGGATTTTTCGAAATCTTGAAGCGATTTTTCTCGATTTGTTTTTAGGGTGACATAATGAAAATTTTACATGAAAGACATCCTCATTTCTCAAGCTTTAAAATGAGACTAAAATTTTATAAATTGGTAATTTGCAAATGCTTGAAAATTATTTTAAAAAAATGTCACAAACCCACAAGAATTGGGACAAGAGCTGAGAGAGTAGAAATTTGATTTTTTTCCTAAATGATTAATCACTGCTTCCCAATAAAGGTAGATCGGATGAGAGCACGTTCACAAGAAGTGGTGCTGTCAATTTTCATAATACACATACTTGGGCAACTGAAAATTCTCACGTAATGAGACCAAACCGGTTTCAGCACCAATTTTTGGGTAATGTGTGGACTGGAATAATCGATAATCATATTCTTGGGTCATATTTTTTTAAAAAGCATTTAAAATGTGATGATTTTAAACTTTTTATTGGATCTTAAAAAAAATCATTTAAAAATTTTATCAGAATTTTTGATAAATTTTTATCTAGGCTAATACATTTATCTAAAAATTTATCAATAAAATATTTTAGATCTTTTTGATCTCATGGAATAATTGCCTCTTAATGCTTTGAGGCAAGGAATGTGGATACACTGTTGTCTGGCGCATTTTGCTGGAAATGATCTTTATTTGTACCAGCCTGATTTACGTTATGATGAATAATATTTTGTTTCTGTTTATTCTTTTGTCAATGCTCTAAAAATTGAAAACTTTATTTTCAATCTATTGTGAAATGGCACTTATTCTATACATGAATGGATAAATAAATTAACTATACAGTACAGTGGCGGATCCACGGGGGCGGAAAGGGGGAATATCCCCCTCCAAACGCAGAAGAAGTAGAAGAAAAAGAAGAAGGCGAAAAGAATAGGAAGGAAAAGAGAGAAGAAGAAAAAGAATAGAAATTGATAGAAGGAGAGAGATGAAAATGATAATAGAGGAAGAAGGGGTAAAAAAGAGGGGGAAATGAAAAGTAGAAGAAAATGAGAGTTATCAAAGTTGTTGACAAGGGAGTTAGACTGACACTGTAGCTATGGCACTGCTTTGTTTGATGTAGCGATACACATTAAAAGGTTATTAAAATGTGTGTTGCATTATTTTTATACTTTCTAGAAGCAAGTACCTCATAATGTAATTATTTTTCTAATAAATCTCTATTTTTATTTAACAATAGTTTTATAGCAGACGGTAGACAGTCAAGAGTCCAACATTTTTGGACTAAGGATTTAGAGTGATCAATGATTATGATATCTGGGTGAATTTACAGCATGGCTAAAAGGAAACAGTGGTTGTCCCTGGAAACAAGAACTCTGTCCAAAGATAAGTTTAAAAAGAGGATGAGGGGATTTTTTTAGAATAATTCTGTGTGAAATCTAGTCAGTTTGTATGAAAAGTAGTCTAGAAACCCAGTATTCACATTATCTAAACGCCCCGGCCACCCCCCCCCCCCCTCCCTTTGGTGATACCCACTCATCTAATGATATCAGCGTGTTTTAGTCATCAGAAATGAATATGTTACACACTCATTTTTTTTTTCAGTTAATCCTGATTTTCAATTTCATACAATGGAGCAATCTTAGAAATGTTCAACTTAATTACGGAATTTCAACTTACAAATTTCAGCGAGATTTCAAAAAATCCACATTTTTGTACTTAGACCCCTAATAAAACACCCCAAATGATTGGGTTACATATTGAAAATACGGGTATCTTCAACAAAATGTTGTGCTCTTTCCAACAGTGTCATCATAATTCCAATCCGATCAGTAGTTTTTGAGTTATTGAACATTTAATGGCGGAAATATGGAGATATCTCGAAAACAAAGGCCTCTTTTCAAAAACGTCACTGAACATTTTTTGTCATAAATTAGATGTTTGTATCAATAGAGTAGATATATTTACCACATAAAAAACAGCTGTTTATATTATATTATTTTTTTATATTTTTATGTTTATACATTCATTTATCAGGGCAATGAAATTAGTATATCAGCGATAGAGATTTTATAAAAAGCCTGATTGCATTTATTCACCCACAGTTGATGATAACTCAAAATTAATATGGTGAAGACAACTATTTTCTATATATAGTAATATATAGATATATTAATGAAGGGCTGAGAACCTATCCTTTTGTTTCGCTTCAAAAAGGATGAAGGAGTGGGTCAATTTCATTGGCAAACGAACTTGATCTGTATTAAGGTTCCAAAAATATGTGTTTAAAATTTGAAGTTGATTGGTCAAAGCGTTCGAAAGTTATCGTTGAACATACACACAAACCCACAAATACACAGAAAAAGCCGCGAGCCTCCAGTCATGAGTCACAATTCAAAACTAAGAACTCGCGACGCTCGTTCAATTATTGAAACCCTAACATGAAATGCTCCAATATCGAACTTGAAATGCGTTTTTAGATGGGAAACCAGACAAATAAGCTAGATAGGTTAAAAAACATAAAATTGTTTTGATTATTCGCAAGGTCTTTTTGTTTTTCATCCATATAAAAGCCAAATACCCTTGATTCACTGACTCATTCATCAGCGTTTCTCGAAAACCACATGGCTAATTAAATTGAAATTTGGTACACATGTCCCATTGTCCCATGTCTCTAGAGCATGCTAAGAAGGAATTTTAAAAAAATCCCAAAAATACAGTCAAAAGTGAACATTCAAAAAATTATATATAAGAAATATGAAGTTGTGAATTTAATAACTGTATCCTCCGTATCCATGACAACAGATGATCAACAAACAAAAATGGTGGTTCGATTCACGATTTTGTACGAATTTTAAACCACCCTTGGGGTCCAGGGGGGACTCTGCCGGCTAGTACCTTATATTGGTCAGGGAAAATTTTATTAATGGTCAGGGAAAAGTCAGGGAATTTTTGTAGCTTACTTTGCTAGTCACCCTGGTTTGTAATAACATTGCTTTCAACTATGCGGAAAACGTCAAATAATCCGTGAGAACATGTTAATTCCCGCAGAAAGATTATGACATATTTTGGGTCCGTCGCAGAAAGACCAAAAACATTCTGCTTTGGGGCCCGGGAGAGTAGCTCTCCCTTCGGGGAGCCTCCGGAAGAGACACCCTTCATGAATTAGATTGCCTGATAGCTGATCTCATCTGGATCACAGCCCCCCATTGTGTGTTTTAAACAGGAGTCCTTCTTTTTTTTATTATTGAGGTAGGTATTGAAATTGAAATTGAAATACTTTATTCTCCAAAATTAGCAAAACAACAATAATTACAATTGGAAAATACAATATATTGGAGGCTCCTCTTATGGGCACATGCCTGTGAGAGAGGAGCGAGTATCATTGAGTCTGAAAATGCAAATTGATAATTGAAATGTAAAAGAAAGAATTATCTCTCATAATAATTAGTATTAATCAATTTTTTTGGCCCGCCCACATAATTTCTTATTTCATGGCTCTCTCCTTGAAAAGTTTGCACATGACTGGTATAGCTCGTGAGGCGGGAGGTGAGTTTTATTATTATAAACTACATTTCGAAAGTGGTATATATATATATTGTAGTGTATGCGACCCTGTCCACTGTTCATTCATTCCAGCCGAAGCTTTCTATTATCCAATACAAAAAACTTGCAAAAAAATTGTGACCAAAAACCCTGCGCGTAGCCTTAAAGTTGAATTTGATTCTATGTTATTTTGTTGGCTTGTGCAGGAGCCAAGTACATGAAGTGGATGATGTGGAACGCTTGTATGACGAACTGATGAACCTGATCGTCCGTCTGGCGAACTGCGGCGTCATACACGGCGACTTCAACGAGTTCAACCTGATGCTCTTGCCAGGCGGCACGCCGGTTATCATTGATTTCCCACAAATGGTATCTACCCTTCACATCAATGCACAAATGTCAGTAACCGGCGCTATTCTATTCCAACAATTTACATTTAGTTGAATCTGTTTTATCATTTTTATAAGTTCAATAAGATAAGAAACTTAGAAATCATCCGCCTAATTTGTCATTCCTATGCAGAATCGCTTTTTCAGTACCGTACTGAATTGAAGAAGTATGGAGTGGTGCTATGAATACAGCATCCGTATTAATAAGCTGTTCACCCTTCAAAAGCACATTGTCAGAGCGGCTTTGGGTAGACCCAGACTCTATCCTAGTAAATTAATATTTGAAGAAATTTATGTTATAACTATAAGGCAGTTGATGAATAATAAGACGAAGTTGTCACAACCACATTTATTAAAAACCAGCTGGCCCGACGCGCGTTGCTGCGTTCTCATAGAAAATTCACCTTGATTTTATTATTCGCCACCTCCCGCTGAGGTTACATTTAAAATTAGGAAAGAAGTTAGTCCTAGGGCTCTTCCAGCTGATCAGAGAGGCCTCCATCGTTGTTTTCTTACTCGCCACCTCTGAATGAAGAAACATTTTAAATTGAAACCTACGAATATAAGGATAGAAGCTAGGTATTTGATTTTATTATTCGCCACCTCCCTCTGAGGCTTCATTTCATATTTCTAGCTGCATTGGTTAACAGATGTCATCAACCTGGCATAATTACATTTCATCATACCCAGTCGTATGTTTCCTACATACTGCAAGGCTCTGACACGGTACATGTAAAGTCTTTGCGTTTCAGACAGCGTGAATAACGCCGCCAAGGGGGTGCCATATGATTAAAAACTGTTGACTTTTATCAGCTGTTCCTTTAAATATAGATTTCTCCTTTTTGTGTCCTTCTGCGAGGACTTTTTAACTCCCAAACTTCATAGGAACCATTTCGGGACTATTCTACATTGTGCCTGAAAATTTCATAAAAATCGGTTCAGCGGTTCCAGAGTCTATAGGGAACATACATACATACATACAGACAGACATTCATTTTTATTATGAGAATGCTGATAAATTTTGTGTCACCAAAGTTATACTCAGTGATTGAAGATTATTCGCCTTACGATGAAGCAATTTCGAATATATATATCTATATATATATATATATAGATAGATAGGGAGATACTAGTTTCGGTTGTTACACAATCATCAATCTCAAACAAACTCTCAAGTCTCACTATTTTTAATAATGTGGTTGCGACAACTTCTACTCTTATTATTATTTATGGATATTTTCCACATTATCACCTTCGCCACTTCAAAGAAAGATATGGATGTTATATGTATATATATATATATATATATATATACAAAAATAGTTATAGTAATCAGTTTGATAGAAAATTGTATCAGAGCACAAGCTTTCTTTGCTGATGCGTGTTTAAATTAATTACAAACGTTACATAGTCATGTTTTAAGTTGGAAATATGTATATCTCTGTATTTATTTAAATTTTTTTAGAAGAATAAATTTAAATTTGATTTTTTACTTGGATGACATGAAGAACTGTTTGAAATCAATAAGAAATTGAAATATTTTGAGACATATTTTTGAGAATATTTTGGATTGTTGAGACAGAACATGTAGATATAAGAAAGTGGAGGGAGCAGAAAGTCAGAAAAAATATATATATATGATGATGATGATGATCCATGAACTCCATCATGGCTATCTTTAAAGATGGCCTCCTTTCTACACTTTTTTGTAGGTTAAAGCCGTAAATTAGTTTTCTTTGTAGTGGCGAAGGTGATATTGTGGAATATATCCATAATGAATAATAAGACATGAAGTTATCACAAACACATTCATTTAAAACCGTGAGCGAATAGTATCATTCTGTGTTTAGTATATATATCAAGCTACTCTGTACTTTTGTTTTAGTTTGTTTGAAATTCGCCATACATTAGTGTTGAATTGAACAATATGACTGCTGAATTTTGATAAATATTTTCAAGTTTTATATTTTTAATAGTTCAAAAAATAATTTTGAGAAGGAAATCGTTTTCCACAGATGTCGAGTATAGTTTGAACATTTGATCTGACATGAAACTTAAATCTTGTAAAATTGATCTACTTTGAAATTCGCAAGGTGTCAATGAAGAAGGAGAAGGAAGAGGAGAAGTAGAAGAAGAAGAAAAGGAGAATGAGGAGGTGAAGGAGAAGAGAATAAAGAAGAACGTTGTGGATAATGAGGAGAAGATGAAGTAGGAGGAGGAGGTGGAGAAGAAGGATGAGAAGAAAGAGAACGTTATGAAGATGAAGAAGGTGGTTGGGAAGAAGAAGAAGAAGAAGAAGGAGAAGATAAAGAAGAAGGTTATGACGAAGGAGGAAAAGTCTTTGAAATCTCGAAAAATTTTACATTGATACATTAAATAAATCATTTCAACTGAGAAGAGAGTTTAATCTTGTAAAAGTGATCTACTCTGTTTGAAATTCGCGGTGATATAACTTGGCCGCGAATGGCGTCAGATCCCATGTGGCATGGTCTTGCTTGTTTTCATTTCCTGTTAAACCTTTTCAACAGTGGCGGTAGACGTTATGCCCATCGACTTTCTTATACCTCTATGGCAACAACGTTCTATGACTGATCTAATTTTTTCTATCAAAAATGAATTAAGTTTCCAACAGGTGTGGTAATTGAATTTATTTCACTTTCTTATTGCAGGTTCTTTGATAGAGATGTCAACTGCATTAGGGAGTTCTTTAAGAGGCGTTTTGGCTACGAAAGTCATCTGTATCCAACATTCGATGAAATATCGTAAGTTATTTACCACAAATTATTTAGTTATTTTGTTTAACTCGTCTTATACTAATGACTTAAATTTGGTGACTTATTACTAGTAGTTCTGTGAACAGTAGACCTCATGCCCAAATTAAGGGTTCTAGCACACAGAGGAACATACTCCATTTACTCAATGATAATCACCATCGCAAAATTAAACAGAATCATTACACCTAACCCTTGATTTAATTCTCGTAGTCTATTTCATGTCTGTTTTTCACAAAAGGCCACTCTGTATCACATCAACAAGGCTGCGTTTTTATTTTCGAGATAGCTGATTAGATCAGATTTTACATGTCGAATGAATGTATGGAACAGTATTAATTGAATTTGTATAATCATCATTTACTTTAATCACTTGTTATTATACTTAATTGAAATTATTTGTTCCTCTCAAACAAAATGGCGGCTCTGTTAGCGTAGTTGGTTGGCCCGCTGGTCTGTGATAAGATCGGACTCTGGCTGGCTTCGTTTCCTGCAGCCTTGGGCTCAAATCACATTCAGCCATGGATGTTTCTCATCATTCACCCATTCACCCCATTACCCACGCACAAGTCTCCAGACTCATGAGGGCATCATCCGCAATTGAAAAAATGTTATTCTTATGAATGAGAACTCAATTTATGTGAAAGCTCAACCAGATGAATTAAAGGGCTCAATGGTCATCTCGGAAATCTAATTTAATTTGATATGATGTAGAAGCTCATTTCAATAGAAGGCCTAACAGCCTTTCTCTTTTTTCCTTTTAAATATTCTTTAAAAGCAAGCAAATTTTGAAAATCCTCACACATTCACCACTGGGCATTCCTTGAAGGAAGATCCTTGCTAAATTAAATAGTATTTGGTCCACGTTTAGCCATAAATGTGTTACAAACAGACAGGCAAATGCAAAACAGTTGACTTGAAACTGAGACCTTTTTTTGTTCAGTCCACTATGACAAATTTAATTAATATTCCATAAATTCATTTATCAGATTTGATTTGATTTGAGCAATCAGCTGTCTGGAAAATAGAACTGCAGTCTTGGTGATGGGTTTTATAGTGACCTTTTGTGGAAAACAGACATGAAATAGACTGCGAATTGAATCAAGGGTTGGGTGTGATGATAGTGTTTAATTTTGCGATGATGACTATCATTGAGTACATGGAGTATGTTGCTCTGTGCAAGCACCCTCATTCTTGGGCGTGAGGTCTACTGTTCAAAGAACTACTTGTATAATATGGCAAATGCTTTTTTTTACAGGAGAGAGGACGCCCTGGATGCTGAAGTGTCAGCTAGTGGATTCACAAAGCGCATGGAAAAAGATCTACTAGTGGGAATGGGAATTGATGAAGAAGGGGATGATGATGATAAAGAAGAAGAAGAAGAAGAAGAAGAAGAAGAAGAAGAAGAAGAAGAAGGAAATGATGGTAGGCTACTGGAAGATGACTATAAACATCCAGAAAAGAAAACAGCTGAGATTAAAGTAGACATAGCAGATGTTGAGAAAATGTTGGGGAGTTTGGTTTGTGCAAGTGGAGAGAAGGTTGACGATAAAAGAGGAGGAAAAGAAGAAGGTGAGGAAAGCAGAAGAAATGATGAAAATGAGAAGGAAAGAATGGTGAGTGAAAGTAGTGTCAATAAAAGTAAGGGAAAAGTTCTAGGGGAAAATTCAGTAGAGTGTAACTTGAAATCTGAATTGAGTGATCGATTCAAGGGTTGTGATCAATTGAAGGCCAAAATTTGGGATCAATCCAACAAGTGTGACCTTGAAACATGTCCTTTAAACGTCAAGTTCGAGAATTCTGACCAATTGAATGCTTGTGACCTTGAAGCTCATCATTCAGATGTTGAGGTCAAGAATTGTGACCTTGAAACCTTTCCTTTAGATCTTCAGGTCAAAAATTGTGACATTGATACTCGTCTTTTGGATGTTGAGGTCAAGAAATGTAACCTTGATACTCTTCCTTCAGATCAATCGAATTGTGACCTTGATACTCATCCCTCACACCTCAAGGTAAACAATTCTGGCCATCATGACCTGAAAATTAGCCCTCCAGACACCGCAATTCCAGTTACTAATTCAGGAGAGCTGACTGACGATTTCTGGAACAACTATTGCAAAATTCCCAGCGATGTGGAAGTTCAAGATTATGCCAGAAGTTGCAGTTATGCTTCGACCATTCCTCCGGAATTGATTCGTGATCGCGTGAAGAAGGCTTTCGAGAAGCGGGAAGCGGCCATTGTTAGGAAGAGGTGTCGAGCCAAGGGAGAAGCCAGTGCAGCCATGCGCAGTAGGCGGGATAATCGGCAAACTGTCAAAGATTATGACTCGTTTTCGGAGTGGTAATCAATATTATTGTACAAGTGAATAAATTTGTTGAATTTTTTGTGTACCGCAAGTATTAACATAATTTTGGGATTCTTCTTCTTCGCCTACTTCTTATTCTTATTCTTCTTCTTGCTTTTTCCTTGTATTTCTTCCCCTTTTTCCTCTTATTTTTTTCCTTATCTCTCTTCTTCTTGCTTCTTCTTCTTCCTACTTCTTTACCATTTTTTCTTGTTCATCATCTTATTCTCCCACTTCTTCTTCTTCTTGCTTTTATCTTCTTCTACTTCTTCCCCTTTTTTCTTCTCATTTTTTGTCTTTTCTTCTCCCTATTCTTCATCTGGCTCCATCTTCTTCTTCTTCTTCTTCTTCTTCTTCTTCTTCTTCTTCTTCTTCTTCTTCTTCTTCTTCCAACTTCTTGACCATCTTTTCTTCTTATTCATAATCTTATTTATCCTCTTATTCTTCCACTTCTTCTTTTTCTCCTCCTTCTTCTTTCTTCTTTTTCAACTTATTTATCTTCTTATTCTCCTCCTCCCCCTTCTTCTTATTTTTCTTCTTCTGTTACTCCTTCTCCATCATCTTCTTCTAGCTTATTTTTATCTTCTTCTCCATCTCCTTCCCTTCTTCTTTTCTTGCTTCTTTCCTTCTACTTCTCCCTACTTTTTTTTCTTCTCCTATTTCTTCATAGGTCCACATAGGTCTTTTGAGACCTGTGGGTGGGTGATAAGTTAATAATTGATGAGTTGGGCCTTCAGTTTTAGGTGGGTTCAGAACCACCAGGAAGTGATTTTACAGCAGTCGCCGGGATAATCTGCAAACTGTCAATGAGTATGACTTGTTTTCGGAGTGGTGGTAATAAAAATAATGTACAACATGATGTATGTGTTGGCTTTGAGTATTAACATAATTTGGGCTATTTGCAGGTATGATTTATATGGGGTGTTTTGGGAGAAATCTGCCATTCTATCCTGGCTGATTACTTCCATAAAAATAAACCAATACAACAGAGTATCCAAGTACCTGGTGAATGCAATAAGTTGGATAGTAAATATTTATTTTAATAACTTATTTTCAATAAGTTGGAAGTAAACATATAATTTCCAGCAACACGCCATCTTGATTCTTGGTCTGTTCCGCTTCCGCAAGATATCAGGCTGATAACCAATAATTAACACTACGAAAGTGGAAGCATACTGGAGATGAAGCTTTTCATCTTGAGCGTGTGTCCTCTGTTGTAGTATTGTAGGTTATCCCGATGTTTCACCTATTCGTTAAGGCTGTGCGCCAGCTACCATGACTCTGATCAAGTCTCGAGTCCCGACTCAAGGCAACAAACAAACGAGTCTACAATCGAGTCGAATCGAGTTTGGTCCGGTTTTGAATCACTCTGGTGGATTAGTTTGTAACTAGCTTTCCATATCCCTGAAACGTTGCCAGATCTCTCGGCTCACGTCTACTCCCCTCTTCGCCTGGTCTGACTAGGCCTTCTTGGGAGGGAGGCAGAGTCGTTCTACTACTCATAATCTAGTAAAGCAAATATAGTTTCCAAGCCACAGTTATTCTAATACCTGAGCTTTCATTCACAAAAATAATCTGATATGTCTGACGGCTAGATAGCCTGGTCAGTTTGAGACCTCTGTTCACTTCGGGTGGCATGAGTAGTTTGTACATTGTTTTGTGCAGTGTTTTATTTTTAACCTAATATTGTACAGAATTCTACAATAATAAAACTAATTTTTGTTTTATGACATTAATGTAAGGAGTTTTTTCTTGTGTTGATAATGGCAAAGCAAAGCATTAGTTGGGTCATGACTTTCAATATTTTGTTTTTTATTTTTCAATTCACCCAGGGTTACTCCTAATTCAGTCATATCCTTTCTAATTTCCTTTTTGTCTCATACAACATTGCTAGAACGTTAAAACAGATAAAAACACAAAATCACATTCAAAATTAGCCTACCTATCTATAGCAGTGTGTCATTTAAAGCTGTCTATAAATTGTCTACAAAGTCTTGGCCCTTTCATAAAAATCCTCAAACCTATATAATAATGGATTATTCATCAAAAGAAGTTTAAGTCTATGCTTAAAAATTGGATATGGCAGATTTTTGAAGCTCTCTGGAATGGCATTGAACAGTTTTACACTTATAAAAAGAAAAGTCTTATGTGTGTTTGAATAATTGTAACGGTGAGTAATCAAGTTATTTCTTGTGTTGTGAGTATGTATCACCCCCTATATAGTGAAGTTTTCCAAATTATTTTTCACATAGATCAAACATTGTAAAACAAAGAGGGAAGGTAGGGTCAAAATTTGAAGCAGTCCATGTGGAAATATAATAATTTCCCCGGGTCCCTGGACCCACTATTCGATTATGGGGGGGGGGGGGTTACTATTCGTTACTTGAAAACCACCAGCATTTAATGTGGACAATGCAACATTAAAAATATTTTTGGTATGTAACGCTAGGATAAGTAGTTGATTGATGAGTTGTAAGATAAACAAAAATTGGTACAAAGCTGGAAGTTTTTTCTTTGTGTGAATTAAATAAAAGCAACACAGAGTATTTCTATCAAGAAGTGCCAAACAATTAAAAATTGTCAACTTTGGTTGTATTTTAAGGGAACTTTGAAACTCTTGGAATGCGTGCTAAGTTATCGACCAAGCATACGGTTATCAAATTTCAACTTTTTTGTCACATAGTACC
The DNA here is from genome assembly GCA_948455865.1 of Conomelus anceps. Taxonomy (NCBI): domain Eukaryota; kingdom Metazoa; phylum Arthropoda; class Insecta; order Hemiptera; family Delphacidae; genus Conomelus; species Conomelus anceps. The sequence continues at coordinate 136,533,067 of OX418216.1, read as the reverse complement.
TACTTGAGACAAGCTGAAAGAATCGCTTTACTCAAAAAAGTCTATATTGAGCATAATATAGCGAAATGTTCAAAAGTCTCACTTAGTGGGTGTTCATGCACTAAACCGAACATGTTATGTATGGTACAAAACCTCAACTTTTCGGCCTGGTTGTTCAAGAGAAGTAGATAACGTTGACGGACAGAGTAGGAGAAGAAGGGTTGCAGAAAAATCTCAGTCCATACGAAGGAAAGTACCCAAACCGAAAGTCTGGGTGCGCACGCACTCGTCTTACACATGCTTCGCCAATTAGTCATGGTAAAACCCAGTTTCCAAGCCTGAGCTTCCAAGGAACGGTTCAAGAAGGAATAGTTCAAGATGGAACGGTTCAAGGAAGAATGGTTCAAGAAGGAACGGTTCAAGAAAGAATGGTTCTTGTAGGAATGGTTCAAGAAGGAAAGGTTCAAGAAGGAACTTTGAGGCTAAAGAGAAACCATAAATATTATTACCAAATCCAAGGGCAACTAAATATTTGCAAAAGAGAATGGTGTGACTTTGTAATATATACAAACAAAAAAAGGAGAGTTGTTTATAGAGAGGATTGCCAGAGATATGGCATTCTGGCAAGACAAAGTTCTACCAAAGCTGTTACAGTTTTATTACGAGTGTATGCTACCAGAAATAATTGATAGTAGAATTTTGCGAGGCTTGAAAGTGAGAGAGCCTGAATTCATTTTAGAAGCTCAAGACAAACGTAGAGTAGGTAATGCAAATAAAAAGTAAAATAATATTAAAAGTGCATATATGTGCAATATGTGTCTTTCAAAGTGCACTAAGATTAAAAAAATCTTAATTATTTGATGGATTTATTATGATAATTATTATTATTTTGCTTTTACGGCCGCATTGGACCATTTCAGTCAATCATGTTTTGTTTTCCTCTGTAATTATTCTTTCAGAGCCACATTCGTTCTGATCTCCTTTGTTGTTCCTCGTCTGTAAATATCTTTTGTATGGTTTGTTGTTTGCATGGTGGCAGGGAATCTTCCGACGCTGGTCGTTTGTCTATTTACGGGTTGAATCTTACTTATAAATAATTCTATATTTTGTTTTATTTTTCAAATCGCCCAGGGTTACTACTACTAGCTCATTGATATCCTATCTAATTTCCTTAATCCATCAGTTAAATTTGAGTTACATATGGAAAAAAATTGAATGTACCTTTTATAATAGAGAAATTTCATCAAGTCATTATGATTACATTTTCAATGTAATCATCTTTTTAAGTTAGAATAATTTTTGTAATGATATTATACTTTCATTTCCAAAGAATCACGTATGATAGATAGTCTATCAATTTTTTGAATAAACATACCTGTACAGTAGAGATACACCCAGTAACGTAATGGTTATAGAAAAAAGTTTCTGATTCAGTAAAAAGTTTGCTACTTTATTTAAAAAAATATAAATATGACATTGAGCGAAAGCATTATTATTCTGTAACTCTCGAAATTTAAAATGTTTTTGAACAAATACACAATATAGTACATTAAATAAAAAGTAGACTAATTTATTTTCAAATTTGAATAATTTGAATATGATTAGCATAATTGAGTTATAACACGTTATTATTGAGTAGTAAATTTCGATATATATTTATTAGGTTTACTGTATTTCTTAGGTATTTATGATGTGTATAGCCAACCAAAATAGTTGTTAAAATTATACTTATTTTGTGACACATATCGGCACTTCCAAATTGTGTTTCTGCACATTGCCAAGAATGAATTCTCACTCTTATCAGTGAACAAGTGTGAAGTGATAGGTTCATTGTGAATATCAGAATTTTTTCTCATTTTCATTTCATACTTTTTACTAAGATTATTTCGTTATGAAATTGTATTTTATTTCATAGTACGGTGAATGTTCACATATTTATTTATTGAAACTGTTTAAAATGTGAAGTATGTATGTGCTAGGATAAGTTGATTGATGAGTTGTATAATAATCATAGAGTAATACCGAAGACGATGACATTGAATGTTCATCTGTGGCAATAGGTAATTAATATTTCCACGTTATTTCAAGATCTGAAGTTGAAATCCGCTATGGTTACACCACCCAGATACAGGTAAAACAGCTTAGGTTTGCTAATAAAATTTTGCATCTAGGATTGGAATGAAAAATGTTTTTTTATTTATTGCCTAATTTTTGTGTTAATATACTCAATTGAAATATTTATATATTTTTTTCGTATTTCATCTCATCATTTGTAGTAAATTTCTGTTCGTAGAGCAACTTTTTCAATTACAGTTCAACAACAGTTTTCATTCGAAACCTCTTTATTATCTATCAAAGAAGTCCTACAATAATTATAATCCCATTCATGATGTAAATTATCCAATAAGCCATAATGTAATCACAAGAGTAAGGTACAGTATGTATGGAACAATCAAAAAAATCTTAGAAATAAAGAAAAATTCGTTTCCTTCCACGATTTGGTATACCAGTATTCATTGTTTATTTGAGAGTAAAAGAGTGAGGGTGAAAGAGAGGGAGTGAGCGGAAAGGAAATGTGAGAGTGTGGTGTAGTAGATACTGTAATATTTTTCAGCTACAAGCTACCATATGTAGCCTACTGGAGACATGCCATTCACAGCAATTTTATTATCCATCGCATATTTGAGAAATGTAAACAAAATGCATCCGGTAGACAGCGAGTGAAGGTGTTGGTGTTGCGCGTGAGGGAGCATTGATAAGGGCAAGTCAGTGATGAACGAATATGGTTCAAACCGGCAACGTAGCACCATCCTTGCATATGTGTGAGTGAACGTGCTTGCACATTTGCATGCGGAAGTTGACTGTAAAACTAAAGAGAATCCAAGAAAACTTTGGGGCAATGTAGCTACTCAACGATTTAATTTGGATTTACAATAATCTCTCTATTACTAGAAGGCATATCAGAGATTTCAATGACATATTTTTTATTTCAATCGTGAATATAGTTTTTCTATAATTAAGGTTTCAAAAAAATGATTTTTTTTTAAAATGAAAATTTTGAAAAATGAATTACCTCATTACAAAAACAATATTTTGTTACATTGATCCTGAAAATCACAATTTTCTATTCAAAACTGTTCATGATACTGGTTGCCCCCAAAAATTAACTTTAAGTGCTCATATCTCAGAAAATAATTGATGAATTTTTTTTTTATTTATTGCAATAGACTACATTTCAGTAGCATAATAATCTCCAGTCAAAGACACTTTGAAAAAAAATATCACCAAAACCCTATTGCACAGCCTTAAGTTAAGAATGGACGAATTTTGTCCAGACCTCGCCATTTTATGTAAATACGTCTCTAGATTTTTCTTTAGTTAATATCATTTTCTGTACATTTGCTACCTTTGTGATGGTAATAATGCTATTTTAAAATTTTTTATGCAATTTTGTAAATTTACATAAATAAAGTAATCTAATTTAATCCATTCTCTGGACAGATCAAAATGGCGGGATGTTGGAAATTTCATGTTAATTTCAAATTTATTATTGAAAGCAGTTGATGTATGAAAGAAGATATAATATATGATTGTAATAGCAGGTTATATATAATTAATCGAATAAATTATTATAAACTATATTTTTAAAGTAAATCGGGTGATGTGTTGTAGTGTATGCGGCCCTGTCCGCTGTCCATTTAGTCCAAATCCGCCTTCTAGGAAATGATGCTTCTAGGAGGCTGATAAAGCTTCTCTTTAGAAGTGAAATGCATTCCTCCAGTATCACCAGTATAAGTGAGTGAAAATCATATATTAAATAGAAATACAATGTCAGTTTTGATATTAGATTGATAGAGTCTACTGAAGTTTGATAAACAGGTGAAATGGGCTAAAATCTGATTTAGCGCATACAGGAGGATCTAGCATTATTTGATCTAGTTGGTAGTAGTTTAAGGCCCAAGGCCCACTACATCTTCACAGCATTCCTAACGCTAATTATTAAATAGCATTTATCCATTATCTACCAGAGACTAATGAAGCCCAAACATCAGCTAACTAAAATTGGATGAAAAGTTTTATACTGTACACAGTAGGAGTATGGAAGTTTTCCAAACATTATTCAAGGAAGTATTTCAAGGCCAACTTTATCTTTAAAATAGCCCCAATGTGGATTATAAAATAAATTGCATTTTTCCATTAACAGCGCCTAATGGAGCCCAATAAACCGTTGAAATTGATTTCAATCTGATCTAGCTTAGAGAGGAGGAGTATTGTACTTTTTGCAACATTAATTGAGGTATCTAGATGAAATTATTTCAAGGATCACTACAAATTCAAAATAGTTTCTACTTGAATTATAAAATAAATAGCATATCCCCATCAATATGCATACTGGAGTTTAATAAACAGTTAAAATTGGCTTAAGTCTGATATAACTTAGACATTGCAAGTATATTTTATTTTTTCCAGCATTATTCGAGGTAAACTTACCTAGTTGATAGTATTTCAAGTACCACTACATCTTCAAAATAGTTCCAAAGCTGATTATTAAATAAATAACATTTTCCTTTAATAGGAGCTCAATAAAAAGTGAAATTAATTTTAATCTGATCTAGCTTCGAGAGGAGTATTGTAATTTCTGCACCATTATTTGAGTTAGTTGAAAGTATTTCAAGGTCCACTATATCTACAAAATAATCCCAAAGCGGATTATTGAATAATTAGGAGATTACCAATTAATAGAACGTATCTACAGTCAGTGCCAGATTCAGGGTACTTGCGGCCCTAGGCCAAATTACCCCGAGTGGCCCCCAAAAACTTCACAATTATGTAATTAAAGCATAAAGCACATTTCATATTAATACATAACGTTTGTTTTAATTTTACTTTTTAAAATTGGTACAACATACAAAGCATAACATACATGAACGAATAGAAATGGCACTAATGTTCTATTTGAATACGGTACATAAATAGGTTGAAATGTTGTATTCGCTAATTAAATAATCTTGGTTTACAAATTTGGCTTAAACCCCAAAACAGCTCTAACAACAATTTCTATATTTATAGAAAATATATAATTCAAAATATTAGCAAACAGCAGTTATTTGTAAAATTATTAATATTCCTGAAATTATTATATTATAAATTAGTATTGCAGTTAATTGTTAAAATTAAATAACATTTGTTTCATTCGGGGGGGGGGGGGAGGAGTACAGGTGACAACAAAAGACTAAAAAAAAGCCAAGTTGAAAAGACATTATAAGTAAAAGAACAAACAAAATAATAATATGAACTGTAATAGTAATAGGCTACGGTACTGAAAAATAAAAATATTAAGAATACAACAAATAAGCTTCTAGATCATTCAATTCTCACATTATTCTCTTATACTGAAAAACGTCAATGTCATGTTTTTAATTCGGATAAAGTTGGATTAGTGATTAACATTGTCACTCACTCCACTCCATACTCATAATTAATACCATATCTAAACTCTAAACACTCACTTTTCTAGCTTTTTTGGCAGCAAAATCTTTAATCAAATCGTTAAAGTCTAAGGCTTGAAAAAGTTCAGCATTTGAAACAAAACTAGCCAAGCTAGACAATCGAGAATCTTCTTCAGAAGTCGAGTTCCTCAAGTAGTTTTTGATTCTTTTCAACACGGTGAATGATCTTTCTCCAGATGCATTAGATGTCATCATGCATAGTAGAATGCGCAAAGCCGTGTTCATATTCGGAAATAATGTTGTTAACTGTTTTTCACGAATGAGTTTCAGATACTCCTAAAGTGTATTCCTCGGAGGCTTGGTAATCTTGTAATCTTTTGGTTATCATGAGGTTCCCTTTCTTCATCAAATATACCTTCAACAAAGCCTTTGAACTGTACACACTCATCTTTTCCAAAGTCACCATCTATGTCGATTCGATACTTTTTTATTAGCCAAAATAGAAGCTTTTTCCCTGATTTCTTCATTGGAAATTGACGATAAGTTGTTTTAAAGTCCAAATTCTCCATTAAGACTGAAATAAACTTCGGACCTTTTATTCAATTCTGAATAAAGCCTGTCAATTACAACATTGAATACAAACTTAATCTTTAAGTCTTCTTTGCTATCAGTGGTGTACCGAGGTTTCAAGCGCCCTGGAGCGGAAGGGTCTTTCGATGCCCCCCCCCCCCCCCCCAAAAAAAAAATCAGTCTTTACACTCAACCACCCGATTGGGCTGGGCTGATATTAATATAGTGGTCATTTAATGAATCAGCGGCTTTTTCCCGCCTCTTACTACACCTTATTTGTCAGAGATGCGAATCTCCAATGAATGATTTTTTGCCAGGCCAGATTCTGCTTTTATCAATTTCCAAACAGCTTGTTTTGGATTTTTTCTCTTTTCTATAAATTCATTTGCAGTTATTTTTTTATCATTTTGTCGTTCTTACAAAAATTTTCTTATATTTTGGAAATAGGATTCAAAAGTGGTGTATTTCAGTCCTATTCTTGTTAATATAAAAACCATTAAACTTCTTGTGGATTTATTTTTCCAGAATAAGTTCAAAGTCTTCATTCAATTACTTGAAATTGTTATACCTTTATTTGTCACCCAATTTAAATTGTTTTGGCTTGGTACTTTCGACTATTTGCTTCTTTTGACTCGACCGTTTTACATTCTGTCTGTTTGTAACGCATTTACGGCTGAACGCGTGAACCGATTTCTTTTAAATTTGACATGAATGTTCCCTTTAGTAATGCACAGCAATGTATACATACGATTTTTTTAAAATTGTGTTGCATTTTACCCTTTTGGCCTTCATTATATTAATACATTTTTTGTAAGTAAAAAGCAATTTTCTCTAAAGAACGGGGCGCCCCTCACAGCCTTGCGCCCTGGAGCGACTGCTCCACTCGCTCCATTATCGGTACGCCACTGTTTGCTATTAAAGTGGGGTTCAGTGGATTCATCTTCTTTGTCTTCGCCAGGGAGAGCTTTTATTCTTTTCGGGCGTCTTTTTATTTCAAGAATATAGGTTTCATTTTTAGACAACTCTTTTCCTCTTTTTTCATAGGAATCAAAGTTGTCTCTCAAACTCAATACGTACTCCTTTAGAGATTTGTATATGTTGCAAGTCACTTTCAAGTGCAATCTGTAGCCTCCTATACCCTGGCAAGCGTTAATATTTATTCTTGATATGAACATTGGTTATTTTAATTAGATTGTATTGTTTATATACAAAAGTAATGAACTCGATTTACAGTAGCGGTAATTATTAATCATTTTTGGAAAATAAAAATTCAATTTATTTTTTTACCAAAAAGTTTTTTTTTACAAAACGCTGCGGCCCCCTTATGCTCGCGGCCTAGTCGGCCTAGTGGTAAATCCGGCACTGTCTACAGTGACATAGCAAGGTCTTTTAGCACTGGGCGCGGTATTTCGAATTGTCAGATTGTCAAAAATGACACCATATTCAAAGTAAAATCTTATTTTCTACCTAAGACGGAATAACATTTTTCATGTAAATGTCGAGAATTTGGTCTACTTTAAAAATACATTTGACTTTTTATTGTAAACTTAACGACAGTCAATTTTATTTATTCCCCATTAAAATTGACTGCAAGTCGTTAAATTTACAATAAAAAGTTAATATTAACAACGCAGATCGTTACGGAACAAGAATTTAAGATATTTGAATTGTGTACTTTTTATTGCAATTTCTTATCCTACTTCAGTGATAATTGTTTTATTCAACAGTTTTTACAGACAAGGAACAAGCTGCTAACAAAATAGGGGGTTGCCCCTGTAAATTTTTCTTATTTATGATGCAATTCGAGGTTTTTTTATGGAAGCTTTCACACAATTACGTCTTTCAACTCTTCAGTATGTTGGCAGGCTATAATCAAAAATAGAAAATATTATTTTTATGTAAATTTATGTAAGATTATTCCTGGAAGGGATATTTCAATTAATTGTTTACTTTTTATTGAAATTTCCTATGCAACAGTATTCAATAGCACTTGTAAGTTGAACAAGCGGTTTGAGAGAAACCCTTTCTATTCTGTTAGTGAGCTTCTATCTGTGGTGATTGGTCATGCGGTGAGCGTGGTGTTCAGTCACGACCGCGCAAGACTGCGTTTGGATGGGTGACCGTGCTTCAATGACTTGATGTTACAAGCTTTATTATCACTTACCCGGTGGTTCGGAACCCGCCTAAAATAGTAGGTCCACCATGTTCCCCGTAACATGGCACAAAAACGGCGAGGTGGAACTACCCGTAAGGGTCTCCCCACCATTAAAAGCCATACGCTTATTATTATTATTATCTGCGGGCTGTGATATTAATTGATCTATAAGCTATGAGGCATCAAAGGTGAAATTTTTTGGTTTTCGGGGGCAATTGATCACATGAGTTGTTTTAATAATTTTTATAGCTTATTAGATTATTAAATATTTTGTGTGCTACAGTTAGTGCAAAAATAGGCACTTTTTCGGGTCACTGTAGGAAAAAATCTTTGCTGCACTCCATATGTTTTTTCCTATCTTGTACGGCTATAAGGCCCTATTTGTCAGCTGATTTTTCCGATCTAGTACGGAAAAGAGGCACTTTCCATACGTGACAAATCTATGGAAAGTAACTACTTTCTATCAAGTGTAACAAAAACCCGTAAGGGTCTCCCCACCACGAAAAGCCATACGAATTTACTTTAAGTGTAACAAAATAGTTATTTGTGCATCTAGGGACTAAAGTGCAACTTTTTCTCCCTGAGGGAAACTGTTGTCGCCCGATGGCGTAGCCGAGGGCGACAATTTCCCTGAGGGAGAAAAAGTACTTTAGTCCCTTTAACACAACATTTTTCCTCCACCTACACCAATACCTATAACCTGCCGATGACGTTAGAGGTGAGTACTTTTTCATATCCTCCAACGGTTGAACATAACCTCACAATCGAAATACAGCTACTTATTTCCTAGATCTAAATATTCCAAAGATCGAAATACAGCTCTCTTGAATTTTCCTCTACCGACCACGACAGTGTTGCCACATTCCTTTCTCTTCAATCGCGGCGTTGTCGGACTTCTTCCCAGGTTATTGGGCGTTTTCACACACGCCGGCACGACACCGGCACCGGGCGCCGATATCGTCACGACATCGTTGAAGCATTTCACACTTACCGACATGGCATCTGGCTGTCGGTGAAGAACTAACCTTAATTTGCAGTGGGCGGCACAGTTCAAAACGGTACGATGGCTGATTACAACAAGAGGTTGTATTTGTTATATTTATTATATCTACGTAAAAGGCGCAGTCGTAATAGACAAATTTGGATTGACCCAATAATAAAAGTTCGCTATTTGGATGGCTTGTATTACACCTTATTTGATAAGCTAGTGACAAACCTAACAAAATTTTTCAATTTTTTTCGTATGAGTACTGTTAGGAAACTTTTGACTAGGCCTATATATTAGTGAATTTAAGTGATGAAATGAAAAAACAAGACACTTGGACGAGATTGGCTTCTGTCTCTAAAGATTTTGTTCTTATTTTCTTCTATAGTTTTGTCCCATAAACAGGGCTCAGATTTGACTAATTCAATTAGGGTGACAACATCATACCTATCAGCCATCGTACTGTACCAGATGTTTTTTTTCAGTTCCTAACCTCAAACTGTTGACAAAATGACCAAATTCTGTTCAAAACTATGGACGACACACAAGTGTCGGCGCCGGCACCGGCGGGAGCAATGCTGCCAACGACATGCCGGCGCCGGCAGCCGGCTGCCGGTGCCGTGTCGGTGAATGTGAAAGCTGTTCCATTTGGCAGCATTGTATCTCAACCCCCACGACACCGGGACGACATCTTGCCGGTGTCGTGCCGGCGCCGTGTCGGTGTGTGTGAAAACGGCCATTCTTATGGAATCACTTTTACTCCCTAGGGAGTAAAAGTGATTACTTTTAGTCCCGCTAGAATCACTTTTAGTCCCTAGGGAGAAAAGGTAGTACTTTAGTATTCGATTCCAGGGATTAAAATGCGACTTTTGATAGTAGGTGGAGGAAAAATAATTTTTCATCAAATATCTTGTTTTAAAGATGCGTGTTTAAATTTGCTATTTTTGGACAGGTCCGTCTCCTGCCATCTGTAAACTCTTGATGTAAACTCTTGATATTTTATCATTGAAACTTGAAACCCGTATTTATGAACTTAAGTGTCTCTTGACTCAAGTCATTTCAAGAGTATCGCGAGTCACTGAGAACGTTCATAAATACAGGCCTAAATATTTCAAGTATAAAAAACTGCTTGTCAGGTTAAAGTTGAGATAACCTGTAAAATAGAACATTACAACCAGTTCTAGTGAGATAGAAACCAAGTTTTAGCGCATATTTAGAAACGCAGGGTAAAGCAATATTTGTGAAACACAGAAATAGGTCAGACCTCACCTCGCTTCTATGTGTATAGTTCAATTGGGCTCCAAATAATTTCAGTCTGTATGAGCCGACCTAAGCTCATTTTTCGTAGATAATTTTAATGAAAAATATTTTTTCTGTAATATAACATCTCAATAACTTAATAATCGCCAAATCCAGGAATTATGACCAAAATTCAATGCATAACTTATATTTTCAATAAAAAGCTTGTCCAGTGTACATTTTTATCAGGACAATTTTGCTTGGCATTTCTATGTTTTATTTACACAATATTTGTTGATGCTAAATTATGTTTTAGATTATGTAGCTTCAAAGTCTGTTTTATGAAAGCTATTCTCCTGTTTAAAAATAGTAAATTCCTATCTTTAGATAGAGAATGACGACTTGTAAAATTGATTTTTTATGATCTTTAACCAAGTTTGGTTATCATGAAATTTTGAAGAAAATTTAACAGAAATATTGAATGAAATTGACACAGCTGGTTAAACTTGTAGGATTGGACAGTTATTTGATGAGGAATTTGGAAAAACACGATAAAAAAGTGATATCCAATGTTGAAGATGTAAAATTATATTTAATTTGGATAATTTTGATCTCAATCAATCTCTGAAACGTTATCAGAGAAACAAGGAGCAGAAGAAAAATTAAATTCCTTATGAATTTGAATGAAGAGCGGTACTCTGACGTAAATAGAGGGACTCCCCTTAATGGCGGCGCTGGGTGAGCCGAAATTTTGTATTTCCCGCTCAGATCCTAGCTCATTTGCATATTAAAAGTGGTCGATTTAGAACCAGGCTCTCATGAATTGGCAGAAGTGATCAAGCCTAACTGCCCCTGCTCAACCTAAGTCATGCAACCCGCACTACACTTCCATTTCAAAATTAATAATTCAAGTAGTATAGAAGAGAATTGTGTGTTGCATGCCTTAGGTTAAGCAGGGGAAAAGTTAGGTTTGACCACTTCTGCAAATTCATGAAAGCCTGTTACTAAATCGACCACTTTTAATATGCAAACGTCGTCAGCACATATCGAACTGATACCGCAAAATATAGACAGTTTTTATCACCAAAACTCATTTCTGATTCAATTTTCAGTCGTTTTTGCCGAACTTATCTCAATTTCTTTAGTTTAGACGATTTTTCATCGTTTGTGTCGTATTTTTTCGAGATTCAAGGTGGAATTTGAAGAGAAAGAGAATAAATAACTATGCGATTTAAAATAGAATAAATTTATTTTCATTTTTCCAAACAAAAATCATACAAAAACTGAATGCATTAACTTGTACATACGAAATATTTTTTTATTGTTCGTATCAGTTGACTGATTCCGTTATCAACGCAGCAAGAAGAAATAAACACCGGGAAGTGTTTCGGGGCAACTGGGACCTGAAAAACAAAGAGGATGAATAGTCTAAAAAATAATTAATCTTTCAAATAATTATAATTATTGGTTGAGTTAATGGGAGCCTTCTCATTTACTAATAAATTCAAATTCGTAGATGTTCTAAAATATCATGAGACCAATTAGACGCCACCAGTAACATTTATCGGTAAATGAGAAGGCTCCCACAAACTCAATAGTTATTTATTAGTTATTCTATTATCTAAGTTTAGACTAGGGATTATTCCGGTGTAATAAGAGTATACTCTAAAGTTAATAACACTATTTATTGGTGAAATTAACCATAATCCTAAAAAGACCCATCTCCATATTGGAGTCTGAAAATTGATGATAATAATAATAATAATTAAAAGAAAGACAAAACTGGAGTGATAATGCCGTGCGATAAGCTATAGGCTACAGGTACAATAACATAATTTCATTATCAGTTACCGTGCTTTATGCACGACCACATGCAGTTCCACGTCTTTCCTAATTTACTACAAAGAAATAACATTAATTTTTCTATCTAATCTCAGAATGATATTATTTATCGACTTACAGTGGGATCGTGAGGTCCTAGTTCTTTATTTATTTTTTCTCATCGCTCGTTATCTCTGAATGTAGGAGTTCCACCTTTCAGTTACTGTTGAAGTACCATAAAAGCGATGGGGGATTTGATTGTGTCCTCTCAGTATATTACATTGTGAGGACATAGTTGAATTTTTGTTCGCTACATATTACTACTTATTCATCACTACAATTTATTATAATTACGTCTATTCCTTAGAACGCTCAACATACCGTTTGAAGAAATTCAGAATAGGAACTGCTTCAGACTCAAGATTGATACTTCACGAGAGTTTTTGGAAGAGATGAGAACAAGAAGAACAATGAACTTGTCTGAACAAGAACGGAAACGACGGGGACAAGTATATTTGTATATTTGTTTATAGTACATGTCATGAACAGTAGGCACACCATATTGACAATAGTCATACAATATTTCAAGTAACATACATAGTACAACAATCACATCTCAATACAAAACAACTTAAATCTAAGACATAGGCCTAAACATTAATATTAATATCCAAAACATAATCCTATCCAATTCAGTGGTCAAAAATGCTTCGCCATTCATAAAAGCAGTTCTCTATTAGCCAATATTTGACTTTCATTTTGAATACATTTATTGTTTGTGCATCTTTTATATTCTGGGGCAGAGAATTGAATACCTTTTTACTAATGTAATTGGGATTTCTTTCATAAAAATCTGTCCGGTGCTGTTCCACTCTGATAGAGCTTCTGTATCTCGTGTTGTGCTGATGAATATCAGCACCTGACATCCAATCATCTTTCAGTTTAAATGCAAAAATTGCCAGATGGTACAAATAGAGACTCGGGACAGTCAAAATTTTATTTTCCTTGAACAGTGATCTACATGAAAAACGGGGTGGCTTTCTAAACATAATTCTTAGGACTCTCTTTTGGGCACGAAAGATAGACACCGAGAATCTTGATCCTCCCCACAGCAATATCCCATAAGATAGTAGTGACTCATAATATCCGTAGTAAGCAGAGATAACTGCTTCATGAACCAAAACTTTACTGAGCCTAGATATTGCATATGCAGCTGAGTTTAATCTCTTGGAGAGAGATTCGACATGGGATGACCATGTCAGTCCCTGATCCACTGCAACCCCCAAGAAATTAGTAGCACTAGAAGGATGTAGTTCATCGGCTTCAACTTCAAATTCCAATCGATTGTTTGGGAATCTGTGGATTGAGAATTCAATGAAGGTTGACTTGCTAATATTGACCTCCAACTTATTTGCAGAACACCATTTTGCAATTTCCGCTAGAACAGCATTACCCAAAACCCGCAGCTCATCAATGTCACCCGCTGAGACCAGAAAATTTGCATCATCAGCAAATAACACAGATCTTGCAGAAGGCACATTACAAGGGAAGTCGTTTATGAACACAAGGAACAACAAAGGGCCCAAAATCTAACCCTGCGGCACCCCCCTGCTCAAGAAACGGGAATGTGAGTGGAAATTTTTGTTCAATAGCTGTCCCTCAGAATCACTCACCTCAACCACCTGACTCCTTCCTCCCAAATATGACTTGACAAGACTCAGCAGATTACCTCTGATACCATAATAGTACAACTTCTTAATCAAAATGTCATGAACTAGACTATCAAATGCCTTTTCAAGGTCAACAAAGAAGCCCAATACCTTTCGACCCCGATCCAGAGATGAATAAATTTCACTCACAAATGATTCCAATGCCTCAACCGTTGATTTATTCTTTTGGAATCCAAACTGGCTGGGAGAAAACAAATTGTTTCTTTGAAAGTGATCAAGGAGTGCATTGTAAATTACTATCTCCCAGGGCTTTGAGACTGATGACAAGTTAGCTATGGGCCTATATTTATCAACACTGCCTCTAGATCCTTTTTTGAATATTGGTTTGACTTTAGCTACCTTGAAGCAGGATGGAAAAAGGCCCACATCATTGGACAAGTTGAACAAGTGAGACAAAGTGCTGCGAGATTATCATCAAAGATTAAAAATGTCTAACACGGTGACTAGCAAAGTAAGCTACAAAAATTCCCTGACTTTCCCTTACCATTAATAAAATTTTCCCTGACCAATATAAGGTACTAGCCGGCAGAGTCCCCCCTGGACCCCAGGGGGTGGTTTAAAATCGTGAATAGAACCAGCATTTTTGTTTGTTGATCATCTGTTGCCATAGATACGGGTACAGTTATTCAATTCACAACTTCATATTTCTTATATCTAATTTTTTTCAATTTTCACTTTTGACTGTATTTTTTGGATTTTTTTTAAATTCTTTCTTAGCATGCATCTAGAGCCCCAGCGGGACATGTGTACCAAATTTCAACTTAATTAGCCATGTGGTTTTCGAGAAACGCTGATGAATGAGTCAGTGAATCAGGGGTATTTGGCTTAAAAAAAGGTATTTGGATGAAAAACAAAAAGACCATAGCGAATAATCAAAACAATTTTATGTTTGTCAACCTACCTAGCTTATTTGTCTGGTTGCCCATCTCAAAACGCATTTCAAGTTCGATATTGGAGCATTTCATGTAAGGGTTTCTATAATTGAACGTGCGTAGCGAGTTCTTAGTTTTGAATTGTGACTCATGACTGGAGGCTCGCGGCTTTTTCTGTATATTTGTGGGTTTGTATGTGTTCGACGATAACTTTCGAACGCTTTGACCAATCAACTTCAAATTTTAAACACATATTTTTGGAACCTTAATACAGATCAAGTTCGTTTGCCAATTAAATTGACCCACTCCATCCTTTTTGAAGCGAAACAAAATAGGTTCTCAGTCCTTCATTAATATATCTATATATTACTATATATATATATATAGAAAATAGTAGTTTTCACCTTATAAATTTTGAGTTATCATCAACTGTGGGTGAATAAATGCAATCAGGCTTTTTATAGAATCTCTATCAGCTGATATACTAATTTCATTGCCCTGATAAATGAATGTATAAACATAAAAATATAAAAAAATAATATAACATAAACAGCTGTTTTTTATGTGGTAAATATATCTACTCTATAGATACACTAATTCCATTGCCCTGATATACAGGATGTCCCATGTAAGGTGCAAAAGCCGGTTACCAAGGATTCTACATCTAATTTATGACAAAAAATGTTCAGTGACGTTTTTGAAATGAGGCCTTTGTTTTCGAGATATCTCCATACTATGACTTTTGAGATACGCTCACTTTCCGCCATTAAATGCTCAATAACTCAAAAACTACTGATCAGATTGGAATTATGATGACACTGTTGGAAAGAGCACAACATTTCGCTGAAGATACGCGTATTTTCAATATGTAGACCAATCATTTAGGGTGATTTTTTTTTAGGGGTCAAAGTACAAAAATGTGGATTTTTCGAAATCTCGCTGAAATTTTCAAGTTGAAATTCTTCAATTAAGTTGAACATTTCTAAGATTGCTCCATTGTATGAGATTGAAAATCAGGTTTAACTGAAGAAAAATGAGTGGGTAACATATTCATTTCTGATGACTAATGACTAAAACACGCTGATATCAGTTTATTCAAGTGCTATAGTGTACGGTATTCGAAATTGCCTACTGTATCAGGGGCGGATTCAGCAGCAGATTTGGGGGGGGGGGGTACCTGAGTGGGTATGGGTATCACCAGTGGGAGGGGGCGTTTAAAAGGCCTAAAATCGTGAATTTTGAAGCAATTTAAGGTTATTTTCAATTGAAACTTTCCAAATTTAATTGTTCACCTATTTGTCTGTGATGATGTAATATTCTACTGTTAATACGAAATGATTCATGATGAATTCTAAATTTGATGAAATTATTTAATGTTTGTATCTCACATAAACATCAAGTGGGAATATCACATTTAAAAATGTTCAGAATATGAACTTAACAAGAAAAAAATATGTTATTGATTAAGACAGAGCAGCTATCTATCAATTGAATTAAAATATATTTTTCAAATAGATAATGTGAATCCTGGGACTAGATTTCACGCAGAATTATTTCTAAAAAAATGCCCTCATCCTCTTTTAAACTTATCTTTGCGCAGAGTTCTTGCTTCCAGGGACAACCTTTGTTCCCTTTTAGCCCTGCTGTACATTCACCCAGATATCACAATCATTGATCACCATAAATCCTTAGTTCAAAAATGTTGGACTCTTGACTGTCTACTGTCTGCTATAAAACTATTTTTAAGTAAAAATAAAGATTTATTAGAAAAATAATTACATTATAAGGTACTTGTTTCTAGAAAGTATAAAAATAATGCAACACACATTTTAATAACCTTTTAATGTGTATCGTTACATCACACAAAGCAGTGCCATAGCTACAGGGCCAGTCTAAGACCCCCCCCCCCCCCACCCGGATGCCCAATGATGTTGCTGGGAGGGTTAGACTCTCGGCACAATAATTACAATAGTATTTTGTAATTTGGAGTAGTACACCTCTAACGATAAATTGAAGCAATATATTGAAGCGATAATTGAAGCTCGGAGATCCGGACCATAATTTAAACTTCCACTTTCAAATATATTTGATCCCTAACTGCTCCTGATTGGGGCACAATACAGTACCGCAGGCTACTTGAAAATTATTTATTTCAATAAAATTGAGGGATACTCCTTGGAAACGTTTTTTTTTTAATTCCTAAAAAAACACATTTTTAACAAGTCTTTTAATCTTGCCAAAAATTGTCTCACAATGGCCTGCTAAAATTCCAAATTTCCTTTGTCTATGGGGGTGGCGTCCCCCTGATTCCTCCCCATAGTTACGCCATTGGCACAAACTGTTAATGAAAAATGAAATTTACAAGAAAAATTACATACATTATTTGCAGTTGAAAAACTATTCATTCAGCCAAAATATTCCAACAATTTTTTGAAGTTTCAGGGTCTAGGCTCTAGGGTGATTATCTGAGTGAATCTAAAGCAGTGCTAGTAAAACCAGTCAGCTTTTTCTGCCATAGTAGTTCTCAGCCAGAAAAAACAGAAAATTGGAATCCAGAAAACCCTTTCAGAACTGGCATCATTTTCAGACCAAGTACTGTGGTACACAATATTTTCAATAGAAAATTAATTTTTGGTCAGGCATTGCTGTCTCAATTTTCTGCCTTGTCAGCAACTTTGAAAACTCTCATTTTCTTCTACTTTTTATTTGCCCCTCTTTTTTACCCTTTTTCGTCTTTTTTCATTTTCATCTCTCTCCTCCTACCAATTTCTATTCTTTTACTTCTTGTCATCTCTTTTCCACTGTTTTCTATCATTTCCATTTGTTCCTTTTTTCTTCCTTTTCTTCTTCTCTCTTTTCCTTCCTCTTCTTTTTCTTCTACTTCTTCTGGGTTTGGGGGGTATATTCCCCCCCCCCATGGATCCACCAGTGTACTGTATAGTTGATTTATTTATCTATTCATGTATAGAATAAGTGCCATTTCACAATAGATTGAAAATAAAGTTTTCAATTTTTAGAGCATTGACAAAGAATAAACAGATACAAAATATTATTCATCATAACTGAAATCAGGCTGGTATAAATAAAGATCATTTCCAGCAAAATGCGCCAGACAACAGTGTATACACATTTCTTGCCTTAAAGCATTGAGAGGCAATACTTCCATGAGATCAAAAAGATTAATTATTTTATTGATAAATTTTTAGATAAATGTATTAGATAAAAATTTATCAAAAATTCTGATTAAATTTTTTAAACAAATTTTTTATTTGAGATCCAATAAAAAATTTAAAAATATCAAATTTTAAATGCTTGTTAAAAAAATATGACCAAAGAATATGATTATCGACTATTCCAGTACACACATTACCAAAAAATTGGTGCTGAAACCAGTTTGGTCTCATTACGTGAGGATTTTCAGTTGCCAAAGTATGTGTATTATGAGAATTGACAGCACCACTTCTTGTGAACGTCCTCTCATCCGATCTACCTTTATTGGGAAGCAATGATTCAAGCGAGATTAAATCAAATTTCTATTCTCTCAGTTCTTGTCCCTTAGACACTAATTCTTGTGGGTTTGTGACAGTTTTTTTACAATTTTCAAGCATTTGCAAATTACCAATTTATAAAATTTTAGTCTCATTTTAAAGCTTGAGAAATGAGGAAGTCTTTCATGTAAAATTTTCATTATGTCACCCTAAAAACAAATTGAGAAAAATCGCTTCAAGATTTCGAAAAATCCACTTCTTTGTACTTTGACCTCTAAAAAACACCCTAAATGATTGGGCTATTGGGCATATTGAAAATACATATATCTTCAGCGAAATGTTGTGCTCTTTCCAACAATGTCATCATAATTCCAATCCGATCAGTAGTTTTTGAGTTATTGAGCATTTAATGACGGGAAGTGAGCGTATCTCGAAAAAGTCATAATATGGAGATATCTCGAAAACAAAAGCCTCATTTCAAAAACGTCACTGAACATTTTTGGTCAGAAATTTGATGCAGAATCCTTGGTGACCGGCTTTTACACCTTACATGGGACACCCTGTATAGGTATATAAGCAGTATGAGTACAGTAGGTCTTTTTGTGGAAAATAAATCTGTGTATCAGAGCAACGATAAACTTGAACTTCAAGTGATAGATGCCTTGTGAATTTTATCTAAATCAGTATCTTCAAAACAGCCGTTTTTCGATACCTCCTTCCCCTACAATAAGCTTCCGAAATGAGTTTCCCAAAATTAGTTGTTTGCAAGCGATTTGTCTAGCCCTTTGGGCCCACTAGTATAATTATTATTAGGTATATAATTACTACGAAGTTTTCCCGATATTTTTTCATATTCCCTGACTTTTACAGAATTTAAAAATTCCCTGACTTTTCCCGGTTTTCCCGGTCGCTAGTCACCCTGTCTAAATAGTTAAATCGCGGTCCTAAGTGGCCAATCACAAAAATAGATATATAATTATGTCTATTATTAAAATAATAATAATAATAAAAAAAACATATTTTGTTAAAATCGTTATCTTACAGTTCAAATAACGGGTGTAAATGTATTTCAAGCAATCAGCTCACAATATCTATCAATCACAATTGGCTACAAGAAGTCAGTATTAGCGATGGCTTTGAATTTTCATCACTTCTCATTCAAATGAACATATTAACATATTTTACATAAATACCGATAAGGACCTGAAATACAGAGAGATAAATGAACGTTGTTCCATTAATGATAATAAATAATGAATGTTTAGTACAGCAGCTGCAATTTAGTTCCTTATCAGACCGGATGATGCACTGATTTCCACTATGAATAATGGACTATCAAGAAAAACCTTTAACAGAATTTATTAATTTCGAATTCCTTTAATTGCTATCAGTTTATACTGAAGACTTCCGCAATGGCGGATATTGACAACAGTATTTAATAGCTGATGGAAATCGATGAATGCTATTGTACAAAATATAAAATATTTAGTAATAAAATTATTACTTAATTAAGATACAGTGCCAGCTTTATGGAAAAATGTTTAATAGAGTGATTTTACATATTGTACAATATTTCCACAGACTGTTAATGGAGTCATGAGCATGCGTGACATGAGCAGAATAAGCTCTATGTGAAAAATATTTTAAATATGCAAAAATTGTCCAATGTTACGTTTTAGTAATAAAAAATTATGTTACTGTGTTACTGATTAAGAATGTTACAATAATGTTAATTTTTAACAATTTCAAAACATATACTGTCTTTCTGCAATGTTACTAAACATTATTAAACATTACTGATCATGATTTGATGTAGTTCCATATCACTTTTTCTGTTGATATTTAAACATAAATAATTATTGAAAATAAACTTCCCTTGTGTTTTAAACACTTACTTATTCGTGTGATGGCCATTTCGCATTGTTAGAATGCTTCCTCAGACACAGCTGGAGGCCTTCTCCTATGGTTAGGCTGTGCTTAATTAGTAAGTGTGGTATTTATTAGTGAAGTTTATTTTAAATAATTATTTATGTTCATGTTATGTGAATATGTAACATTACTGGAGCGTTTTACGTAACATTACAAAATTGTTTCAAGTAACATCATGTTTATGTTATGTAACATGACGTTTACGCTACTATGAAACGTCACCTTACCCGATTATTAGACCGTTTAACAACGTTAATATTACGTAAATATGTAATGTTACAAGGTATCATTGTTACGCTATTGTAATGTTTAGCCTATGTGCAGTATGGGCAGAAAGAATTTATAATGCAGTGCTTCACATATTCCTTTCCTTAGGAATTAAAACAAATCGGGATGATCATATGTATAGAAATTGTTGAGAAGTGTAATGTTTACATGCATTTGAAGAGTTTGTGGAGAGTGTGGCGAGTAGGCCGGTGAGTGGAGGGGATTGCGGAGTTGCCACATCGTTGGCCGCGGCCTTGTTAGAGGAGGCCATGATTTTGACTGTTTTCAAGTCACAAGTGAGATGTAAGTTAGACAAGAGTGCATTAAACATCTCATGAGTGGCTTATAGGCAGACATAATACAATCGTTGCATACAACATTTTTTCTATGCTTACCAATATTTAATTTAACTTAACAATCAATCGGATAACTTACTAACACAACCTAGAATGCTTGTTTGTTGATATTAGGTTCTGAATTGAAATTCAAATTGATTTCAAAATGCTTGAATCAGCTGATGTGACTACTGCAGAACTGTTTTGAAGAAATCCTGAGCTCTGATTGGTCTAGACTGCTGTACTGAAAAGTGACAGTAGTGTTAGAATAGCTTCATTATGCAACTAGTTTGATAATCCTTGGAATAAAGTAAGCTGCATTGACATTGCTTTCTAACCTCTTATGTCTACTTTATAACGTCCTTTACTTTATAGTGTCCTTGTGCATTATTTTTGTGAATAAAGATTTTTCAATTCAATTCAACGTAGCCGTACATAAAGCAATTTATGCAACGTATTTTTCTTTAAAGCAGCTTGTGAAGTGCTTAGAACACGAGCATACACCCGATTAAAAAAAATGTGATTTTGTTCACCAAGGTGTCTTTTCCTTATAAAAAATAATTATCAAAAGTTTAAAATGACTCATGGGTGAGATCAATAATTAATATTATCCCACAAAACCGAAAAATTTAAACTTTGAACCATCCTATTCCCCAATAGTTATCTATGCATTAAGAGCGTGAAGAGCGACTTCATCGCTCGAGCCAAAACAGTTACTGCGCGACGCATAGCGGAGCGCCGTAATTTTGTGAGAGCGATAAAGAATCTTCACGCGCGAATTACATACAATATTTTTCCTACAACTGCAGTTCTGGATTCCAACACAATAAAAACTTTTAGTTTGTAACATCACAGACCGTGCGCGGATTTGGTTAGCGTGCGCCAGTGTTGAGGTTATGAAAATGTCACGGATTTCGTGATCCACCAATGAGAAGCCATCAAACACAGCTGGCGAGCGGTAAAGTACTTTTTTCGTTCGTCAGCTGACTTTACCGCTCGCTGAGCGGTAAAGAGGTATTTTACAATCAGTTTTCAGTACGTAAAGAATTACTTTACGAGCAATTGTAGGAAAAATAAATTAACAATCAAATAGCAAAGCTGACACTGTATTTCTATTTAAATTATGATTTTATAATTTTTACTCGCTTATACTTGAGATACTGAAGGGATGCATTTTACTTCTAAAGAGAAGCTTTATTAGCCCCACAGAAATAAATGAAGGAAAAACTTTTTTCAACAGCAATAGATAGCATTTCGATACCTTAATAAAATCCAAATCAAGAATCTTCAAAAATAAAATTATGACTAACATAAAAACCTTGCGCACAGCCTTAAACAACGAGTGAGATGTGAGTTAAGGTCTGAATAAAATAAGTTGAGAGTTGAGCCCTGCGCACAGCCTTAAACGCATACTGATTCATAATTTTTTTCGAAGTTCATTGTATTGGATGTTATTAGGGCTTTGAAATGTTATCTATTGCTGTGAGAAAAAGCTTTTTTCATCAATTATTTTGTGAAACATGGGGGTTCAAAGTTGAAATTTTTCGCTTTTTGGGGGTAATTGATCTCACTTATGAGTGATTTTAAACTTTTGATAAATTGCCTGTAACCAAAAGACACCTCGAGGAATGAAATGACATATTTTTACTCCAATCAAGCAATTGACGAGCCGCTTAGCGCAGTTGGTTGAGGCGTCGCAACATTAGCTTACTGTCGCTTCAGCGGTCGTGGGCTAGAATCCCGCTCCTCTGTCAGGTATCTACATGTTATCATTCACCTCATTACCAACGCACAAGTCTCGGACTCATGTAAGCATTATCAGCAATATTGAAAAAATTCAAAATACATTTTTTTAAATACCCGCATATTCAAACTTCACTTACTTATTGTGTAGGAGGCGGCGTCCAATATGGCGCTTGCGTTGGCGGTGGATGAGCACTAGCATTGTAAGGGGGGGCCAGCTGCTGTGGCTGTGACTGGTAGTAGCCCCCGAACTGTCCCTGGGCCGGTGGGGGACCCTGAGAACCCCCCTCCCTTGTAGTTGATGGTGGAGGAGGTGGTGGCGGAGGCGGTGGTGGTGGGTACATTCCAATATGGTGCATGTGAAAGGGCAGCTGGCAGTTGTACATCTGTGGTTTGGATGAGTAGTGGTTAAAGGTGGGACGTTCGGGCCCTCTCGGACAGCCCCCCACAGGTCCCCCTACAGGCTGTGGAGCCGCTGACACCGACACTGGGTTATGTTGTTCGCCGCTGCCTGTAAATATACACACCGAATTAGATTTGGTTTTATAAAAAATGAATAATGAAGACAAAAAAAGATTGTTTTTTTTTAAATATACAAATAAATATATAAACAGAAAAATAAGAAGATTGATAGACAGATAGATAGAGAGAGAGAGAGAGAGAGAGAGAGAGAGAGACGGTTCAGCGGCCGAGATGTGTGAAACAAGCCTTGAGGCCGCTATTGAATGATCAACTGAACGACTGAAAACCCGGGTATAATCATAAGGAGCATGGAAAACGTATAATTACTTTATATTTTATTATTTATACATTCAAATTAATTGCTATACCATATACAAAAAATGTTTGTATAGTCCCACTAGTTTCAACTGTGGGTGATTCTTCAACGTTATGTTTCAGTCTAGAGAGGCACTTTCTCTGTCCGCCAATAGTATCATTCCGTATTTAGTATATATTAAGCTACTCTGTACGTTAGTTTGAGATTGACAATGGTGTAACAAGCGAAACTATTATCTCACTGTTTTCAATAAATGCGGTTGTGACAACTTCAAGTTTTATTACTCATTAAACTTAAAATATATAGAATAATCAAGTTGAAGCTCACCTAGGCGAGGACGTTTCATGTCTGGCTGTTTATTGGTGTCACCTGCAAAAAATCAAGTAAAAATATTTTTAAATAAGGTAAATAAACCAATACAAAGCCGTATCCGAACCCCCGACAAATTCACATGAAATAATTATATTACCAGTTATGCTGGAAGGTCCATGCTCCATTCATCTCTATGATTTCTATAAACATCATTTCCACCAAAAGCAAACCGTTCAAAACCCACTTCTCAATGAAGAAGAAGAATGAAAGAAAAGGAAGGAGAAGAAAAAAGAAGAAGAAAGGATAAGAAAAAGAAGATACTGTACTTGACTATGACTATAGTAAACTGATTATTCAAGTTTATAAATTAAATTGGGCAATATTGTTTTTTAGATTACGTCTTGGAGACTCCAGTTAAGGAGTATAAGACAAGTCAGATTAATAATTATACAATATTATACACTGGTTACCATAATTACTATATCAATCAGTTGAGGTGAGGCTTAATTTTGATGTGAAAGGAACTCTTGTACACTACTGTATGCACAACTAAAAATGTTGTCAATTGTTTTTATAAATCTTTCGAATTTCCAAGCCTCTTTAGAAACTGCAATAGCTAGTTAAGAAGATAAGGATGGAAATCCTAAATTCCTGTTGTAAGAAAAATGTTGTATGTATTGCGAGTGACAAGCATCTTTATCGCTCTCGCACTCAGCTAGCATTGTGCGGTACTGTAGCTGTTTAGCTCAAGTGATAAAGCTGCTCTTTATACTCTTAATACATAACTATTTTCATCTATTTTCAAGAGAGGTCTCTGTTTCAAGTCGACCGTTTTGCATGCGTCTGTCTGTAAAGCATTTACGGCTACACCTGTCGACCAAATTCTACGATATTTCGCATAATCTTCCTTCAAGTAATGCCCAGCGATGTATGTGAAAGGATTTTCGAAATTTGCTTGTCCTTAAAAGAAACAAAAGAAAGGCACTCAGTCCTTCTTCTTAAGGGAACATATTCTATTTAAAATAAGCTTCTCCATCACATGAAATTGTAATCAGATTCCAAGATAGCCGTCGGGCCCCCTTATTCATCTGGTTGAGACTTCATATGAATTAAGTTATCATTCATAAGAATAAAATATTTGTTTAAGAGAAGCAAAGCATTTATAATATTTTAATTAAGTATAATATGAAGAGTGATTACTAAGTAAATGATGATTATAGAAATTTAATCAATATTTTTATACAAAATCAATCAATAGACATGTGAAATCTCATCTGATGTGAACAATCAGCTGTGCGGAAAATAGAAACACAGCCTTGGTGAAGTGAAAAGACTACGCAAATTGAATCAAGAGTTAGGCTTGACGATTGTGTTTCATTTTGCGATGGCGATTATCATTGAGTACATGGTTGCTCTGTGCAAGAACCCTTATTTTATTGGGCGTGAGGTCTACTGTTCACAAAACTAATAGTTAGTAATAACATTAATACTGGTATCAATACTTGTATTTTTGTATCTATGTTTTATTCAATTTATTTATTTACCTATTTATTACGAAACACAATCAAGTAAAGATACAACAGGCACAGCCCGCTACTGTTTTCTTTACAAATTTCCAATTAAAAAATCAAAATTTTAGGTTATAACCAAGTTGAATTAATAATTATTTAGTACGTACCTCTTGCCATCTGAATTCCCTGATGGTTGGGTGATGATATCGGCATACCCAGATTTGCACCCAGAGACGAATTATTATTATTTTGCTGAGTCAGCTGAGAAGATTGCTGATCAGTTTGACGCCAATCTTCATCTAAAATTAAAAAAAGAAACACAGGTCAACAAACTGCAAATTCAAAATTCCACCCCCCCCCCCCCCCCCCCGTAACAATTTCAAAATTATTCTCAACAACACAAGAAACAAATCTGCAACTTGACTGCATATCACAAGCTGGCAATCCTGTAATATAATACATAAATTAAAACATTTAATTAAATATAGAAAAATTAAAATAAAAACAAAATGGAAGTCGCAATTTCTCCGGGCCTAATGTAGAAAATAAAAAGTAAAACGTATGAAATTATTGATGATAGTAGCATATATATATATATATATTTATTTATTTACATTATATTTACGTATGAAATTAATCATAATAGTAATATAGATATTTATTTACATAATTATATTATTTATATTATATTCATATACATGCAATACTATGAGATAAAACAGATCAAGAAATAGTTCTACATGTAGTAATGGAAGAATAATTAATTATTGTACAAATCCAAGCGATCGATGGTTTAATATGATAAATTACTCACACAGTCTAATATACCTAAACGTCTAGATGCTGTCGACGAAACTCTAGGGTTGGAGAATGGGGATTGAAGGAGGAGGGGGTGGAGGAGAATAATGAAGGACAAGAAGGAGAGGAATGAAGTAGAGGAGATAATAGAGATGAAGGAGAAGGCAAAGGGAAAGAAGGAGAAAAACAGATGGAAAAAGTGAGGGGGAAGAAGAAGGATGAGAATGAGAAAAATGATGAATAAAAAAAAATAATAGAGAAGAAGGAAACAGGAAATAAGTATTGGAAGACGAAGAAAAATTAAAAATGTGGAGGAGAAGAAGAACAATAAGAAGAGGCAGAAGAGAAGGTGATGAAAAATAATGAGAAGGACGAAAATGAAAAGGAAGACAAGCGGAAGAAGAAAAAAAGAGCAGAAGAAAAAAGAGAAGGAGAAGAAGAAAACGAGCAGAAGTAGAAGTTCATTTCGGTGATATTCTTTTTCTTCTTCTTCGAAATAAAAAAAAGTGAAAGATAGATAGTGGATTGGATAAGTGAAGGAAAGGAGACAAAAAGGGAGAAGAAGAAGAATGTAGGAAATTCCATTCTAAAATCATACCCTACTTTTGAAATAAGTAAAATAGATACATTTTTAGATGCATTTCAATTGTCTGAGTTATATTAATTTATTATAAACGAGACCAACGATCTTTATGAATAATTTCCCTGAATAAATGTGCGGAATTTCATTAATATTAATTTATATCTAGAGGCAAAAAAATGAAAATAAAAAATAAAGAGATGCAGCACAAACATACCATTCACAACTTAGTACACTTAGTATACTTCTAATCTCAAGTTAAATTATAATTAATACAATAATCATTTTAACAAGCTATCGTAACTTCAAAGGGTTATTAAGCCGGCAGGACCATTCCGGGAGAACGGAGAAATTGTCAACTTTGTTCCTTGTGAATGTTATAAGGCTGTGCGCAGGGTTTTTTTGTGATAATTCTTTTTCGCTGTTTCTTGTATTGATTATTATTGGGGCTTTGAAATATTATCTATTGATGTGAGGAAAAATGTTTTTCTTCAATTATTTTCTGAAATATGGTAGTTCAAAGTTGAAATTTTTTCGCTTTTGGGGGGCAATTGGTCTCACCTATGAGTGATTTCAAACTTTTGAAGATTTTTCCATAACTTAAAATACAGGTACTTGAAGAATAAAATACCATGTCAACCTGTATTCAATTATCAATCAATTTCAAATTCAATTATATGTCAATCTATCATTTTTTCAAAATATTCTTCGAAAATAATTTTTTTCTACACATTTAAATAATTTATTTTGAAAAAATAATTGCTTGATTGGAGTAAAAATATGTCATTTTATTACTCAATGTGTTTTTTAGTTACAGAAAATTTATCAAAAGTTTGAAATCACTTGTAGGTGAGATCAATTGCCCACAGAAACCGAGAAATTTCAAATTTGAATCCTCATATTCCACAAAATAAATCATTGGAAAAGATTTCTCACAGAAATAGATAACATTTTGATGTTCTAATAACATCCAATATAAAAAATATGAACAAAAACCCAGCGCACAGCCTTCAAAAAAAGCTGGGATAATTTTTAAACTTAACTTTTCATGTGAAATTTAACGACATGCAGTCAAATATTTGTTAAGAATAAGTATAATAACTCACTTAAACTGGCCGAGTACTTTCGAATCTATGAGATCCATCTTCAGAGGCTCCTAGATCATCATGTCAGTTTTTTGGTTAGAAGTGTTGTGGTTTTTGTAAAATATGATCAAAAAGTTTGTGAGATTTAAAATTTAGTTGTTCATTGAGAATGTTTTGTTTATTGTGTGTGGTGTGTTTGTATATTTCAAATTGTTCCAAGGTGTTGAGTTCGTGTCCTTTAGATTTTATGTGTAGAATGTGTAGGTTGGTACTGATGTCGGTAAAAGTGTGTCGAGTTTGAATGATATGGTCGGCAAAATTCGATTCAGCTTTGGATGTCAGGGCTTGACAGTGTTCCTTGTAACGTTGTTTGAATGTGCGGCCTGTTTGTCCTATGTAGAATTTGTTACAATCAGAGCAGTTTAGTTTGTAGATCCCTGGGAGATCGGATTTGTTTGTGTTCAGTGTGGTTTTGAGTGTAAGTGCATTTTTTATTTTGTTTTTTGTTCTGAATGAGATGGTGTGGCCGGCTTTTTTGAAGATTTTTGTTAGTCTGTGTGATTGTGGATTAATGTATGTCATTGTGATGTATTTTTTGTCAGTGGTGTTGGTGTTTTGTTTTTTGTTTCTTATTTTATGATTGAGTTTGTCAATTAGGTCGTGTTTGTAGCCGTTTTCTTGTGCTAGGTATTTTATTGTATTTAGTTCAGTGTGGTAATTGTCGGTGGAAAGCGGTGTGTTGTTGAGTCTGTGTAGCATTGCCCTGAATGCTGAGTGTTTGTGTTGTGTTGTATGATTGGAGGTGCTGTGTATTAGGGTATCTGTCATTGTTGGTTTTCTGTAGATGTTGAAGCTGTGTTGTTGGTTTGTGTTCTTTGTAATTGAGAGGTCTAGGAAGTTTATTGAATTGTTTTTCTCATATTCAGCTGTGTATTGAATGTTCTTATGTATTTTGTTTACGTATGATCGAAGTTGTTCACATTGTCTTTTGTTTCCTCTGTATAGCAATAGAACATCATCTACGTATCTGTGCCAGTATATTATGTTCTGTGAAAATTTGTTATTAAAGAGTATATGAGTGTTTTCGCAGAGTTGGAGATAGATTTCAGCAAATATGCTTGAGATTGGTGAGCCCATTGGCAGTCCATCAGGTTGTGAGTAGAATTTGTTGTTGAAGGTAAAGTAATTTTGTTGAGTGATGATTTTTAGGATGTCTATTATTTCATTTATATGTTCTGTAGTTGTGTTGTTGTGAATAAGGATGTTCTGTATTATTTCTATTGTTTCATTGACAGGTATGTTGGTGTATAGGTTTGTTATATCAAAAGATGCAAGAGTGGAGTTGTGAGGAATTTGTGTGTCTTTTATTTTTGCGATAAGATCGTTACTGTTTTTTATGTATGTGTTGTTGTTGATATTAATTAGTTTTCTCAGTGTTTGATCTATGTGTTTTGCTAGTTTATAGGCAGGTGCTTCTTGGTAGTTTACAATTGGTCTAATAGGTATGTCGGGTTTGTGAATTTTGGGAAGTGTTTGAAGTGATGGTGCAGAAGGGTGTATTTGTTTCAGTTTTCTTTTTTGTGAATTATTAATTATATGATTTGTCTTGTTGATTATTTGTTTGGTAAACATTTGTGGGATCGGTGTGTAGTTGTTTAATGTTGTTTTTGTTTATGTAGTCAAGTGTTTTTTTGTTGAGCTCTTCATTGTTTATGATAACTGTAGTGTTGCCTTTGTCTGCTTTGATATAGGTGAGATTGTGAGTTAGAGCTTTGTGTTTCAATTCTTTTATGGTGTGGTTTTCTGAATTTATGGGTGGGTGTGGTTGTGAGCTGTTTGTTTTTATTGTGTTGTAGGTTTCTATTCTAAGTTCATCATGTATTTGTGGGTCTGTGCGTTGGATGCTTGTTTCTGTTTCAATGACAATGTTTTTTGATGTGGATTTGTTGTTTTTGTAGTTCAGGTTATGTTTGAGACCTTTGTTCAATAAGTTGAGTTCGGTTTCTGTGAAATCTACGTTTGTTAGGTTAACAGTTTTACTGTAAAAAATGTGAGGTGATTGAATTGTCGTTTTTGGAGGCCTTTCAAGCCCTGACATCCAAAGCTGAATCGAATTTTGCCGATCATATCATTCAAACTGGACAAACTTTTACCGACATCAGTACCAACCTACACATTCTACACATAAAATCTAAAGGACACGAACTCAACACCTTGGAACAATTTGAAATATACAAACACACCACACACAATAAACAAAACATTCTCAATGAACAACTAAATTTTAAATCTCACAAACTTTTTGATCATATTTTACAAAAACCACAACACTTCTAACCAAAAAACTGACATGATGATCTAGGAGCCTCTGAAGATGGATCTCATAGATTCGAAAGTACTCGGCCAGTTTAAGTGAGTTATTATACTTATTCTTAACAAATATTTGACTGCATGTCGTTAAATTTCACATGAAAAGTTAATATTAACAACGCAGTTCGTCATGGAACAAGAAATCCAGGAATTTTTAAACCTTGCTAAGTACGCTTCGTAATATAAAACTGAACAAATATTCCTTTAATTTATCATTATATATATATATATACTGAAGCTCCTAAATTCTCTACAGACCTAATCTGATGATCTAAAATTAAAACAAAATTACTGTTTGAAAAGTTAGCTTAAATGTTCAAAAAACTACAAAGAGGTGGACTAGAATCAATTTAATTGTTCAGAATTTATCTTGGGTTAGTCAGTAATGTAATAATGTGAAATTTAAAATCATTAATCTCATTGACATAAAATTTAAAAACCATCTTAACAAACTCAAAAGTTCAATATTATAACGTATACGCCCAGTTGCAAGAAAGCCAATTAAATTTAATCCCCGTAGAATGACGTCATTCTACGGAAATTAAACTTAATGGAGAGAATTTAGTTGCACAAAGGACAATTACAAGCGATAACGACGATTAGTAAACCAGCGTGAAATATATTTAACCGCCCGATCACCGATGATTAAATCTCACTAATGCCCGTAATGTTACATTTAATAGGTTATTGTACCAGAACATGGAACTGCAAATTAGGTCGTAGGTGTTGAACATCTTTCAAAATGAATAAAATCTATTAAGAATATAATGAATAATATTGAGATAGTTGAATAATGATTCAAATAATTCAGAAATGAAATTATTCTAATTCATATTTTTTCTCAAATTCAGAATCAGCTGTTGATCAAATTACAGTGTAGCCAGATTGTGCCCGTTCGGTTAACGAAAATTAAATAATGGATCTTTGTGCAACAGAAATAAATCCGTTACACTTACGACGGTTAGTTAACTGACATTAAAGTCCTTATTTAATTGGCTTTCGTGCAACCGGCCGATAATGTTATATAGAAATCTATATCTACATAACATTCCATCATACACACAAACACAATAAAAAAATAAAAGAAAACTACACAAAACAAGAATTGAAAACTAAAATAAAAGAAATAAAACTATAATAAAAGAAACTTGAAGAGTACAACAAAACATTATGCACTAAGAAAGTTTAAAATTATTAAAAAATTAAATAAAAGTGTTAAGATTCGCCCATTTCAATTTTTCTAATTTTATCCTGTAAATAAATTTCAATTAGTAAAAGGTAACATGATAATGAGAAATGAATTGGTGTGTACAAGAAGCAGTGTTGTTCTTTTCCATTTATTTTATTTATTTAGACATTCATCTCAATACAAACTGAATGCCAACAACAGCCTTTTAGAACAAAACTGTCCCTTCACTAAATGTTCAACTGAATCGTTCCTAGTGTTATAAAACGCCAAGAGGAAAAGAAAGATGTTTCTGCACTGCCCATTATGTCAATAGTACTAAACTTCCGTTTAAATTGATAACAGTCACTTCTTGTTTATTCCCCCTGCCCTTCCCTTTGCCATGCTTACTATCAAATGGTCATCTAAAATTTTTGAGTCAACATTATCTGTGTAAATAGAGAGATCTCGAAAGTTATAGAATCGAGTGTTTCCTGGAATGTTCCAAAAACGTATAAGAGAGGATGCTCTTGTAAACAGCATAAAGTGACAGTATATTATTTAGAATTGCTTTATAGTGTACACATACATAGTGCTGTTTCTATGAATGGTGAATATGCATACCAAATACAGTGACAAACTGTGCTTCATAAGTGTTCCATTTCTTTATTAAGTGTTCAACTGGTTTTATGGACATTTATTTTTACGACATCAATAGTTTATTGGATAGTTATTTATTAAATTATTGATCGGCCTATCAACAATTAGTAATTACTTTTTTGTACAGTGAAATAGCAAATTCATTATAAGCTCAAAACGTTTGATCAATATGTTTCTTGTTGATTTTTCTTGTGTGACATAACTGTTTTGTGCGTGCTGTAAGTAGTTTGTGTAAATAAAGAACTAGTTTTATTCTTAAATTTTGCCAGCATTATTTTTAGTGATAGAACCCGTAACGTTATAATTTTCTCAAGGTTATGTCACACTCAAACATTTTAATCTCACTGATAATTTTTAATAAACTCTTAAATTTTTTATACTGTTTTTTTCGATTCAGAGGAAATGAATAGTATAAACAAACTGAAATCAGCACTGTACAAACCAGTCCAAGAAAGTGGAGAATAATAACAAAAATATGAAAATATCAATAAGGAAAATTTACTTATTTATTGTAAAGTTTCTATTTTATTTTATGTAAAATTGTTGGGTCCTTGGATACTCCTTTGTATCAGGTTTTTCACCCAAAATTTATTTAGAATTTGAATTTAATTAATATAGAACTAACTTATTAAGATCAGAACTTCAATATTATTGATCAATTTCTAGTAGAACAGCAATGCTCCAAGTACAGTCAAAAAAATACAATATTTGCGTCCAACATTCAATGTTTTCCAAATATTTAAAAATCCAATATTTTTAAAAACTTCTTCAATTGCTAGCGCTCATAATATTATAATACAAACCTGGCCCTTGCACCATTGGGTGAGGGGCGGAATCCCTTGCGAGGGGCGGCGGGGCTCCGGGGGCGGCACTAGAGTTGCCCTCAGGAGTCGGGGGCCCTCCTTCGCTGTTGCGGGGGCCCCTGAGAGGGGGCGGAGGCTGCTGGGTCGGGGGTGGGCCCCCCTGGTGAATACTGGTTGGCAGCCTGTCAACAAGCAATAAGTGGTTTCTCCACGAACACACACACACACACACACACACGCGAGCGAGCGCACGCGTGCTGAAGAGTGACGCCATCTTCCTTCTTTACTTCCACTTTTGTAGATCTGCCTCAGTTACTTGCCTTCATATTACCATCATGTTACCTGCTAGTTTGTGAAAAATTTGTTATTATTGTCATAAAGTGGGCAAAGAAACAGTGGCGATCCGTTTTTGGGGCGTTTTTGACGCGACTGGACCTAATGCTTTGGCTTCCTAGAACGCGGATTTGGATCCCCCCCCCCCCCCCACTCTTATATTAAGAGATAAGTTCAGTATCAACTTTCTTCTTATAGAGTTATCTCCCAATCTGACTGGCTTTCAAAGAACTAATACTTCCAATCGAAAAAAAAATTATCCACAAAATGTGTTTTTTGAAATAGTAAAGTTTCCCCACCACCACCCTCAAATGGTCAATTTATCACAAATTTAGTATATAACAGTCCGCTCTGCTCTAAAAGCCCAATCAAGACAAAATAATAAATAAATTCGTATAAATCTCAATATAAAAGATTTGAAACCCCCACGGGTTTATCGAGTTCTTGTCAAATTAAACTTAAATTGTCTTAATTTAACTTTAAAACTACTCGTACACAGATCAGACAATCCAATAATCGGGGGTAAATTGGGCCACCTCAAGAAGATGGGGGCGTTTTTAGAAAAAAACCTTGAATAAGGGCCGTTGAGGATTGGCCAGGCCTGACTTAGCATTAGGACATTGATATGCCTTTTTATGTTCGCTACGATCAGATTCCCCAAATGAATAAGGAACATCTAAGAAAAAGTTCATTACCGGCCGTAATCGCGTAACAGACAGGCAAATTTGACACTTGAGTTGAAACTGGGAACCCCCTACGTTCGGTCAATAATTATCACCAATGATAACTTCCGAGTCTATAATTTAATAAAGTAATTTAAATGCGTATGACTTTTATTGTTGGGGAGACCCTTACAGGTAGTTCAACGTTTTGAGCCATGTTATTGGAAATATGTTGGACCTACAATTTTAGGTGGGTTTCGAACCACCCGCAAGTGATTTTACAGCAGAGAACAGTATTTTTTGCTGGCCAAACCAATCGGCCATTCTGATATAATTTAATATAGTTCTATTATTCAATGTCTCAAATGAGTTTTCAGAAACAATGAGCCTCATCACTAAAAAAAGTCAATATTATAAATATATTTTATTTTTCATTTGCTTTAAGGCATGTGTTATGTATATGTTGATAGAAAAAATTGAAATTTGACAACGCCAATGTGTCTTTCCCCTCATGGTACAGCCAAAATAGTAAAGTTATTACATAGCAGGAAAAGTGCATAAAAACTATAATACTGCATGAAAAAAGTATAATAGTATCTATCTATAGTATAGTATACTATATAGATAAATATATATATTGTTATGATTATTTAATTCATGAAATAATTCAATATTTATTCAAACTCATTTCAAAGTTTCTTTTTAAAAGGTGTTTTGTAATCAAAAACAATCAACTCATACTTTTAGAGCTCTGAGCTCAATGTCACTCACAACTGAATCATTTCACAGTTTTTTTAAGGTAAAAACGCTATATTTTTATGGAAGGTAAAAAAAGCAATAATAGCAATACTAATGTTGAGTGACCTGACTTGGCTGGCTCAGGTCTGGTGTCAGAGTTATCAGGTCGCACCTTAATAAGTTCAGGGCCTCTGACAAAAGTGACTTAACGACTGTTTTTAGGCAGCCGGGACCGACAGCTTAACGTGTCCTCCGAAACACGGGAGTGGCCCGAGGAAAATCTTTATGCAAGATGGAAATCAGAAATTTATATCATTCAATTATTGAACAAGCATAAGATTTTGTCTATTTCGCTTATTTAATCAGATATTCGTTCTTGGCTTCAACAATATCATATTTTAAATAAGAAATAGTTGAATTTTCAACTAATAACACATAATCCCAAAAATGTTTACAAATTTTAGTCTAACAACCATACTTGCGTCCAAAGTACTGTCATTGCGTACTTAAAGAGATCTACTTGAAACGGATATATAAAAAGTTAGATACTTTAGATTCTAAAAAAACGTTAGAAACAGCCATTCCATAAAATAATCAGCTACTTGCTGTTATCTGTCGAAAACACTCTAATGCTGGTGAATAAAGTAGGGATTGAAGGAGGTGAAGAAGAAAAAAGGAGGAAGAAATAGAAAAAGATTGAGAAGGAAGAAAAAGAAGAAGAAGATGATGGAGGAAAAAGTAAATGAAGGAGAAGAAGAAGAAGAAAATGATGAAGGAAGAAATAGAAAAAGATAGAGGAGGTAGAAGAAAAATAATTAGAAGAGGAGGAGGAGGAGGAGGAGGAGGAGGAGGAGGAGGAGGAGGAGGAGGAGGAGGAGGAGGAGGAGGGGAAAGGAGAAGGAGGTGGAGGAAGGAGAAGAAGGAAAAAGAAAAGAAGAAAATGACGGAGGAAGAAGTTGAAGATGATGGAGGAATAAGAAGTAGAAGAAGAAGAAAAGGGAGAAGAATATGGTGAAGTAGAAGAAGAAGAAGAAGATGGAGGTAGAAGAAGACGAAGAAGAAAAAGAAGAAAATCGGACTATTAAACTTATAGATAAATGTAAGATGTGGCAATTTTATAAAATAAATAGGTACTTGCTGTTATCTGTCGATGAAACTCTAACGCTAGAGAAAGAGAGATTGAAGAAGGAGGAATAGGAGGAGGAGGAGGAGGAGGAGGAGGAGGAGAAGAAGAGGAAGAAGAATCAGATGGAGGAAGGAGTGGAATAGAAAGAAGAAAAAGAAATATGAAGGAAGAAGACGAACGAGGAGAAGATGTTGGAGGAAGTAGACGTAAAATAAGAACACAAAGAAGGAAGAGGAGAAAATACAGCAAAAAGAAGAAGATGAAAGAGGAAGAAGAATACTGAAGGGAAAGAAGAAGCAGGAAGAAGGAAAAGATAGACGAAGAAGTAAAAAAGAAAGAAGAGAAAGAAGAAGAAGAAAGAAAAAAGAAGAAGACTGAAGGGAAAGAAGAAGCAGGAAGAAGGAAAAGATAGACGAAGAAGTAAAAAAGAAGGAAGAGAAAGAAGAAGAAGAAAGAAAAAAGAAGAAGACTGAAGGGAAAGAAGAAGCAGGAAGAAGGAAAAGATAGACGAAGAAGTAAAAAAGAAGGAAGAGAAAGAAGAAGAAGAAAGAAAAAAGAAGAAGACTGAAGGGAAAGAAGAAGCAGGAAGAAGGAAAAGATAGACGAAGAAGTAAAAAAGAAGGAAGAGAAAGAAGAAGAAGAAAGAAAAAAGAAGAAGACTGAAGGGAAAGAAGAAGCAGGAAGAAGGAAAAGATAGACGAAGAAGTAAAAAAGAAGGAAGAGAAAGAAGAAGAAGAAAGAAAAAAGAAGAAGACTGAAGGGAAAGAAGAAGAAGGAAGAAGAATAAAATGGACAAAGAAGTAAAAAAGAAGGAAGAGAAAGAAGAAGATGACTGAAGGGAAAGAAGAAGCAGGAAGTAGAAGAAGAAGACGAACTAAGAAGAAAAAGGAAGCAGAAGCAACAGATAATATGACATTAAATTCGTAGATAGGTTATTATACAAATTCTAGTAATCCAGCTTCAATTGAATCCGACAACCTGCTAGTAAGATTAATATTCAACAAAATATTCTTAATATTCTTCAACAGCCATATCGAGCCATTGTTCATACTAAACCTGGAGAAAATCAAATAATAATCATTCAAAATAAAATAATAGATCTTGTAGAAAATAAATTCTAGCACAATATAAATTATTATTAAATTAAACATATTTATAGTTATTAGAAATTAAAATTTTCGAGAAAAACAAAAATCCATTAGAGAATCAATCTGAAATCGAAAATCATTATTAGTAACTTATTCATGTAGCATAATACTATTCATAATATTTAATTTTTTCAAATATTTTCTTTACAATTTGTTATCAACGTATATGAATAAATATACGAATATACAGCATATGAATAAACTCCTTTAAATATATATCATACTTTTATTGATCGAGTGCAAATACGATGTAAATAAATAATATAAACAATGCAGAGTGAAAAATGTATTTCATCAAAGTATGGTAGGTACTTTTAATTTTTAAATAAATTTATAAATTTACATATTACATGTATGGTAGGCTATGCTTTATAATGGAACTATCTATATAGTAAATAAATTTCTTACTCACAACGGTAATTACTTATATACAAACAAAAAATAAATTATTAATTTATGTCTTGTATGATTAACTTACAATTAAAAACTTTTATAAATGAAAATAGAGCCTAGTATTCACATAGTAATACATACTGTACTGGTTAAGTGTCAAGAATGGACAGATCTTTGTCTCAACTTGGCCATTTCATGTA
Source organism: Conomelus anceps (assembly GCA_948455865.1). Taxonomy (NCBI): domain Eukaryota; kingdom Metazoa; phylum Arthropoda; class Insecta; order Hemiptera; family Delphacidae; genus Conomelus; species Conomelus anceps. The sequence goes on along the minus strand of OX418216.1, from coordinate 136,495,842 downwards.
ATTGCATCACTTAGGTTGTCATCACTGTAGCTAATATCATTAATATCATACAAATAAGATCAACGTTCATAATTACTGGCACTATAAAAATAGCATCATCTAAGTTCACTATAATTGAATCTAAGTGATGATGATAATTTTCTTTTTTAACCACACATATGCATAATTTGTAAATTTACATGAATGAAGAAAGATAATCTAATCTACTATAATACTAATACTCCTATCTTTTTGTATACAGGGAGGCTCTACAATATATCATGAAATTGAATTTTCTTCCTACAATATTATATATAACTTACTATATAGATTACAGCTTTCAAATATTATATTTTTCTCTAAAAAACATTTTCGGTTATCCATTTATTTACTGCTTGTTTTATTTATTCTGCTTGGTTATGGAGAAAAAGTAAATGCGTATGGCTTTTATTGGTGGGGAGAACCTTACGGGTAGTTCCATCTCGCCGCTTCAGCCATGTTTTTGGAAGCATGGTGGACCTACAATTTTAGGTGGGCTCCGAACCACCGGGAAGTGATTTTACAGCAGACTTTTTTTATGGACAACCAATCGGTCACCTTTACAGAGAGGGCCCAGGAGAGCGATGCTTATCTAATCTGATTGAGCAGATACCTGCTACAGCTCACAGCTATCACTTCCCTGTTTTATGGAAATTAAATACTACTTTCCCTCTTATGTGATACCCAAAATTATATATTAAAATATTATTATGCCCACAAATTATTAAGGACCTAACAGGGCTTTGTTGAAATCGTGCTTTCATCCGTCCGTCCGTCCGTCCGTGCTTAAGTGCTTCAAAAAAGATTACAGACTCTTGAAACCTGGTATATAGCTTCCTCTTAGTTCAAGTGATAGCTTTTGATTTTGGAGTTTGGGGTCCATTATAAAATCAATTTTGATGTAAAACATATCGTCACTATAGGTTAGTTTTGGCTAGTAAAAATCAAAACGTTGGACAGCTGGTTCATTTAAAAAAGTTGAAGAATATTACGAGGGTTGTTGCTTAGCCCAACTATCCACTTCATTTTTACAGTTTACGCGTTGACGTTTTAATTTTTGATTGTGTTTAAATCTTATCTTTAATTATTCCAAATCGTCAAATTAAAAAAAAAAACAGAAAATATAGAAGAAGAAGAACAAGAAGGGGAAGAAGAAGAAGCTGGAAGAAGAGGAAAAAGAAGCTGGAAAAAGAAGAAGACGGAGAAAAAGAAGAAGATGGAGGAGGATGATGAAGAAGAACAAGAAGGGGAAGAAGAAGAAGCTGGAAGAAGAGGAAAAAGAAGCTGGAAGAAGAAGAAGACGGAGAGAAGGAAGAAGATGGAGGAGGAGGAAGAAGAACAAGAACAAGGAGAAGTAGAAGAAGAAAAGATGAGGAAAAAGAAGAAGAAGAATAGTTCTCTTACAAAAATGCATTTCTTTTGTGAATCGGGAAGCATATTATGAAATCATAGAAATCAAAGAAGTTGAATCAGCAAATTCGTCGGGTCCTTGCATACTCCGTTGTTTAGGTTTATAGCTATTACCATTTACAAATCTATTACTGTATTATGAAATGGATAAAAAGGGTCAATAGAAAAAATACCAGAAAGTTGAGGTTTAGATAACTTTGTTAAAACTTTGGATTGATTTACTCACCCAATTCCCTGACGATGTTGTTGACTATGCTGTTGTTGTGATAGTTGATGTTGATTTTGTTGTCCAGCTAGTTGTTGTTTCACAATCTGTTTGCCTTGACTGATGGCTGGTGGTGGAACTGGTAGAGGAGGGCCCTAAACAAATACTAAAATAATTAATGTCCACAAAATTCAGTCAGTAATTATTTATTATTTCACTTGATTGGTTTCTCTTGAACTAGTAGTTGTGTGAACAGTAGACCTCACGCCCAGGAATAAGGGTAGTACTTGCACAGAGCAACCTACTCCATGTACTCAATGGTAATCACCATCGCGAAATTAAACACAATCATCACAACTAAACCTTGCGTAGTCACAACAAACCTTCAATGTGCGTAGTCTATTTCATGTCTGTTTTTCACAAAATGTCACTCTGCATCACGTCAACAAGGCTGAGTTTCTATTTGCATCTTTAGCCTATATGTAGGTACAGCCGACTCATTGCTCAAATCTAATCATATTTAACTTGTCTGGTGAATGAATTTATAGAACAATATTAGTAAAATTTGCTAAACCAGACTCAACCAGATGAATAAGAGGGCCCAAGGGCTATTTTGCCAATTCAATGTGATGGAGAAGCTCATTTCAAAAATCATATGATTCTTATAGAAGAAGGCATGAGTGCTTTCCTTTTTTCCCTTTAAAATATCCTTCAAATGCTAGCAAACTTTGAAAATCCTTACACATACATAATGCTGTGCATTTCTAGGAGTATTTAGCGGCTCTGGTAGCGCAGTTGGTTGGAGCGCTTGTCTGTGACAAGATAAGGCTCTGGCTGGGTTCGTTTCCTGCAGCCTTGGGTGAATCTCATTCAGCCATGGATTTTTCTCACCATTCACCCATTCACATCATTACCCACGCACAAGTCTCCAGACTCATGTGGACGACATCAGCAATAAAAAAAAGTATAGGTTTCAAATAAATGCTTGTTCTTGTTCGAATATAAAATTACTTTTGCCTAGTTGCTGAAATATTCAGTTAATAAAAGATTTTATAATACTTTGGATACAATCTGGATCAGCCCAGAGTAGGTTTTATCAAATGTTTCCAATACATTTTCTTAAATAAAATACAAAACATACATAACATGCAAAAAATTAAAAATAATAAAATACAATAATTGAAATCCACTGTTAGTCGAAAGTAAAATCCATAACCTATTTTAAAAGATTAGTAGTATTGTAATGCATGTGGAGATGAAACCCCTTCCAACTATGATTGCCCACGTACTAGGGAGCGGTTATCATAATATTAGGGTGGAGGAAGAAGAAGAAGAAGAAAGGCAAGGTTAGACGATTTAATGGACGAAATGAATGGTGAGCTGAAAATGTCAAAAAGAAAATCCAGTAAGCAAACCTCAAGCAGAACAAAAAAGAAAACTGTTATTTTTCCAAAATTAAAAATCAGGAAAGTAGTTGCTCTTGATCCAATTGCTAATATCATTTCTCTTTTTATCTTACTATTGTTGAGGTAGGTATTGATTGGGGATTTTGTTTATTATTTTAGTACGGTACTTATGTATATTATCTGTCTCCTAATTGATTCGATATTTATTTATTTATCATCTATGTACATCATCACATTGCAGTATAGTATAATGAAGAGGAAGTAACAGGCTTTACAGCCCAAAACTGATTCCTCTTCTAAATTTCAATACAGAAATGTCCAAATAAAGGTTATGTATAGAAATCACAGTTTCACTATTAATTTTCACTTGAGAAAATTTGTTATCTATTTCTTTTCGAAAAGATTGTACATGAAAGTCAATAAAAACTAATTACCAAACAAACAATACTAAAAGATTAGAGAATTTTGAATTATTTAATCGCAAAATTTCAAACTGGAAATTAAACACTTTCTCAATTCCGCACGACTTGGTTTATATTGGTTTTATACATCTGAAATTTACTTGAATTTTGCCTCAAACTGTATTGGCTGCTGACAATGTTATTGGCTATTAGTTTTGTTCTTAATTATGTATTTCACTACATTCATAATGTCTGACAGTCATCCCCTGAAATTCAGTAAATATTAAGTTAGTTGGATAGAGTCTAGGTTAATTCAATTTTTTTAAATTATTAATTATTTATTTAAATGTTGATGAGCTCCTTCCTTCCCATATCCCATTAGTTGGATAGAGCCTAGGTTAATTCAATTTTTTTAAATTATTAATTTATTTATTTAAATGTTGATGAGCTCCTTCCTTCCCATATCTCTATGTAGTATTGGAACTGAGAGTGAACGACCGTGAGGTAAATGTTTTGCAAGATGAATGCAGCACCTACCTGAAACTGTAGAGTAGTGGTGTGAACTGCATTTGCATCCTGGTAGCGCCTCTTCTGACCAATCATCACCTGCTGCTGCAGCTGGTGTTGGTGCAGTGCAAGTGCAGTTGCAGGCTGCAGTGCGTGCAGTTGGCCGCCCTGCGTCACCAACATCTGAAGTTGTTGCTGTTGTTGTTGCGGTGGGGCATGCTGCATCTGAAATTGTTGGAAGATTACTGTGCAGCCAACAAAGCCACCTCATAATTTCTGTGATCAACTGAGCTTTAAATTAGTATATCTATTTGAAGGTTATAGAAACAAGGTTGAGCGTTATTAAGCAGAGCCACTTTAGTCGCCGTCGCGCGCGACTTTTATGGCTGGCAAATTACACCAGTTGGTTAAATTTGATTGAAAAATCAGCTATTTCTGAGCAATGGCTCCAAACCGTGGCCTGCGTTACAAAAGGCCTCGAGACTAACATTCCTAATTGATATGACGTCACTTCATCTAGTTTGTTTACTTTCTAGGTAGAGGTTATTGAAATGAAGATAAATATTCAATTTTTCAACCAGCTGTAGAAGTATTCCATTGTAAGATGGGGTTGAAGTAAGGTGAACATTACATAGTTTCGGTTCTGAAGTTTCTTTCAAAATTCAATATTCTCATCTTTCTTGGAACTCTTTATTCAGTGCTAATTTTTAATTGATTTATTCTATTAATTATCTACGAATCAATAAGTCTCATATGCACTTTCTTGTAAAAACTATTTTTTATAAAACATTTCAGTTGATTGTAGGTGAAAAGAAGATTTGTAAGTACTAAAATCCTGTTTTAATAATAGATAAATGAATGAAAAGATTAATAAATAATGTGGATCCCAGCGTGTGTGCCAAGTTTTGTGTTTTTAATGCATTTAATAAGGTTTTGCCTCATTTCTTGATTAATATGAAGCAGGTGAGTTTATGATACTAGGCTATCACATTATTCTTATTCTAGTCTTCCTCATACAGCAAGAATGTCTAATACATTTAATTATCCAGTGTCCAGCATAATAATCATCATTGAAAATTTAATTGAAATTGAATCTCTATGTTGTTCACCTACATAATTTTTATTGAAGAATTTAATTTGATATCATTTTATCATGTAATGAGTAAGAGCATGAATCAACTAACCAACCTTTATAAGTTTAATGAATCTATGACAAGAATGTTATATAAGCCTTCCTATAAAACAACTCAATAGTATTGCAAATAATATGAAGCTGTTCTGCACACTAATATTCACTACTTGTAATCATATGCAAATAACAAAGTGTTAAAAGGCTTGTAAGTCGTAAGTTGAGATGGAATGGACTATTCTATTTATTGTGTGAAGTGAGTTCAATTGGATAAATATACCTCTAATCATCTTAGTATGATAATCAAAAATCTTAGAATCAAAATCATAAATATTGGTGTGGAGTTATTTGTCTTTAATGCTTGTGATTGATGAAGAATTGAAACCGTTTACCTGGTAAGTAATTGAGTTTCCCTGTCTTGGCTCAAACGTTTTCCAATGTTTGTTATCACCGACTCTATTATATTTCAATATTAAAGAATCAATTGACGGCAAATAGCATGTATTACAATTTTTGCATGTAGTAAGTATTCTTGTGCATGATCAATAATTATTATTGTTACTTTGTGGAACTCTTAAAGAACGGCAATATTGTTTTGAGTTTCATATTTAAAAAACAAAGATTTTTGTTAACTTGTGCTCAATAATTTATTGAAAGTGGGAATAAAGCATTGCTCAGCTAATCAACTCTGCCACATGATTTTGAACATTAGCCCTAGATGAGATGACGTCATTGATCAGTCCCAAGGCCTTTGTTCACGTAGGACATGTCTAAACATGTTAATGGCTTCATATACTTTGGCATTGTTGAGCTTGTCGAACGCTCAGCTAGTGTAATTTAGCATTAAAAGTCGCGCATGATTTAAATGTCTGTGTACAATAAAGCTCTAACTCATCAAATTACCAAATATAAAAACCATTAGCCTATAGCTTGCAAATTTCAGCTCTATTTGTGCACTTTTCACAAATGTGATTGAGCAAATGATTAAGCAAATGTGCTTATCACAGATTTGATTGTATACCTTGATCAGCTGTCAATGATATGGGTTACTTAATGCTCTTGAACTGAAATACGTCATACCCTCACCATTTTTCTAGTTATCAAATACTATAGTACCATAGCCGATTCCGACTTTAGGTGACTCTACAGACCTCAACATTATGTTTTGATCCCAACAGCGTACTACGCAAATGAGTGAGGTAGGTTGTGCTTACTTGCGCTAACAGAGTTGTATCTATGTATAACATAACCAATTATGACTGTAGGTGGCTCTTCAGACCTCAAACTTATGTTTAGGTCCAAAGAGCGTACTACACAAACAAGAAGAGAGGTAAGTTGCAATCACTTTCCTCCCTCACTGAGCCAACAGAGTTATATCTAAGCCAAGCCCACCGCATCAAATTCTGAAGTTCTGTGCTTTCAATTTTCCACTTGCACCTTTAAACAGGGTCTGGCTGCACAGGTGAGTGTGTATACTATTTAGCAGGCTCTGAGATACTTCCTGAGTCCAAGCTATCATTCGAAAAAGACTTTGTTTAAAAAGCAACACATGATGTAGATTTTTTGCATCTGAGATGCAAATAACCTCAAGCGTTCAATTCACCTCAAGCTACAATAGGGCAAATATAAATATTTATGTATTTTTTTTTGAGGATGAAGCCCACATAGGTCTTAGACCTGTGCGTGGGTAATGAGTTGGATGATGGTGATTGATGAGTTGGACCTACAGTTTTAGTTGGGTTCCGAACCATCGGGAAGTGATTTTACAACAGAGAACAGTGTCTTTTTTGCTGGCAAATCTTATTATTTACAAATATAAAATATTAAACAAAACTCTTTTTCAAGAACTGGTAATGTGCATTCTTTGTGAATTGGGAAGCACATGATGTTTATAGAAACAAGCAGTTGGTTGGAGCGCTTGTCTGTTATAAGATAAGGCTCTTGCTGACTGCGTTTCCTGCAGCTTTGGGTTCGAATCTCATTCAGCCATGGATGTCTGTTATCATTCACCGTCCACCTCATTACCCACGCACAAGTCTCCACATTCATGTGGGCGTCATCCGCAATTAAAAGAAAATGGCAAATATAGTGAAGCGTTTAGTAAGCACCTCGGTTTAATGGTGGCTATTAGAAAAATTTATAATAATTATTATTTAATTCGTCGGGTCCTTGGACTCTCCATTGTATCGGCTTATTTCATAAGATACAATATCGATTCTAACTTGATTATTCACTTAGTCTCACCTGTTGTTGTTGTTGTTGTTGATGATGGGTGTGTTGGCTAGGAAGGGGCGGCACACTGGAGTGGAGGGGTGGCGGTGCGGGCTGATTTCCCACCGTCTGCAGTTGCGATGAAGAAGGATACTGCACTAGCATCAGGGCTGTACTGCCCGCACCCGTCTGTCCCTGCTGGTGTAGTAGATGCTGCTGTAACAATTATTATTAAAAAACAAATTCAATTTATTCTCATTCAATTATGTGCAACAGTATTGTTGATATTAAAGTCGTAAAATTCATCGGTAGGGAAGATCAAGGCCTTTTCCATTCAACTCTCGCTCTCAGTCGTATCAAGGTTTCTAGACGATTAGAAGATGATGTGGGAGAAGAACAAGTCGGAAGAAGAGGAAGCAATAGGAAGAAGAATGAAAAGAGGGAGATGTAGAAGAAAAAAGTTGAAGAAAAAACAGGGGGAAGAAAAAATGAAGAAAGAAGGAGACGGAAGGAGAAGAAAAACTAGAAAAGGAAGGGAAGAAGAAAACTTGGAAGAAAAGGAAGAAAAATAAGAAGAAGGCAGTAGAAAAGAAGAAAAAGAAAAAGTGGGAAGAAGAAGGAAAAGAGGGAAAATTAGAAGAATAACATAAAGAAGAAGCAGGAAGAAAAAAATGAAAAAAGAAGGAGACGGAAGGAGAAGAAAAAAGAAGTTCCCATTCTTAAACCTCAATCTATTTACATGTTTCACAAAAAAAGTGCTCCCACTTGCCTGTATAGTCTGATTCTGAACCAGCTGCGCCAGCTGCACTTGGCCCGCCTGTCCTGTGGGCTGCAGCAGCAGCTGTTGACCGTTGGCAGCTGTCAGCTGCAGCTGGTGATTGGCAGCCGTGGTGGCTGTAGTCGACTGCAGCTGTTGTCCTGCTGCCGCAGCTGAACCAGACTGCAGCTGTTGATCAGTCCTCAGTGCCGGATAGGCCATCAGTGTTTGGCCGTTGGCCTGGATGTACTGCAACCAAAACATTGTAAATTAACGATTATTTCAATTAGAAATACAATATAATATACCATAATATGTTGAAAAATATTAAGGCTGTGTGCAGGGCTTTTGGTCATAATTTTTCCCCTAGTTTCTTGTATTGGATATTATTAGGGCTTTTAAAACTTATCTATTGCTGTGAAGAGAATTTTTTTTCTTCTACTATTTTGTGAAATATGGGGGTTCAAGTTGGAAATGTTCGGTTTTTGGGTGCAATTGATCTCTTCTACAAGTTATATTAAACTCTTGATAAGTCTTCTATATCTAAGACACCTCAAAGGTTAAAATGAAATATATTTTTCCTACAACTGCTCGTAAAGTAGTTCGTACTGAAAACTAATTGTAAAATATCTCTTTACTGCTCCGCGAGCGGTAAAATCTTTACTGCTCGCCAGCTGTTTTCTTTACGCTTCTGTTTTGATTTTGATGTCTTCTGATTGGTGGATCACGGAATCAGTGAAATTATCATAACCTCTACAATGGCGCACGCTAACCAAATCCGTGCACAGTCTGTGATGTTACAAATAATAATAATAATAATAATAATCTTTATTTCCGCAAATACAAACAAGCAAAAAAAGAAAAAAATAAACAGGAAAAAAATTATACATGATAGAAAATAATAATAATAATTATAAAACAATCAATTATTAGGAGAGAAACCAAGAAGTTACAAAGAAAAAAAATACTTAGATCAACTTAACTATCATTTAACTTACAAGAAATAAAATGTTACAAAAAATATATATCTGCAGAAATAATACTGTATGCAAATAATTTCATTGTGAAATTATGTCCGCATACAGGAGCATCATAGGATCCAACAAAGATGCAATGAATTGATGTACTAAAAAAAAATGAATAATAGAATTAAAACACTTGGAGGAAACATAGATTAATAATAGCACGAAAATGTAGGAGTAGAAACAATAAGGACTAAAAATATACCCATTAATTCAATAGAATTGATAACTTGAAGCATTGAAAGCGAATTAATAGCTGGTAGAAATTTTAAAAGAACTTAACATGATTTGATGATGTTGTCATGGAATGAACAAACTACAAGCCTTTTTTTTTGTTTGGAAACCAGAACTGTAGTTATGGGAAAAATATTGTAATTCGCGCGTGAAGCGCGGCGGAAGAATGCTGGCAAGGGGGAAGCTAGGTGAATAATTGTATGGAATAATAAATGAGTTGTATTCAGCAAAACATTGTCCCACTTTGGAGAATGTTGAGTCTTTGAATTCCTTGAATGACAGGTCTGCACATTTTTGCAAGACCCCATCTTGCCTGTCTTTATCAGGGGTTGATGGACAGGTTCTTCCAACTCTTCCAAATTCAAATAATTTTTTAGAAGCTGTTGCCTATGCTCAAGTGGTGGGATAGGTAATCTGGTAATTGTAGGTAAGGTGGAGTCTCTTGAAGCGGCTTTGGAGACTGATAATTGGCGACCAACTGTGATATGTAATTCATAATTCATTATTTGCAGCTAGTCATTTGTTACAAATAAAACATTAAAATTAAATGTTACTTGATAACATCTCGTCAACAGAGTAGAAAGCCTTCTCTTTGAACCATTTAGTAATTGTGTCCTTGAAACTTTTACATTCTTTGTCACGTATAGCTACCGGCAACTTATTGAATAATTTATTTTATTATAATTAATAATTATTATTAATAATAATAACTGCTAACAAATATTTAACCTACAACACTAATATTGAATGTATATTTGTATAAGGAGGCAGTTGATATTCATTAGTACTAAATTAATAAACCTTATCCCGGACCACTTCCTCATCAACTCTAAAATTAGTAAAAAAACAAAACTTAATATAAAAAACTGGACCTACAGTAATATTTTCTTCTATATCGATATGTGAGACCTAAGATTTCTGCTCTTACTTTGAATGCCACGTTTTCTGTAGCTTTGTGTTTTTCAAGTTTCAGTGGACTCGCTTACCATTTTTTATTTTTTCTTCCTTTTTCGCTTATCTTCTCTTTCTCCTCCTTGCTTTCCCCGTTTTTCACACCCTTTCACTCCTTTCTTATTGCCCTCTACCTGCCTATTACATGGGAAACCATAGTTGGCTAGGTATTTCTCCTCCTTTCTTTTTTTCAGCACACCCCACCATATAGCCATTTGTTTTTGTATTTGTGTTTCTGTTTTGTATATTATACTATATAATTTTATCCCAGTATACAAATACATTTTTTGAGTTTTGGAGAGTCTTACTTGCCCATGATTGACGTGATTGCATGACCTGGTATTGCGTTCATGAAAGTTGCTTCTTAATCTCAACATACTAATATTTTCTTTAATAAATGTTAAGGCCTGTAGCATAAAGATGCAAGGCAGAGTCAATATGCCATTTTTGCTAAAAAATGGCTTACAAGAATCTCTCCTGCCCAGATTAGAAACTGTGCGCAAAGCTCTTTTTTGACATAAAAAAACGCCATTGGCGCCACTAGAATTGCCCCATAGCAGAGTGCCATATTGCAGGTGAGAGTGGAACAAAGCAAAATATACTCAAGCTAGAACATGATTTCAGTTTCCTCAACAAAAATATCACTCTGGAAAGATGACTACAAAGAGCCTCAGTATGGGCACTCCAAGTGAGTTTGAAGTCCAGATTTATTCCTAATAACTTCACTGATTTCTTTTCACAATTTGTGCTCAAACTAAATACAATATATTCTGTTTTATTTTCATTTAAAACCAGCTTATTTGCAGAGAACCAAACGTTAGCTCTGTATTTCATATGGTTTGTAATAATTTCATTTAACACAGAAGACTTATTGGAACACAATAGTGTAGGACAGCGTATAGGACAGACTTATTAGGAATGTACTCAGGAAGGTCGTTGATGTACACTATAAATAAGAGGGGGCCCAGGACAGATCCCTGAGAGACCCCACCTGATACTTGTCTACATCTAGACTTCAGCTCACCAACTTTCACATACTGAAACCTATCAGAGAGATAAGACGTGCATAATGACAACTCACTATTATTCAGTCCATAGTAGCGCAGTTTCTCAATAAGTTGCTTGTGAGGGACAATATCACAGGCTTTGCTAAGATCTAAAAGCAGGGCACTAACTTCTTCTCTATTCTCAAAGCCATTAATGATAAAGGATACTACACTTTCAACTGCTTTAGTAGTGTTCAGATTACGTCTGAAGCCAAATTGGGATGACTGAAACAATTTATTTTTCTCAAAATATTTTTCAATTTGGATCTTGATTGCACTTTCCATTATCTTGCATATGACAGGCACCAGAGCAATAGGTCTATAATTATTGATATTAGACCTATCACCTTTTTTGTATACTGGCACCGGTACCATGACTTTTAAACACTTTGGGTACACTCCATCACTAAGTGCCCAATTAATAAGAAATGTTAAGGGGTCAATGATAATGTTTATAATTTTTTTCAGGTCAAAATTCGATAATCCAAAAATATCTTCTGCTTTGGAACTACTAAGCCAAGAAACGATGTTACAAACAACCTCAGGTTATTCATCAATCTGGATGTATTCAACATATCAATAGAACTAGCTCCATTAAAATTACCATTATTAGCATATATCTTATTAGAAACGCTAGTGAAAAAATCATTAAACTCTTCAGCTGATAAAGGTGGTCCCGATTGAGACTGCTTCTCAGGCTGTCTCCTTGTTTTCGCAATAATAACTCTCCATGCGGCTTTGCACATATTATTAGATTTCAATATAAAATCATCATTTGCCTTTCTTTTAGCTAGATCTATCTGATCTCTGTACAAACTCTTCAGTCTCCTATGGTTTTCCAATAGATCAGTATTAGTCTTACATCTTTCATGACTTAGATCCAATAGTGTTTTAATTTTACCTAATAGCGGTGTGTACCATTTCTTAGAGCTATGACATTTATTATTAAGTCTCGGTTTTTTAGTTTTCAGAGGACAACATTCATTGAAATTGTCAGCCAGAGCTTGCATAGTTATCAAATGCTAAATCCACATTATCAGCCAAGATTGCTGTGGACCAATCCACTTTATCCAGACAATACTTTAATTTATTAATACTGGTCTCGTTCAATACTCTATAACTATATGATGATTTACAATCTTTATTGCAAGTAGTGGAGGGTGTCAGAATAGCAACCTCCAACACCAGCCCTAAGTGGTCAGATAGATGCGGCTGATTAGTGGTACAAGTGAATGTTGAAGGGAGAAGGTTGGAGATAAAGTTGTCCAAACATGAATTCAATCTTGTGGGAAGCGAATTTAGACAAAAACAGTCATATGATTTTAATGTGTTTAGAAAAGCCACTGTATAAGTTCCTCTATCTCTTGGGTCAATGATCAGGTCGCTGGCAATAACAATCTTATATTTACAATATTTTGGGTTGCTATCAATAAAATCCAACAGTTGAGACAGCTTATCTGTGAAAACCTCAATTGAAGTGTCTGGGGAACGATATACAGATACAACTAATAACTTGATTGTACTAAAGGCTATCATTACTGCTTCAAACTGCTTAAACTCACAGAAGACGTCAATATCACTAACAGCAGAAGGGTGATTGAAATAATCTCTTATGTAAATAGCTGAACCTCCATAAGGTGTAGGCCTACAAAAACTAGCGGCTACAACAAAATCAGCTGGTTTGTACACATCAATTTCATCTACTGTACACCACAGTTCATTTACACAAAGTATGTTGCATCGAGTGTTATCACTAAAAACCTCCAATGAGTTTAATTTATTTTTTATTGATTGTAGATTTATATGTGATAAAATGAATTTGTTATTGGACTGTCCCTTATTTGTGCTATTATGATTATTTACGCTGCGCATGTTATTTATGACATCTTGAGTGATGCTTGTAGCTAGGACTGAGTGAGTTCCACTAAGTGGTAGCCGTTTCCCAACATGTCGGTAGGGGAGGCAGCTGTAGACCGGGACTCAATTTCGACAACTCCGCCCCGGTTCAATGATGCCACTGACCCTGCAGATCCATGCCGGGCCGAAGGAGAGAGCATGCCACTGAGCAGCCGTTCAGCAACTGGCAACCGTGGTGCAAAGGCTGGATAGCCATCAGAAGAAAGATGTTTGAGTGAGCACTGGCTGAAGAGGGATAATTGTTTGGTTTTAAATTCTCTTTCAGGATATTTGGTGAGATCGGAATTTTGTAGAGCAAATAAAGCGTGAGGAGGGGTTGCTATCCTAGTGAGGGATGATATTTCTGTTTTGGTTAGAGGGGATATTAATAAATTTTCAGAAGAGAAGGTGTTTGAGGTTACAGCGATTGAGTCTGCAGAAGTTGGCTGTAGCATGAAAAAGTCCTCGGTGGTAGTATCTCTCTACAGAGCACCTGACAGCTCCCTGGATGATTTCTTTTCAAGACTGGATACACTTCTTTGTAGACTGAGCACAGATTCTATGAACAAGGATGTCTTTTTCTGTGATTTTAACATTAATGTTTTGGAACAGAGCTCTGTTCAGTTCAAACAGTTTGTTAAGGTGTTTTCTCCCCATGGCTGTAGTCTTTTGATAAATAGTCCAACTAGAGTTCAATCTGTGCCAATTCTTACTACATCGACCTGTATTGACAACATATTGACTAATGTTGGATCTGAGAGAGTTGTGGGTGGGGTGATTGACTTGGGTTTGTCTGACTACCATGCAGTATTCCTCAAGCACATTTATCATAAACCATTTGATGGGCGGAATTTCATGTGCAGAGAATTTTCTCAAGCAGAAATGTTGAGCGTTTTATGACTTTATTAGAGGTGGAAACTTGGGAAGATTGTCTATCGTCCTACAGCTGCAATGAGAGCTTCAAGAAGTTTTTCTCAATTTATAATCGATGCTTTATGGAGGCATTTCCAATTAAAACTATGAATATTAAAAAAGAGCACAACAAACAGATGGTTAACTCCTGGTATAAGAATCTCATGCCAAAGAAAAAAGGGGACTTTTGCATCACTTAGGAATAATTCTGACCCAAACTTTCATTTTCAGTTGAAATATATAATAAGGTTCTAAGAAGAACAATGAATCTGGCCAAGAAAATGCATCTAATCAAAATAATTATGGAGTCTAATAATGCAACTAAAGCTACCTGGCAGGTAATAAGGAATGCTATGGGAAATTCTCATTCCATAAATGAATGCCCCACAGTGGAGGCTGATGGGGGTTTGGTGGATGAGCCTTTGCAGGTGGTGGAGTGCTTCAATAGGCACTTCAATGGAGTATCCAAAGCAAATAGTGTGAATACTAAAGACATAAGAGAGTATAGGGAGGCCTTTAGATGACATGGAATAGAAAATAATAGAAGAAATGTACAATTCAGATTTCAGCCATTATCACAAAATCAGGTTCTCCGGATAATTAAAAGTTTAAAAAATAAAGGTTCATCAGGATGGGATGGCATACCAATATTTCTCCTTAAAAATCATATTGTTATATATTGAAACCTTTTTCTTACTTGATAAATCTCTCTTTCAATAGTGGACATTTTCCTGATTTGTTGAAATATGCTGTTTTGAAGCCATTTTATAAGGGGGGAGATAGGCATGACATCGCCAATTATAGACCAGTCGCTTTGCTCACATCTTGCTCAAAGGTTTTTGAAAAGGCTGCCCATATTCAATTTAAATTTTTTTTTGAAAATTCCTCTCTTTTTTGTAAGTCACAGTTTGGATTTAGAAAGGGCAGATCCATTGAAGATGCTGTTTTTGAAATCAACAAAGAAATGCTTAAGGCTAGGGATGATTCTGAGAAGGCTCTAGGTGTCAAAGGCTTTTGACAATGTTCAACATGACCTGCTTTTGCTGAAATTGAGTTATTATGGTGTAAATGGAAGGGCATGCTCATGGTTCAAGTCGTATCTATCGGAAAGGTTCCATAGAGTGTCAATATCTGTCAGAAATAAAACATATGACTCATTGTGGTTTCCTATGTCTCAGGGAGTGCCACAGGGGTCAATACTTGGCCCCCTGTTGTATCTAGTCTATGTAAATGACATCGAGAAACACATCAATTTTAAACTTTCTCTATTTGCAGATGACACTACTGCACTAATTAAAAGTGATAATAGAGAAGGTTTAATAAGAGAGGCAGAGAGGTGTATTTTTGAATTGTACAGATAGTTTGTGCAAAATAGCCTAAGTTTGAACTATAGAAAGACAAAAATAATTTCTTTCAGTAGAGGTTACGAAAGTTTAGAAATTAACTTGAATACTCAATACAGACTTAAAACTTCTAGCTCCACTACCTTTTTTGGTTTGAAAGTAGAGAGTGATTCGAAATGGAAGTTACAAATTTCACATGTGACTAGTAAGTTAAATAGAGCCTTGTTTGCATTGCGAGTGTTAGCCATATTGGGGAGTGAAAAAACTGTTCTTATGGTTTATCATGCTTATTTTCTGTCTGTTATGAGATATGGGGTCATATTTTGGGGAAAACTATTGAAAATAATGGAATTTTTATAATACAGAAGAAAGCTGTAAGACTTATTCATAAAATCAATGGAAGGTGTTCATGCAAGCCTCTCTTTAGGGAAAAGAAATTGTTGACTGTTCAAGCTATTTACATTTATGAAATAGCAATTTTTGTTTTTAAAAATAGGAGGATATATGAGGAAAATCAGTTGAATCATCCTCATAACACTAGGTTTAGGGGTTATGGATACCCAATACATAGACTTAGTCTACTGGAAAGTGGACCATATAATATGGGGTTGAAAATATTCAATGCGCTCCCCAACCAAATAAAAGAAGTTGATAATATTAAAGTGGACCATATAATATGGGGTTGAAAATATTCAATGCGCTCCCCAACCAAATAAAAGAAGTTGATAATATTAATATATTTAAAAGAAGACTTCGTGAATTTCTAATTGATTTATGTCCTTACAGACTGACTGACTTCCTGGAGCAATGATTTTCGTGTGATGTCTGTTTCTTAGTGTTAAAACCAGTATAAAACTTTGATGTGTCACATGCTGCTGGAGCGTTGCTCCCTAGTTGTTTGGTTTGTGTGACAAACAAAATAAAAATAAAATAAATAAATTGTTTTGGCTCAAGCGATAAAGTTGTGCTTCACACTCTTAATACATAAATAACTATTTTACTCTAATTAAGCAATTAGTTTTTTTTTTTAATACACTTAATAATACTGCAGTTCAATTTTTCAACAAATTATTTTGAAAAAACTATTTGCTAAAAAACTATTTTGCTAAAAGCTTGTCATTTTATTTCTCAAGGTGTCACAGAAAGTTACAGAAAATTCATCAAAAGTTTAAACCCCCTCATAGGTAATATCAATTGCCCCCAAAAACCGAAAAATTTCAACTTTGAACACATATTTCAAAAAATAATTGAAGAAAAAATATTTTTCTCACAGCAATAGATAACATTTCAAAGCCCTAATAGCATTCAATACATGAAACTTCGAAAAAACTATGACCAAAAACCCTGCAGAAAGCCTTAAACACAAAATAATTGACAGTCTATTAGTATTTTAAGCAACGATTGTAATATGACTGCCCTAAAGCAATGAGTGATATATAAGTTCTAACAACTAACATTTTCTTGTTTATCCCTCCTCCTTTTCTTCTCCACAAATATTACTTCTTCCCCTGTTTTATTGATCTACTTTTTGATATTACTTTCTATTTATTTTTTATTTGCTGCCTTAAACGTTCATCTCTAATTTATACCATTAAACGTACTTATATCTCCTAATAAAACGTTTTCCTCTCTTTTTATTGAACAATCGTAGTGAGTTCTTAGTTTTGACTTGTGACTCAAGGCTCACGGCTTTTTCTGTATGTTTGTTTGTTTGTTTGTGTGTATGATTAATAACTTTCGAACGTTTTTACCAATCAACTTCCAATTTTAAACACATCTTCTTGGAACCTTGATACAGATCAAGTTCGTTTGCCGATGAAATTGACCTTCTCCTACATCCTTTTTGGTGCGAAACAAAAGGATAGGTTCTCAGCCCTTGAATATTTTATATGACTATATATAGAAAATAGTTGTATTCAGTATTCACCATATGGAATAAATTCACAAAATTATTATTTAAAAATATATTTTGAGTTATCATCAGCTCTAGGTGAATAAATAAGATCAGGCTGTTTATATAGAATCTATATCTTCTGATATACACTAATTCCATTGATCTATAGGTATATGAGTAGATCTTTTTTTTGTGGAAAGTATAAATATCTATGTATTAGAGCAACGATGAACTTGAACGTCATGTCTTGTGAATTTTATCTATAGCGGTATTTTCAAAACAGTCGTTTTTCGTTACTAGAATAAGCTAGAAATGAGTTACCCTTTCCAAAATTAGTTGTTTGCAAACGAGTTCTCCAGCTCTTTGGGCTCACTAGATTTTCTACATTCTTTATATGGCTTTTATGGTATTTTTCCATTTCCTATCTTAAAAATGTACTACCGACTTTTAATGATTACACAGTAAAGACAGATGATTTTATGTATACTGTGTTACAGAAACAACTTTGGGCGTATGCATGTACGCTTCCATTTATATTTTGTTCTAAATATATGAAAATAAACATCTCATAGCTGATGTGACTATTGAATAATATTCATGTTGAAGAAATCATGCGTTCTGATTGGTCTAGACTCCTGTGTAGACCTACTAAAAAGTAAAGTACTAAAAACAAAAATAGCTTCATTTTAACACTACTCTGATTAACGATGGAATAAAGTAAGCTGAATTCAAAAGTAAGCTGCACGGCTTTCAAACCTATAATTATGTTTTATAACGTAGCCGTCGATAAAGGCAGTGACAATACAATACTATAAGGAAGTGATAGCCATGAGCCAAAGCAGGTATCTGTTCAATCATATTAGATAAGTAACGCTCTCCTGGGCCTTCCCTGTAAGGATGATTGATTGGATTGGCCAGAAAAAAAGACTTTGTTCTCTGCTATAAAATCACTTGCGGGTGGTTCGGAACCCACCTAAAATAGTAGGTTCAACATGTTTCCAACAAAATGGATCAAGTGGCGATGTGGAACTACCCGTAAGGGTCTCCCCACCAATAAATGCCAGACGAATTCACATTTTAATACAATAGTTGCATGAACTACTATCAGCAAAGCCAATATCATTGCATCACTAAGAATTAAAAAAAAAAAAAACTTGAAGAAGAAAACTTTCACGTGAAAGAGCAATTTAACCTAATATTTGGATTCTACTTTGACATTTTGTCAAAAGCAGTTTTGGGTAAATAGACTGTTGTATTCACATTGATTGTATGTTAGTTTAATGAATAAATAAATTTTACCACTACCTAAGTTCTATACCTCCTAAATATATTTTTTCCTAAAAATCAATAATATAGCAAAACAATATCCAACCTGAACCGGATACGAAGTCTGTGTGATAATCGCATGTGTGGCGGCCTGGTGACTTTGTGGTGGCTGCTGGTGGTGACTTGGTGGCGGTTGGTGGACAGTAGTGGCCATATTTGGTGGTGGCATAATTTGGTGGAGGTGTGAGTGGCCGCCACCAGTGGTGGCCGGTGACGTCACCACGTGGTGGCTTGGTTGTGGCGGCGGTGGTTGCGACATCGATACTGACGTCACACCTAACTGGATCGGCTGGCTGACCACTAATGTCTAAAAAAAATTGAAAGTTTGTGAAATCGCTGCTAGCAACAAATTTTTTCAATTTTTTCAAGCATAGTGTAACATAGAGACGATCTTAACATTGTAGACTATAGATGTATAAGTGAAGAAGACGAAGACGCAGAAGAAGAAGAAAAATGAAAAAGATGATAAAGAAGAAGATGAAGTGATTTAAGGGAAGTGATATACACAAGCCGTAGCAGGAATCTGCCCAATCAGATAAATGAATAAGTTACTGATAATGAATAAATTAAGTTACCAACTACTGAACCCTCTTTGTACGGATGACCGATTGGATTGGCCAGCAAAAAAGACACACTGTAAAATCACTTCCCTGTAGTTCGAAACCCACCTCAAACTGTAGGTCCAACTCATCAATCAACATCATCAAATGCATTGCCCACGCACAGGTCTCAGACCTATGTGGGATTTATCCTCAAAAAATAAATAAACATATGGACGTGCAGCAAAAACGGCCGAGAGTGCATTTTAACTTTGAGAAACTAAGTAATTAAGAAGAAAAAGAAAAAATAAAGTCAAGAAATTTAAATCCACCAACGATATTTAACAAAAAAAAAAAATGGGGAAAACAATGTGCTAAGTCTAAATTCTCCAGTACCATGGGCCCTAAATGCCTGCAAGGCTACGACTACACTATGGGTAAATATTTGCGTTCCAGGCAGCGTCAATAACGCCGCTACGGTGCCTACCATATGATTAAATTTTGTTCCCTTCTATCAGCTGTTTTTTTAAGAATAGATTTCTCCTTTTTGAGTCCTTCAGCGAATTCAGAAATGTGAACTAACGTAATCGTATTTTTGCACCACATACTTATAATTTCATCAAAATCGTTGGATCTGTTTCTGAGATCCGCCAAGAAAACATACACACATACATAAATGACTCGTTTAATTTTAATACAATAGGAAGAAAATAAAAATGTAAATAAATAAATAAAAACCTGAAACCTCACCTGCTGCTGCTGCTGCTGTTGATGCAATGGCTGGGAAGCCATAATATGGGGAGGAGGTTGTTGCAACATCAGCTGATGATGATGCTGCAAAGACGGCGGCGGTTGCTGAAGCTGCTGCTGTAATATTTATTATTTATTAATTACAATTTCTATTTGATACAAAATGTTCAGTCATGGTCCTAGACGCATAATTGACCGAACGAAGTTCTCTGTTTCAACTCGACCGTTTTGCATTCTTTTTCTTTGTAATCCATTTAAGGCTAAACGCGTGGACCAAATTCAATAAAAATTTGCATGGATCTTCCTTTAAGGAATGCTCAGCGATGTATGTGTAAGGATTTTCGAAATTAAAGGAAAGCATTTAAAGGATATTTGAAATTAAAAAGGTAAGGCTAATAGCCTAATAGGCCTACTTCTACAGGAACATAAGATTTTTAAAATGAGTTTCTCCATCGTGTGCAATTGGAATCAGATTCCCTTGAGCTTCCAGATTCATCTAGTTGAGCCTTATTCATATGAACATTATTCATCAATCATCATTCATAGTTGTTTGTTTTATTTCTAATATTTCAATAATAATAGGCTAAGCGTATGGCTTTTAATGGTGGGGAGACCCTTACGGGTAGTTCCACCTCGCCGTTTGTACCATGTTACGGGGAACATGGTGGACCTACTATTTTAGGTGGGTTCCGAACCACCGGGTAAGTGATAATAAAGCTTGTAACATCAAGTCATTGAAGCACGGTCACCCATCCAAGCGCAGTCTTGAGCGGCCGTGACTGAACATCACGATCACTTGAACACCACGCTCACCGCATGACCAATCACCACCCTAATATTTCAATTAAGTATAATAACAAGTGATTACTAAGTAAATTGTATTCAAATTTAACTAATATTGTTTTATAAACGCATTCATCAGACATCTGAAATGTAATTTGAGCAATCAGCAGTCTCGAAAATAGAAAACAAAGCCTTGGTGATGTGATACAGAGTGAACTTTTGTTAAAAACAAGCATGAAATAATAGACTACATAAATTTAGTCAAGGGTTAGGTCTGATGATTGTGTTCAATTTTTCGATAGTGATTATCATTGAGAACATCGAGTACGTTATTCGTGGGCGTGAGGTCTTCTGTTCGCGGAACTACTCGTTTAGCGTTCTCCTGTATTGCATGGCCGAATTTCAAATAAATTTGACCATTTTGCATTTGTCTGTTTACAACGCATTGACGGCACTAAGACCTTCTTCTACAGCTGTATGGAAAATAGAAAGCACAGCCTTGTTGATGTGATACAAAGTGACCTTTTGTGGAAAACAGATATGAAATATAATTGAATCAAGGGTTAGGTCTGATGACTCAGTTTAATTTTGCGATGGTGATTATCATTGAGTACATGGAGTATGTTCCACTGTGCAAGTACCCTTATTCTTGGTCTACTGTTCACAGAACCAATAGTGTATAATGTATTAATAACATCATTTACCATCCAAAAAATAACATTTTTCAATAAGTACATACCTGTTGTTGTGGAGGTGGTGGTACAAGCGGTCCCTGCTGAGTGGGTATATGGATGCCTGGAGGCGGCAACTGAACCTGAGGCGGCTGTTGCTGTGGGGGTGGCGGCACTGACATTGAAGGCGGCGGCGGAGGCGGAACACTCACCAATTGACCTACAAAAAAATGTTTTCTAACGATCTCTTCTTTTTGAGAACTGAAAAGATTGAAGTCACGCAGAGGGGGATTGTGCGACTTGGGAGACATTTTTTCTATTATTAAGTACCCGACTGGGCCTTATTGAAATCGTGCCGCTGTCCGTCCGTCTGTGACCTAGCCCTTGAAAGGAAGATTTACTAGTTCGTTTTGAAGTAGCTGACAAGTTACTTTGAGGAATTCGAAATTAATAAATTCTGTGTCTGAAGATTTACTCGCGAAACTTGGTATATACCTTCCTCATAGACTCAATTGAGATTGCTAGTGCTTTTGGATTTTAGGTGTCGAATATTGAAATAATTATGATGTGAAACGCATTTCCACTACAGTTAGTTTTGGCTAGCGAAAATCAAAATATTGCACAGTTGGTTCAAATAATTATATTCACCTCGAAAGTAAGAAGGATAAAAAGAACAATTACCCCAATTTTTTATTATAAGATACTACATAGGTATGAGACCTGTGCGTGAGTAGTCAATTGGATGATGGTAATTGATGAGTTGAACCCACAGTTTTAGGTGGGTTCCGAACCACCAGGAAGTGATTCTACAACAGAGTCATTTTTGCTGGCCAATCAAATCGTTCATCCTTACATTTAATTATTTACTTAATGAATTATTAATGATTCCGTAGCTTATCTTCATCTGACTGAAGAGTTACCTGCCAGGCTCGCGGCTATCACTTCCCAGTCAGTTAGGTAGTCGGTTACCCGACTGCGAAATGTGTGAAACCAGCCTTAAGCCGCTATTGAATCAATAGCTTCTGAATGATATACTGAGCCCTGGCATTAGACTTGTGCGTGGATGATAAGGCGAATGATGTTATGAAGAGTGGACTTACAATTAGTTGTAGGTGAGCTCCGAACCACTGTTACTTACTTGGCTGCTGCGTAAAGACAGGCAGTGTGA
Organism: Conomelus anceps; assembly: GCA_948455865.1. Lineage (NCBI taxonomy): Eukaryota > Metazoa > Arthropoda > Insecta > Hemiptera > Delphacidae > Conomelus > Conomelus anceps. The sequence continues at coordinate 136,473,263 of OX418216.1, read as the reverse complement.
TGGATGTAGCCATAAGGCCCGTCTGCTGTGAGCTCTGCTGAGTGTTGACTGTCACAGGCTGTTGTTGTTGTTGTTGTTGTATTGTCATAAGTCCTGCTTGGGATACGTTCACTGTTTGATAACCTGCAACACATGAGACAAAATTGGATAATTCATTTTCAGAAGTAATTGCTGTTTTCTGTCGACTAACCAGTAGGAGGATGTGGAGGAAGAGGAGGAGGAGGAGGAGGAGGAGGAGGAAGAGGAGTAATAGGAGGAAGTGGTGGGAAAGGAGAAAGAGGAGGAAGAGGAGGAGGAGGAGGAGGTAAAGAAGGAGAAAAATAATAAGGAAGAGGAGGAAGAAGAAAAACAATGTTAAGTACATGGTTTGATAACCTAAAACATACCTGAAAAAATGTGATACTTTATTTTCAGAACTAGATAGGAAGCTTTCCCGATTCTATTGAAATGTGACATGTAGAATGTGTTTTCTCTCTATTGTTCTTCTTCTTTTAGTTCTTTTTCTACCTTCTCCTCTTCTTCTCGTCTTTTTGTACCTTCTTTTTCTTCTCCTTCAATCTTCTCAAAGAAGAAGGTACAAGAAGATGAAGAAGATAGGAGAAGAAGAAAACGAAGGTGCAAGAAGACGAAGAACAAGAAGAAGAGCAGAAGGAAGAAAATAAAGAGAGAAGGATGAGGAAAAAGACCATTATTAAAATTTGTGGATAGGTTATTACACATTTTTATAAGTCCATATTCAATTGAATCGGGCAACCTGCTCAATTTTTTTTTTTCTTGTTGAAGATGCCCACATGAGTCTGAAGACTTGTGCGTGGGTAATGAGGCGAATAAGTAAATGATGAGAAGTATCCATGGCTGAAAGCAAGGCTGCAGGAAACGAAGCTAACCAGTGTCTTATCTTATATCAGACAAGCGCTCCAACCAACTGCGCTACCAGAGCCGCCAAAAATGATATTAAATTATTTACCTTGTGGTAGTATCATGGTTGGATGTAGCGCTGCAGTGGATGGCAAAGGAGGCGGTGCTTGACCTTGACTGTAGCCTTGACCTTGACCGACTTGACCTTGACCACAGCCCAAGGTCATAACGTATTCCTGTTGAATGGTCTCGACTAGATTAATGGCTAGTTGGCGGGCTTGTTGAACTACTTCCGGTTTGTTGTGTCTGAAAACAAATTTAAGTTCGCCGAAATCAATTCCTATGAAAGGGGATTATCTGATCATATATAATAAACAGCTACTTCTTCAATGAAAACCTCATTTAAAAAAATGGCTTCATTTCCATTAAGCTCGTAATTAAAAATTGACTTGAAACGGTAAACTAAAAAACAGTCCCAGAAATTCCGATTTAATATAGAATCGGACAAGGTGAGAGTAGACGGTCAAGCATAGAGCTTCAGAATTTGTTTCGGTGGGCTAAAATTCAATAAACCCAATGGCCAAGCAAGTCACAAAATGATGGGCAAAAATTGTACATAAATAATAATTTATTGAACGATAAATTTGCATGGGTTCCCGCAAGGAAAGTAATTATTAGTATTAAAAATATCGGATTCCATTAGAAAATGTTCTGAGCCTTTTACCAGACTTTAATTTTTTTGAAATTTATAAATTATATATTATTATAAGACATAGCCAACCAAGGGCTATTAGAGCGCAATAGGAATGTTGATGCAACTTTGCAAAAATTAATATTTGTCACAAGTTGGTGCAAACACTCCAAGAACGAAAACATATTTAACCGGTGCACACAACACTTACTTGGCCAAGTTTAATTTAGATATTAACTTTTCATGTGAAATTTAACGACTTGCAGTCAAATATTTGTTAAGAATAAGTATAATAACTCACTTAATCTGGCCGAGCGCTTTCGAATCTATGAGGTCCATCTTCAGAGGCGTGGGTTCCTAGATCATCATGTCAGTTTTTTGGTTAGAAGTGTTGTGGTTTTTGTAAAATGTGATCAAAAAGTTTGTGAGATTTACAAAAACCACAACACTTCTAACCAAAAAACTGACATGATGATCTAGGAACCCACGCCTCTGAAGATGGATCTCATAGATTCGAAAGCGCTCGGCCAGATTAAGTGAGTTATTATACTTATTCTTGAAAAATATTTGACTGCAAGTCGATAAATTTCACATGAAAAGTTAATATTAACAACGCAGTTCGTCATGGAACGGGAAATCCAGGAATTTAATTTAGATGTTTCACTCACGTATTTGAAGCATGGGTTTTCGTTCTATACTTTCCTGGATAAGTCCAAATATACTCAATCCTACTTAGCGATTCGGTGACTCCTCGGGGACGACTTTATTCACATTGGTTTTATCACAGACTTTCTTTTTTTTTTAATTTAGTTTTAAAGTTGCATGAGACTAGAGGAGCATTTAACATTTGACATTGAACAAAAATAGGAACTATATACTGAAATAATAGTCATAATTGACTAAAATAAAATTTGAATTTCTAGGAACCAAAATTTAGGTCGACATGACACTTGCAAGTGCGTTAATCCTTATAATTATCCTCTATGGGTCCTGTGATAGAAAATCGAAAGGAAATCAATCAGAGGCGGAGGTATCCCCATATCACAGACCCAATTAATAATTTAATAAATTTCAATCAAATTCGAGCAATTATCGATATTGGACTGGTAGTGAGCGATCCTTATTTTAAAACAAACTTGGATTTATTTATAAAAAATATTTAATAATAATTGTGTACGTTCGCCGGTTCAAGAGGGCAGTAATAAATGTCATTAACCAAACAGCTAGCCATCTGAATTGTACTGAAAAGTAAACAACACCTAGGCTAGTCGCTAAATCAATAGTACTTGCTGCGAGTTAACTATACTTTTAAATACAAGATGAGTATTTATGTTTTTTAATTTAAATGATATGGCAATGACATTGTTATAACAATTATTGTTTTATTTATGACTTCTAATCGTTTAACGTAAATATTTCATTAGAACATGATTTGATAGAATACAACGTGACAATACATACATACACAGGCATAAATTGACATTATTAAAAACAAGGTTGTTCCGTTTTTAAGAATTGTAAAAATGTTGGGGTATGACGCTTTTCAGTTCAATAGCATTGAATAACCCACATAATGGCCAGCTGATCTAGATATAGAGTCAAATATTTATGTGATAGGCAAAAACAATTATTTTTATACTGAAAAAGTGAACAACTAGTAGTTCTGTGAATAGCAGACCTCACGCCCAAGAATAAGAGTGTATGCTCAGAGTAACATACCCCATGTACTTAATGATAATCACCATCGCATAATTAAACAGTCATCGCACCCAATTTTCGTAGTCTATTGTCTGTTTTTCACAAAATGTCACTCTGTGTCACATCAACAAGGCTGTGTTTTCTATTTTCGAGACAGCTGATTGCTCAGATTAGATGTCTGATGAATGAGTTTATAAGAAAACTAGCAGCTACCCGTCCTTCGTACGGATTATGTTTAGAAATAAGATAAAATATGTTTCGGCTTTTTTGATAGCAACGATCATGAAGTTGTTAGCAGCTTAGTAAACAACTTAGAACGTAAACAATTCAGTGACAGTTATCAGAGAGAATATTTGAGAACAGCTGATTGATATATCATGATAAATTACGTGATTTGTTCTTATGTGGTAATAAAACTTAGAAGAAATGTATCCAAAATCGCACAATACTTGGTTTTTAAACGTTTATTACTCTGTTAAAAAAAGGTAATTTAGTTTTTTATAGCTAAAGACATTGTCAATAAAGTGTTCAGTGACTAAAATCCCGATCGATGCTCTCGTTTTTGAGGAGAAGGCCGCGTAAAATGTCTTTGGGGCTGTGACAGACAGACATACAGACAGAAAGTGAGATAAGACTATTTTCGGCTTAAAACGTAAAAATAACCAAAAAATAAATAATTCTGATAAATGTACAGACAAAACTCTAATTTTATTTATATAGATATTAATTAAATTTGTATATAATTGACTTACTATTCAATTATTATTCTTAATTGAAATATTAGAAATGAAACAAAGAAATATGAATTATAACATTATTCATATGAATAAGGCTAAACCAGATGAAAAAGGGGGCCCCAAGGGCTATCTATGAATCTGATTCCAAAAATCATATGTTCCTATAGAAGAAGGCCTGGGTTCCTTTCCTTTGTTCCCGTTCAATTAAAATACAACTAAATTAAAAAAACAAACATATAGATACATCGCTGCGCATTACTAAAAGGAACATTAATTTCATATTTTAAAGATAGCGGCTCATGCGTTCAGCCGTAAATGCGCTACAAACAGACAAATGCAAAACGGTCGACTCGAAACAGAGACCTCTTCGTTTGGTCAAAAATAGAGCTGAAATTTGCTAATTGAGGGTAATTCTAAACAGAGTGATGTCACGACTTTTCTATTTTTCCAATTTGAGCTAGTTCTAGAAAAATCTTGTTTAGCTATTAACCTTGGGCATACATTAAGTAGAGATATACATCGTTAGTATATAAAAATAAAATACTGACAACAAATAAATACTCACTAAAACACAATTAGATACTTACTCAACGCATATATGCATGGGCTCCATAGACTGTGGTTCGGATGCCCCGCAACCCCTCCCGCGCAGTGTGACCACGGCCCCTGTTTCGTTGCTGATATACTGTAAATTGGCCCCCCCAGCCCCCAGTACTTTCGCCCTCACATCGAACGCTCCCGCCGCATGCTCCAGGCCTATGTACACTTTCTCCTAAAACAAAAACATAGGAGTTATTTATCAAAAGCTAACACTAGTAGTTGTTCTATTAACAGTAGACCTGAACATGGGTGCTTGCACAGAGGAGCATACTCAATGATCTTCACCATCGCAAATGATCTTCACAATCATCACACCTTGATTCAATTTGCGTAGTCTATTTCATGTCTGTTTTCCACTAAAAGTCACTCCGTATCACATCACCAAGGCCGCATTTCTATTTTCTAGGCAGCTGATTGATCAGATTTCACATGTCTGGTGAATTAATATTTAAAAAATGATATTAATGCAATTGGTCTAATTACTTAATAGTCACTTGTTTTATACTTTATAAAAATATTAGAAATGATTTGTTTCTCTTAAACAAATATGTAATTATTCTTATGAATGATAACTTAATTCATGTGAATAAAGCTCTACAAGATGAATCTGGAAGCCCGAGGGTTATCTATGAGTCTAATTCCAATTACATATGATGGAGAAGCTCATTTAAAAAAATCAAACGTTCCTATAGTGTATTGAACATCGTTTGTAAATTAGAATTGAAGTCATATCTCATGTAACTAAATCCAATAAAGCTGGTTAATGTTTTAATCAGCTTTTTAGTGGACTTATACTTGAAACAGCTGATCGACGTGGCTCACTAGCAGCGATGTCACATGATATCAGTTGATATTGACAAGAATGCAATATCTTAAAAATGGATTTTCTCCGTTATTTATGAACCGATTTCCGTAAATTTGGTGTCATTAGATTTGCAATTAAATTCTCTAAATGAAACTTATTAAATGTAATTTTTCATTATGAGCGGTTTTCAAGATATTTACGTTTGAAATTTTTAGGCAGCCGCCATTTTGAAAATGATTGTAAAAAATTAATTTTTTTCCTGTAATTAGATCTTTCGGTAATAAAGCTAAATACCAAATTTCATTTAATTTTAACAAGCCGTTCTCGAATTAAAAATTCCTATGTGAAAAAACGAAATGGCGGCTATACGAGTAAATTTTGAGTTTTCAAACGTTTGAATATGATATTTTGGCTTGTCTATGATGCAGGAATAATACCGTACCTGAAAAGGTCGGTAGAGAGTTCAGAGACACCCTGTATACATATGATATATTTTTTCGTTTCCTTTACATACTGTGTTCTATTTTATATTTTTGGAGAATAATGTTAAGTTTAATTTTCATGGTAATTTTCGTTTTGAAATTCCGGAGATTGAAAAAAGAAGAAATTTTTTTCATTTGTATCACTTTACTTATTTGAAAATGACCCTAACTTCTATAATGTCCATGAAATGTCTGAATTTATTTGTAGAATCTACCTAGGTTATTAGAAAACAATGTAGTGTTCACGCGCATCTCAGCTCATCTGGCGAGCTCTGGCAGCTTATGCAGTAACGTCATCCAGGTCTCTTCACGATTTCGCTTATCCTTTACATGTTAAATTGCATAACTTCATAAGTATTTTTCTCAAAATATATATGATTTTCAATAAACTTGGACGTCGTCTACGGTTGTATATTCAACTGTGAATCTACGGCATTTCTGATACGATCATACAAGTATTATTCAATTCCGAGCACTTGATAATGTTATGGAATGTGAATCACATCAAGGATAGTACTTATTGGGTAATCCAGTTACTTTATGAGTCGATAAATTCATTTCAACAAATGTCTAAGTAAGTGGAAGATTGAATATTCAATTTTTTATGGACATTGATTGGAGAAAAATATGTTCAATAAACCTTAATTAAATAATTGACCTCCAACCAATTATGTGCTCACTGGAATTGCATATATATTTCTCCAATCAATTTTCTTTTCAAGTTGAATATTTAATCTTCCGCAGTAGCCTACTTGAAGAGAGTTTGAAGAAAAACAAATAACTTAAATACCCGAGAAGTGCTATCCTTGATGTGAGGTCCATGCTACAATATTAACAAGTGCTCTGAATTAAATAATATTGTATCATCATATCAAAAATTCCATAGATCAACAGTTGAATATAATAAACCATAGACGTCCTAGTTTATTAAAAATCATATTATATTTAAAACAGACTTATAAAATTATGCTATTTAATATGTAAAAGATAAGCGAAATCGTGAAAAGAGACCCGTATGACGTCACTGCATCAGCTTGCTACTGCGCAACATACTGGTGAACACTAAATGGTTGATTACATTGGGATGGGTACTCGCTAAGCGAGTAGCGAGTAGGACGTTACTGACCGACCGTGCTACAGCAACTCGGCATACCTAGCCGAATTATATTCAAAATTTATCTTCCAGAATCATCCCCATACTATGGAATTTCTAAGACAATAAATAATATTGCAACACAAAATTAAAATATGAAGTTTACCAACAATTATTCAATGAAATTTCATCAAAACAATATACAATATATCTCATCTGAAGTGTTATGCTGGCAGCCTGCGTGATTAAGTGTAGGCTTTGGCCACAATAATATTGTATTTTGGTGTTGGCTACTCTGCCAGCGAGTATAAATGTGACCAAATTCAAAGTAGACAGGCTCTCAACTTTGAATTTGGTCACATTTATACTCGATGGCAGAGTAGCCAACACCAAAATGCAATATTATTGTGGCCAAATCCTACACTTAATCACGCAGGCTGCCAGCATAACACTTCAGATAAGATATATTGTATATTGTTTTGATGAAATTTCATTGAATAATTGTTGGTAAACATCATATTTTAATTTTGTGTTGCAATATTATTTATTGTCTTAGAAATTCCATAGTATGGGGGTAATTCTGGAAGTTGAATTTTTTATATAATTTGGCTTGGTATGCTTAGCTGCTGTAGCACGGTCGGTTAGTAACGTCCTACTCGCTACTCGCTTAGCGAGTAACTATCCTAATGTAATCAACCCTTTACTGACCAACCGTGCTACAGCTGCTCAGCATACCAAGCCGGATTATATAACAAATTCAACTTCCAGAATTACCCTCATACTATGGTATTTCAAAGACAATAAATATTATTGCAACACAAAATTAAAATATGAAGTTAACCAACAATTATTCAATAAAATTTCATCAAAACATTATACAAAATTATCTCATCTGAAATGTTATGCTGGCAGCCTGCGTGATTAAATGTCGGCTTTGGCCACAATAATATTGTATTTTAGTGTTGGCTACTCTGCCAGCGAGTATCAATATCAATTGTGACCAAATTCAAAGTTGAGAGCCTTTCTACTTTGGATTTGGTCAAATTTGATACTCGCTGGCAGAGTAGCCAACACTAAAATACAATATTATTGTGGCCAAAGCCGACATTTAATCACGCAGGCTGCCAGCATAACACTTCAGATGAGATATAATGTATATTGTTTTGATGAAATTTTATTTAATAATTGTTGGTAAACTTCATATTTCAATTTTTTTGCTATATTATTTATTGTCTTTGAAATTCCATAGTATGGCGGTAATACTGAAAGTTAAATGTTTTATATAATTCGGCTTGGTATGCTGAGCTGCTGTAGCACGTAGGTAGGTCAGTAACGTCCTACTCGCTTCTCGCTTAGCGAGTAACTATCCCAATGTAATCAACCCTTAAGTTGTCTACTAATTACCTTGGAATCTACTCACCATTCCTGGAAGATTAGTACTGTTAGGTGGAGGTGGCATCAGCTGTTGTTGAGATGTAGCAACACTGTGGTTGGGCAGCCTACTAATTTCCTGTTCCATGAGCTCCTTGATCAGGAAATCTATTCTCTGTATTGCCACTGCAAACAACACAAATCATTGTAATAATGTATTTTTAAAGGTAATATAAAATAAAGGATTGAAAAAATCCAAACAACATTTTTCAACAATTTGCTATTACAAATGATATTAAAGTTGAGAAATTCATTCACATAATAATTATTGAATTTGGAACTACAAAATCCTTGTAATCATGTTTTCTAAGGTAATAAGAAATATTGATTTGAATGATACAAACACAATTTTTCAATAACCTGCTACTGCAAGTGATTTATAAATTTCATTACATCTATTCATTTGTTAAATCTATTTATATAATTATTAAATTCAGCACTACAACATCTTTGCAATATCATTTATTTAGAAAAGTAATAAAACATATTGATTTTAAAGATTCAAACACCATTTTTCAACAACCTGCAACTGAAGTAAATGATAAATTTTATTAAATTTATTTGTTATATTTATTTATATAATTATTAAATTTAGCACTATAAAATCATTGTGATCGTGTATCTCAATAGTAACAGTAGAAGAATAAAGAGAAAATACGGTGAAGAATAAATTCAAAAAGGTGAAAAAATACTGAATTGAAAAAATCCGAACTGCGAAAATAGCAGGTCTGGTAGCGCAGTTGGTTGAAGCGCTTGTCTGTGATAAGATAAGGCTCTGGCTGGCTTCGTTCCTGCAGCCTTGGGTTTGAATCTCATTCAGCATCCAGCCATTCACCTTATTACCCACGTGCAAGTCACCAGACTCATGTGGGCATCACCCGCAATAATTTTATTTTTTAATTCATGTAATCAGGAATTGTAAAAAAAATTAAAATAAAGAATTGACAAAAATGATGTTTTGTCAAATAACGAATTGAAAGCAATCCTACATTACAATATAAGTAGCTACTTGCTGTTATCTGCCGGTGAAACTAACAAGTGATTGTAAGAGGAGTGGAGGCAGAAAAATGAGGAGAAAGAAGAAATAGAAAATTAAAGAGAAAAGAAGAAGAAGAATAAATAGAAGAAAAGGAAAATAAAAAGAAGGAGATCGAGAAGACGAAGAAGGAACAAATAAGATGGTGAAGAAGAGGATGGATGAGAAAAAAAGGAGAAGAAGAAGATGGATAAGAAAAAAGAGAAGAAGACGAATAATAATAATAATTAGAAGAAGAAGTAGTAGGAAGAGGAAGAAGGAGAAGAGATAATGGAAAAGAAGGAAAGAGAATGAAGAAGAAATAATAGAGGAGAAAAAAGAAGAAGAAAAATATGGAGGGGAAGAAGAAGGAGACGACGAAAAAGAAGACAACAGAAGAAAGGATAAGAAAAACTAATAAATTAAATTTGGTTATTACACCAAATTTAGGTAGCCTATATTCAAAAAAACTTGTTTAGAACACTCACTTCGCTTGAGTTCTTCTAACTTACATCTCACTCGTTCGAATAAACGTGAGATGTTTACGGCGCTCACTTCCTCTTCTTCTTCTTCTTCTTCTTCTTCTTTGGAGGATGAAGCCCATATAGGTCTGAGACCTGTGTGTGGGTAATGAGCTAGATGACGATTGATGAGCTGGACCTACAGTTTTATGTGGGTTCCGAACCACCGGGAAATGATTCACTTACACTTGTGTTCCAACTTACAGTAAGCAACATGTGTGAGTTGTTAAGGCAGTCATAATACCATGCAGGTATAAATAAATGGAGGGAGTATAAGTCAGAAAAGTGTAGTCAACGCCATTTTGAGCAGCTATACGGCCACTTCCGGCGGCTTTACTCCACTATGCACCAATGTTGTTGTAGTTATTATAAATATCTATGAACTCTACCACTGCTATTTTTAAAGATGGCCGCCACTCTACACTTTTTTGTAGGATAAAGCCATAATTAGTGTAAAAGTGGTCAATACGACTGCTAAATCTTGATGCTATCATAAAATCATTTTCCTACAACTGCTCGTAAAGTAGTTCTTTACGTACTGAAAACTAATTGTAAAATGCCTCTTTACTGCTCAGCAAGCGGTAAAGTACTTTACGCTCGCCAGCTGTTTTCTTTACGCTTCTGTTTTGATTTTGATGTCTTCTCATTGGTGGATCGCGGAATCCGTGAATTCACATAACCTCAAAATGGCGCACGCTAACCAAATCCGCGCACGGTCTGTGATGTTACAAACTACAAGTTTTTATTGTGTTGTAATCCAGAACTGCAGTTGTAGGAAAAATATTGTATGCAATTCGCGCGTGAAGCTTCTTTATCGCTCTCGCAAAATTACTGCGCTCCGCTATGCGTCGCGCAGTAAATGTTTTGGCTCGAGCGATAAAGTCGCGCTTCACGCTCTTAATACATAAATAACTATTTCCCTACAACTGCTCGTAAAGTCGTTCTTTACGTACTGAAAACTAATTGTAAAATACCTCTTTACTGCTCCGCAAGCGGTAAAGTACTTTTCGTCATACTTGTAGGTTATGGACAGTTTACCAGTCAAGCAATCAATGTGGTAAACAGCTGTTTACAGAAATCAAAAACAGCTGATGTAATTTGATGATTATTTCCGTACACTGTGTGGTAAAAATCATCAAATGATTATTACCGCACTCTATAGGTGGTTGTGGCTACCACTTCACTGAAAAACCATTTGGTCGAAAGGTAGATCAGCTGATCTAGAACCATTATTGCCACATTTCACCTTGAGTTGGTGTGTTGAGGTTATGTTTGTATAACAATGATTTATAGTTTCTTATTTCAACTTATCTGCTATTTTAGACTTGTATGACGAAAAATATCGTACGTAACTCGTCCGGGAAGATGTTTACCATACTCGTATGATAATACCGCACTCGAATTCATCTCAAGCATAAACTTATCATACTCGTATGTTAAACACCATTTCCCGCACTTGTAACGTAATATACTATTAAGCTCGCCAGCTGTTTTCTTTACGCTTCTGTTTTGATTTTGATGCCTTCTCATTGGAGGATCATGGAATCCGTGAAATTCACATAACCTCAACAATGGCGAACGCTAACCAAATCCGCACATGGTCTGTGATGTTACAAACTACAAGCTTTTATTGTGTTGGAATCAGGAACTGCAGTTTTAGGAAAAATATTGTATGCAATTCGCGCGTGAAGCTTCTTAATCGCTCTCGCAAAATAGTAAATGTTTTGACTCGAGCAATAAAGTCATGCTTCACGCTCTTAATACATAAATAACTATTGAGAGGCAACTCTTGGAAAGTGATAACCGTATCAGGTATCTGTTCAATAAGATATAAGCTACGAAACTCCTGGGCCATCTTTGTAAGGATGACCGATAATATTAGCCAGCAAAAAAGAAACTGTTCTCTGATGTAAATCACTTCCCGGTGGTTCAGAACCCACCTAAAACTGTAGGTCCAAAGCATCATTCATCATCCAACTCATTACCCATGTACAGGTCTCAGACCTATGTGGGCTTCATCCTCAGAAAAAACTTGTTTTCCACAGATTATAGAGAAGTTCAAACATTTAAACAGACATGAAGCCTAAATCTTGTAAAAGTGATCTACTAAATGGTGATATAGCCGCGAATGGCATCAGATCCCATGCGGCAGGGCCTTGCTTGCTTCCATTCCCGGTTTCACTTTTTTAACATTGGCGGTAGATTTAAATGCCCTCCACTTTCTTATACCTCCATGCATAATACAATTGTTGCATTAACTACTATTTAAAAGCAATTTATTGAATTCATTTTTTAAAAAAATTAGTTTCCATTACTTACAATCAAGACTCTGCTTGTTAGGTCCTTGTATGTACAGATAGAGCGGTCTTTCTGATATCAGCTTTCCCTTATCTTCTTGATGTATATAACGACCGCGTGTTGATACGAATGCCCCTGCAAAATTTGAATAATTTCTCAAATTCAATCTGATTTTAAAGGAAACAACTTGAAATTCAATATTTTTATATTATTAATCTGGGTACGTAATCTGGGTGTTTTTTCTTATAACTTGTAATTTGTTTGTATTTATTCCAACTCACATACAATAATGAATCTAAAAAAAGCAGATTCCAAAACCAAAGCCGATTCCGACAGAAGGTGACTTTTAAGACCTCAACATTATGTTTTGGTCCCAACAGCATACTACGCAAACAAGGAGTGAGGTAGGTTGCGATTACTTTCCTTCCTCACTCAGCTAACAGAGTTGTATCTGTGCCGATATGTATGTATAGTAACATAGCCGATTTTGACTGTAGGTGGCTCTTCAGACCTCAAAATTATGTTTTGGTCCCAACATCGTACTACGCAAACGAGGAGTGAGTTAGGTTGCGATTACTTTCCTCCCTCACTGTGCTAACTGAGTTGTATCTATGCCAAACCCACCGGAACAAATTCTGAAGCTCTATGCTTAACAGTCCACTCCCGCTGTTACACAGGGTCTGGCTGCACAGGTGAGAGTGTGTACTATCTAGCACACCTCTGAGTTACTTCCTGCGTCCACGCAATCGACATAGACGTTTTGAAAGCAATTGATCTTTTTTTATCAATATTACTATTACTATTGCTATTATAATTATTGGACGTAAAACTCCCAAAGTGGAAAACACTGAGTGAAGATGGTTCATTTTTTTGGACTTGTTCTTCTTGTTTGCCCACCAGCTTTTCATTTTTTTTTTGTGCGACATCAGCTTTTCTCTCTTGACTCCATTTTGTTCCAACTCTTGGAGGTTTTGTCTCTGGTATAACTTCCCATTTATAAAGTTTTATTCTGAAGTTTTTTCTATTGTAAATTTCTTTAATAACATTATTATTATTATTATTATTATCGTTACATCAATTCAGTGCTAATTCAATTTTGGAGCCCATATTTCTGGCTCAGTGTGTTTTGGATGGATGAATCAATGGTGGAAATCAATTATTGACCAAATGAAGAGAGGCCTCTGTTTCACGTTGACCGTTTTGTCTGTCTGTCTGTAACGCATTTTCGGCAAAACGCCTGGACCAAATTCTATTAAATGTTGCATGGTTGTTCCTTCAAGCAATGCCCAGCATCAATGTGTAATACTTTTCACAATTTTCTTGCAATTAAAGGATATTTAAAAGGAAATAAAGAAAAGGCACTCAGGCCTTCTTCTATTGGAAACGTATCATTTTCAAAATGAGCTTCTCCATCATACGGAATCAGATTCCAAGATAGCCCTCGGGCCCTCTTATTAACCTGGTTGAGACTTCATATATATTATTATCATTCATAAGAATAACATATTTGTTTGAAAGAAACTAATAATTTCTAATATTCCAATCAGTATAGGCTAATCAAAAATTAATTCCAAAGTAAATGATAATTATTCAAATTTAATTAATATTGTTTTATAAACTCGTTCATCAGACATCTAAAATCTAATTTGAGCAATCAGCTATCTCGCAAATAGGAAACTCAGCCTTGTTGATGAGATAAAGAATGACTTTTGTGGAAGACAGACATGAAATAGACTACGCGAATTGAATTAAGGGTTAGGTGTGATAATTGTGTTTCATTTTACGATGGTGATTATCATTGAGTGGCATACATGGACATGGAGTGTGTTCCTCTGTATGAGCACCCTTATTCTTGTGCGGGATGTCTACTGTTCACAGAACTACTAGAGTAAATTCGTCGGGTCCTTGGATACTCCGTTAAATCGACATATTTTATGTAAATTTGTCGGGTCCTTGAATATTCTGTTAAATCAATATATTTCATGTAAATTCATTGGGTCCTTGGATATTCTGTTAAATCTCTATATTTTTTATGTAAATTCGTCGGGTCCTTGGATACTCTGTTAAATCTATATATTTCATAAAAATTCGTCGGGTCCTTGGACACTCTGTTAAATCAATATATTCCATGTAAATTCGTCGGGTCCTTGGATACTCTGAAATCGATATATTTTATGAAAATTCGTCGGGTCCTTGTATACTCGGTTGTATCTGTTTATTTTTTACTAATGTTTAAAATAAAAATCTTGGACTTACCAGAAAAAAGGTTTATCTCCTCCTGGGTGACTCCTTTGGTCAGAAGATTTCTGGCTGACAGAGGTACATCGTTGATTTCGAATTCAGTCGAAAAGAGATCACCAGAGACTTTGTTAGCATTATTTTTACCCTGGTAAATTCAAAATAATTATGCTTAGGTGACAGCAAAGTTAGAAGGGTATTATTAGTATTTAATAGTTTAGTTTAGAAATATTTAGTTTAGCTTTTTATAGTTCTTTTCAAAACAAAATTGAGCCTTACCTCAACTAATTTGAATAGAGATTTTGGTAACCAGTGAATAGGAATGGTAATATTGTATATTGTAAGTGTAGTTTTCAGAATCTTAGAGTTATAGAAATATTTAAAAAACAACTGAAAAAATATTTAGTTTAGGTTTTTATAGTGTACAAGAGTTCCTATTAGAACAAAATTGAGCCTCACCTCAACAATAACTGAAATAGTAATTAGGCCTATTATGGTAGCCGGTGTATAAGATTGTAAAATTGTTGATCTAACTTGACTAGTCTTAC
The DNA here is from genome assembly GCA_948455865.1 of Conomelus anceps. NCBI lineage: Eukaryota > Metazoa > Arthropoda > Insecta > Hemiptera > Delphacidae > Conomelus > Conomelus anceps. The sequence continues at coordinate 136,458,248 of OX418216.1, read as the reverse complement.
ACTCCATAACCGGAGTCTTCAAGATGTAATCTTTACAAAACCTCTGAAGATATTTCATGTCCTCCTTGAGTCAAGGACAGCTCAAAGCAAACTCAAGAGAAGGATACCATTCACTCTTGTCTTTTCAAGTCTCCCTTGAGATAAGGAAACAAGGCAGGTTTATAGATACAGGCTCAAGTAATGACATAATTCACTCTGAAGGTTCATTCCCTGAGTTAAGAAAGCCTCAAGGATGGCTCAAGTAAAGAGTGAACTTACCGTAGTCACTGGAGTGGTAGACTTAATTCGTCCTTTTTTAGCCAGGACTGCGTCCACTCTCTGAGCTGCCTCTACAGCTACTTCCAGGCTTGTTTTTGTCCCATACATGCCCCTAAAAAAATGTCACAAAAAACTATCAAAATCTTGAAAAATTTGATAAAAATTCAACAATTACCAAGAAAAATTCGATACAAAAGTAATCGAGTAGCAAGAAAAAATAGATATGAGATTCAGTTGTACATTTGATGCAAACAAAACTAATCGAACAATCTACAGAATTGATACAAATTCAACGAATATCTAGATAAATTTGATACAAAATTCATTAGGCCTAAATTTTTAAATAACTGAGACAAAATGCAGCTGCTATCTTTCAAATTAACACATATTAGAGTTCATGAAAAGCTATACTAACGAAGACAGTGTATTTATAGAGTTGTATTTATGAACTTTCCTTCAGATTCTTTCGACTCGAGGGACTCTTGAGATGTAATGAATTTTTATAGGCATTTGTTCAAGAGTCCCTCGAGTCAAGAGACACTGAAGGAACGTTCATAAATGGACATAATACTCAAATTAATTATCTGACCCTTATGTCTATGTTCAGGCGGCTCTGTTTTAGCATTTAAAGCAAGTGGAGGTATAGAGAGGTCAGGTTAGAATTATGGGTAAGGTTATTGGAAGTTAGTTTTTCTAAATCTATTAAAATTTAATAACACAGGTTTGACATATTTCTTATAAGGGTGCTTGCACAGTGGAGCACGCAATACTCTATGATAATCATCCCACAATCAAACACATGCTGTGGAATGGTGGTATTCTCACTGCTTCAATCTGTCATCATAGAACTATAGTTCTATGTTAGTCATACACCATAGTATGTGATTTTGCGACGGTGGTTATCATTGAGTATTGGATGCTCTAGTATTCAAGCACCCTAATTCTATTACAGATCTAATTAGTACTTTACGACAGATAGTAGCTTGGAAGCTACTACCATTCAATTCCATAAGTTATCAAAATGTGATTCTTAAGACAGATTCAAAGATCTCAACACAACTAGTAACTTGATTGCAGAAATTGCTACAGTGTAATTCATGTCGTTTTATCGAACTATAAATAATTAACCTCAAATAGAAGGTCAGTCTTACATATTTACGTAAATTTACGCTCTATTTACCGTTTGAACTTGGAAATGTCAGCAAACAAACTGACAACTATTCTACAGCAACAATGTACAAAGTTAAAAAAATTAAACTAAATAGACGTAAAATAAATGCATTTTACATAAATATGAAAGGATTTTTGAGTTTCAAAAGAGAACATTTTAAAATCTTCAAGCTGAATAATTCATCACTATGAAATGAATTTATAGGTTAAGTTCGGTATTTCAACAATAATCTATTTTTCAAATGAAAATTTTTAGTGGGATTGACCCCATTGTATTAATTATATTTTGGTAAATGAAAATCAATAACAAAACCTACTTGAAAACAACATACCTGTAACTTACATCCAAAAATCGATTCAAGTTTCAAGGTCCAAACACCGGAATTCATTTGAACATTCTACATTCAAACAATACTTTGAGACACTATCATACTTTTTTTTTCATCCGTTGATATATTATGTCATGTTTAGAATCATTAATAGCCTAAATTTTCAGATCTTTCGGCAAAAACTTGATAACAATCTAACAGCTTAATCGATACAAGAAACTACCATTTACCATTTTATTATTTGATAAATAAGTCTTTTTTTCTCCGCTTGGAGCGCTACAATCAACAATCGATCTATGAACTACTTCGATAGTCAACCGGATTGTTCAAATTTGAATCCCAACACCGTTATATTATTTTTAGAACTATTTTAGAAAATTTCAAAAGCTTAATTGTGCTCACAATAAATCAAAGCAAATTACAATTAAAATAAAGTAAGTCGTGTACTCTGAGTTCAAGAAATGACCCATTTCTTATGTTAACTAGCTATTAGAGTAGACTAGAATTAAATTGCTTTTTATTAGCTGAAATCAATTATTGTTGTTTTTTCATTATTACAATATTTTGCCTATTCCTGGATTTCTTGTTCCATGACGAACTGCGTTGTTAATATTAACTTTTCAAGTGAATTCAACAACTTGCAGTCAAATTTTAATTAAAATAAGTAGTATTTCACTTACTTCTGTTCTTACTTATTTAGTTCACTTACTTACAAGTTAGTTCGAAGTTACTGACAATTAATTGAACAAACACTTCCCGGTGGTGACTGATATTTTTGTACAGTAGCATTCATCGATTTCCATCAGCTATTTAATACTGTTGTCAATATCCACCATTGCGGAAGTCTTCAGTATAAACTAATAGCACTTAAAGGAATTCGAAATTAATAAAATTCACTTACTTAGTTCTTCTAACCAACAAATCAACATCGATATTCTTTAGGATGCCTTTAAGATGGGTTTTAACAACTCGAAAGCGTTCGGCCTACAGAAGTAAGTGAAATACTACTTATTTTAATAAAAATTTTCTGCAAGTCGTTGAATTCACTTGAAAAGTGAATAAATAGTATTTTACTTAATCTGTAGGAGTGTAGGCCGAACGTTTTTGAGTTGAGTTGCCTTGAAGATGGGTTTTAACAACTCGAAAACGTTCGGCCAACAAAGTAAGTAAAATACTACTTATTGTTAATAAAAATTTGACTGCAAGTCGTTGAATTCACTTAAAAAGTTAATTTTGCCCATGTATTTGGGCGTCTTTAAACCTTAATAATATGCATTCTGAAGTCACAGTAATACTCCTGTTTACAACAATATAATACTAGTCAATAAAGACTCTATTCAATATTATTTTTGTTTTTTTATTATTTGCATCAGCCTTTAATCTAATGCAAACTTGAAATAAATCAACATTTTTTTAATTTTATCTAAAAGTCAAAGGTTTTAGACGTGAAATTACCTTTCACGAAATGAATGATTGAACTACAGAGAATATGATCTGTATTTATGACGTTCCTTCAGTGTCTCTTGACTTGAGGGACTGACGTTTGCCAAGCACAAATAAATACAGTGCAGCGTTAACTTCTTTCTACTTCTGTTTCTTATTCATCAGCATCATCATCTTTTGTTTGTTATGTTCATTTCTCCCTATATTCATCTTTCTTGTTCCTCCAGTCTTATTCTTCTTTTTCTTCACCATCTTGTTTTCAGCTTATTTCTATCTCTTCCACCCCCTCTTTTTCTTCTTCTACTCTCTTTCCTCTCCTCCCACTTCTTCATTTTATTGTTCTTCTCCTTTTTTCTCTTTATTGTTTTTCCTTGTATTGTTTTCCATATCCTCCTTCCCTCTCTCCCTTTTTGCCTTTTCTCCTTTTGCTTCTTCCTCTTTTCCTTCCTTCTTTCTGCTGCACCTTCTTCTTGTGCCTTCTACTTCTTTTCCTGCTTCTTCTACAACCAAGCTATTACTCCACTTCCTCTTCTTCTTCCTCCTCCTCATCGTCGTTCTTCTGCTTCTCCTCCCTCTTCTCCTCCTTCATCTCTTTCTATTTCTCCTCCTCCTTCTCCAAGATATATTTGTATAGAGAAATAATTAGGATAGCTACCTCTACTCAAAGCAGAAATAAGTAAAGTGTAAAGTTTATTCTTCACCATCATTTTCTCTTTGACACATTTTTCTTTTTTTCTTATTCTCATCATTATCCTCCTCCACCTCCTCCACCATCATCCTCCTAATAATAACAAAGCAGTTGCCAGACCATACTACCAGAACCTTTCATCAAGCTCTCCACAGAAACCACCAAGGCACCAAGCCAGAACTCTTGATCAGTAGCAGGGAAAACCTCTGAAGCAATGGAAAAGAAATACGCTTAAAAAGGTAAATTTTGCACCGTAAAAGAGAAATTTCATATTGTCCAGTAGCTGGATAAAAGTAAATTTTTCTTGAGCAGTAAGTTAGTAGGTACACTATAGGTAAATACCATTGATATAAATTAGTAGCATACATCAGTGGGAAATATGCATAGACATTCTCGAGCAGTGGGAAAGAATTTGTCATAAAAAGGTAAATTTTCTATCATAAAAGGGAATTTTCAACTTTGTCCAGCAGCTGGATAACTAGAAGAAGACAGGTTCCGACGTTCAGATTATAGTGGGGTCATTCATCGCGTTGTACCTCAGAGTTGACGGACCTAGAGTAATAAGTGCGGTTATTGTCATTCTCTCTCACTCTATCACGTTTTCTCACTCCTTCGCACTTACTTTATCAAGTTGTCTCTCTTCTTTTCATTCGCTTCACACATGTACAAAAGTGCAGAGCAAAATAACTGAAGCATACGAAGACGCGGGTAACGGGTTGATATAATTGTTTCAATTTGTTTCGTGTGGTTCTTTTGTTCTTCTTTGTGATTCATGACTTTTTGACGAAATATTTGTGAAGAGGACAAAATACGTGTGAAGGAAAAGAAGAAGAAAAAGGAGGAGGAGGAGGAGGAAGAGAAGATTTGGATAATGTTGTGGTAAGTTGGAAAATACAACTTCTTGTTTTTACTTTTAGTATAAGCTTATACGAAGTTTTGGGTTTTTGCATTATAAATACACTAATAAATCAAATAATGTTTTTTAAGTAGAAGCCCATATAGGTCAGACTTGTGAGTTGGTAAATAATTCCAACAGAATATTCTACAAAATATCGAATACTAACTATAAATATTGAATATTAAATACAAGGTATTAAATATAAACTACACATTGATAAAGAGAAATTTTCTTGAAAATATAATCTTCAACAGAATTTATTAATTCCGAATTCCTCTAATTGCTATCAGTTTATACTGAAGACTTCCGCAATGGCGGATATTGACAGCAGTATTTAATAACTGATGGAAATCGATGAATGCTACTGTACAAAAATATCAGTCACCACCGGGAATCGAACCACGGACCTCCCAATTGCCGGTCGGGCGCCTTAACCACTAGACCATGGAGACCTTTCTGCACAGCAGCATTCATTTTTAACTTGGCCATATCGGCTCGTATCTCACAAGTTAGTTCGAAGTTACTGACAATTGAACAAACTGACAAATTTACTTAAACAGAATTTATTAATTCCGAATTCCTCTAATTGCTATCAGTTTATACTGAAGACTTCCGCAATGGCGGATATTGACAGCAGTATTTAATAGCTGTCAGTTTGTCAGTTTGTTCAATTGTCAGTAACTTCGAACTAACTTATATAATCTTCTTTACAAAGCAAAGAGTTGAAGTTGGGGCCCAGTATTCACTATAAGATTTCTGAGATATTTTTATTTGGTAATACAATTACATCAGCTAAGATCATAAAGATAATATATAAAACTAAGATATAATTATTTCGTGGAATAATAAGATACCAATTCTGGCAACAATAGTAAAGTAGAATAGGAAGAAAAAGATGGGAAAATTCCAATTGAAAAATATATTTCAAATCTAAAGTTAGCCAAAATCATTCAACAGATAGGTGAAATCAGATCTGATTTGAGCAATCAGCTGTCTATAAAATAAAAACACAGCCTTGTTGATGTGACCTTTGTGAAAAAGAGACATGAAACACACAATGCAAATTGAATCAAGGGTTAGGTGTGATGATTGTGTTCAATTCTGTGATGATGATAATCATTGAGTAGGCTACGTAGAGTATCTTTCTCTGTGCAAGCACCCTTATTCTTGGGCGTGTGGTCTGCTGTTCATAGAACTACTAGTGATATAGTTATTTGATAATTATTCATTATTTTATTATTTTTTAAGTGAATGGGAGTCCATTTAATTTCTCTACATCCCAACTATTGAAGTTCCATGTGATATCAGATTGAATCTGAGGCTATTTTCCCCCTCATAATAACTTTCTCACTCGAATAACTTCTTTCACTTGGTAGGAACTGCACAATTAGCATTTTATAAGTGCTAGTAACTTGTAATTATAATTATATCCGTCATTGTAGATCCTTTATTATTATTTCCATCCTTCTCTAGTCTATTCTGCTTTTCTAGTTTCTGTCCTTCTCTTGTTTCCTTTTCTCACAGCTTGACCCCTGATATTATCAACAGAGTTGCGTGTTTGTGGTGAATCACATGGATAGGAAGAGAGAGAAAGAGAGAGTAAAAGAGTGAGAGAGAAGGAGACAGTAGAAGTGGCAGGAGAAGAAGAAGAAGAAGAAGGCAGAAGAGAAAAGACAAGCAGGAAAAAGACAAAGAAGAAGAAGTGGGAAAAAGGAGAAGAAGAAAAGGAAGAAGGAAGAGCTGAGAAAATAGGAGGAGGAGGAGCAGAATAAGAATGATGTAGAAGAGGTGGTGAAGGTAAAGGAAGAAGAGGAGAAGAAGAAGAAGAAAAAGAAAGATGAAGAAGGAGGAGAAAAAGAATAAGAATAAAAAAGAAG